>JAOPSE010000034.1:26785779-27206914 GCA_029449295.1 Zea luxurians | reverse complement strand
CACTGATTCACATGACAAGAATATCAAGCCATGCCATGGCCTCACCTAAGGCCTCAATTGTAGCTACTCATTCAAGGATTGATGCTTCTTTGACATAGGCAATGAGATTTAGCAACAAAATGTAATAAATCCATGTGCATTTTCTTAGTGGTGTCCTCAATAAGACACGAACTTCTTGACAAACAACTCAAGAAGAGCCATTTCTACCAATAAATTCCAAAATCAATATTTATCTCTTTGTGGATTGTGCTAATAGATTATTGTTGTGTGTTGGTTAGAGATTGGTTTATCAGGGAATAGACAAATTAGTTACATGGATAGGGATTAGATTTCCTTGGCGATAAAATATATCTTACATGTCAAGTCAAGCTGTCTCTATAGAAGAGATAGAAATATAACAGTTAGGTCCTATTTGGTGCAGCTCCTCCGCACGCGCACCACGGCTGAAACCAAAACCCTTCACGCAAAGACAATTTTTGCGGCCCCGCATCCATACACAGAAACAGCTTTTGATTCGTGCTTTGCCAACTAGGAGCGTTTCTTCGTACGTGAGCGTTTGATGTTAGAGTGGACGCACTAACCAGTTCAACCTAAAAGCTTAAGTGATGGGAGAAGCTAGCCAATCCACTTATACACTTCAACATTTGAGACGGCTCCATCCGCTCCGCACATAGAGCCGGTGTGGAAGCTGTGCCAACTAGACACTTAGGATTTTGGGTGAAGCAAAGAATTTGAAAGATACCATAGGAGGATTGAGCATAGAATAGATCAAGTTTAGTGAAGCGCTATTGTTTGATAGGAATTATCCACCCCATTTGCACCCCTAAGTTAATAGAATCAATGGGTGCTACTAATAACTAATCTAGTGTTCTTCTGCCATGATTTTTGTAGTCTCGTGACAGTTGGGGACAAAGCAAATGAGTACTACAACATTTACAACTATCAAAACCCTCCACAACTCCTTTGGTCAAGCAATAGAAGTGACCAACGCCACTCATTCTTCAATCTCAATGGTTCAATCTTTATCTTCCCAAATTATGTCCCAACTATCCACCGTAGATCTCTTGCTGCTGGTCAAATTACATGCCACCAAGTAGCAAAATAGGTTGGTAGTGTTAGTGTCTTGCATATCTCTCCATTACCCTTATTTGTGCCAACTGAGCTATCTAGCCCGCTGCACTCTTGTGATCACAACACGTGCTCTCATCAGGTCACATTCCAAGCAAGATTTGATCGATGTTCCTCGTTTGAGGACAAAGTTCCTATAACGGGGAACACAGCATCATTCCATGTTCCAAGCTGCTAAGAGCTCCAAACTGAAGCTTAAACTAATTTATTTATTTATTTTTGAACAAACGCAGGAGAGCTGCGTGTCATTATATTAAGAAGAAAAAAGAACATAGGAGAGACAAGACTTGTCAACCCCTAAATACAAATGCCCCTAGGCCGAGACCCCCCTGACATTAACACTACGCACCACACACACACAGCAACAACTCGACCAAAAAACGACCACCAGCAGGAAAACTGCTAGGGTCCCCTAGGAAGCTGGCGCAGCAGGAGGTCCTGCAGAGCTGATGCACCAGCCAAACACCAAACACTGCCCTCCTCAATCACAGCACTCTGAACTCGCTGGGTGCAGGGCACAACCCTTTCAAAACACAAGCATTACGGTGCTTCCAAATCTCCCAAGCGACCAAAATGATCAAGGAGTTTAAGACCTTTTCTTAAACTCTTCTCCACTTTCTTGATACTTTGGCACCACCAATTTGAGAAACGAGTGCATCCATGCTGAGGAACAATAGCTAGGAGACCTAAATTGTGTAGTATGGACGTCCATATCTGCCGAGCGAACACACAGGAAACAAGAATATGCTGGATGGTTTCCTCGGCCTGATCACACAGAGGGCAAACAACTGGATGGGGCAGACCTCTTTTTGCCAGTCGATCAGCTATCCAAACCCTGTTTTTGATTGCCAACCATACAAAGAATTTGCATCTTAAGGGGCCCAGGTCTTCCAGACACGTCGCCAAGGGCCAAAATGGATAGAGCCAACAAAGAGAGCATCATAGGCCGATTTGCTACAATAAGTACCATTAGCAGAGAGGCGCCAGATGTGTTGCTCTGCGATGTCAGGTTGCAGAACTACCCCATCAACCAAGTTCCATAGCTGCAGATACTCCACTAGGACCGTTACAGACAATCCTCCCCGAATATATGACACCCATTGACGATTTGTGAGCCCCTCGGCTACTGTTCTTCGCTTTAAAGCCCTTCTAGAAATCACCTGGATAAGGGTTGGACAGTGTTCAGCTACAGTTTTACCAAGGAGCCAACGATCAGACCAGAACTTCACAGATTCACCACTGCCTACCACTGAGGTAATAGCCACATCAACGAGGGCCTTTGCATTACGGTGCACTCGGATAGGGAGACCAGCCCATGGCCTTGACGGCATCAGTCTTCTGTAACCAAAGCCACCTGGCACGTAAGGCCCAACCAAACATCTCCAGGTTGAGAATACCCAGACCACCATACTTGAGAGGCCGCTGGACAGCTTCGGAACTTCCCAGGACACGAGACAGTTACCTCCATTTGCATCACCTTGCCCCTTCCAAAGAAAGCCTCGTCTCCTCTTATCGATTGCCTTAAAAACCCATTTAGGGAGTTCTAATGCAAGCATAAGATAGATAGGGACAGAAGACAGCACTGTCTTAACCATGACAAGACGACCAGCCCGGCTGAGAAGATTGGCTTTCCATCCTAGAAGTTTATCAGCAACTTTATCAACAAGCGGCAAGAGATCAGAGTTAGCAAGCCTACGGATTGATAGAGGAATCCCCAAGTGCAGGGAATTTTTTTTGTAGCACATGGTAATAAGGCAGAAATGGTGGTCAGCTCATTCGCTCCACATTGAATTGGTGTAACAGAACTTTTGGAGATGTTCGTTTTTAGCCCAGTAGCATGATCAAAGATGTCTAAAATGCTGATAATTGCTGAGATATCCTGATGAGAGGGCTGCATGAACAAACAACATCATCAGCATAGAAGGAGATACAATGTCTGGCATGTTGATTTGCAATCGGCTGCAGGATATTTTCCTTGGAAGCATAACTGACCATAGCATTCAAAGCCTCCATGACAAGGATAAACAGCATGGGGGACAAAGGATCACCTTGCCGAAGACCCCTATGATGCAGAATGTATTCCCTAGGCTCGCCATTGACAAGGATCCGTGTAGAGGAAGTGCAAAGCAGCAGACTAATAAGGTTGCACCAGATTCGACCAAAACCCAAGTGTTGTAACATGTCAAGCAAGAATGGCTAGGATATTGAGTCAAAGGCCTTGGAAATATCCAACTTCAGCAGGATGTGAGGCTCTTTTGTGTGGTGTAACGATCTGGTAAGTTGCTGCACCAGTAGGAAATTGTCTTGTATACTCCTTCCTTTGATAAAGGCACTTTGGTTGATAGAGACCATACTTGGCAGGTGGGGTGCCAACCGAGCTGCTAGCACTTTGGTTACCAACTTAGCAAAGCTGTGAACAAGGCTTATTGGCCTGTAATCCTTGACCAGCAGGGCATCCACCTTCTTAGGCAGAAGGGTGATAAAAGCCGTGTTGAGGAGTTTTTGCACAGCAAGCAAAGCACCCATCATATCCTCCTTGATGATATCCCAGCAAACCTTATAAAAACGACCTGTGAAACCATCTGGCCCAGGAGCCTTGTCCAAAGGCAGATCTTTTACAACTGACCAAACCTCATCCATAGAAAAACAAGCTCAAGATCCCCCAAATCATGTTGTTGAATGCCCAGGCTATGCAAGTCCAGGGTGTAGTCCCTATGTTCAGCTGTACCTAGCAGGTTATCATAAAAATCCAAGGCTGCTTGCTGTTTTTCTTCCTGTGAGGTGACAATACGTTCCTCAACCTGAAATTTTGCAATAAAGTTCTTTTTCTTGCGGTAGCGGGCTTGCTGATGAAAGAAAGAAGTATTTGCATCACCCTCTTGTAGATACAAAATGCGAGAGCGAAGCCTCGCAATAGTGCGCTCTAATGATGCCAATCCAAGGCAATGCAGTTTCAATTTTTTTCTAAGCCATTCCTCCCCGGGTGAGAGCACTCTATTGTCCCTGGCAATCTCAAGGCGGTGCAGAATTTCCTTAGCAGTAGCAAGTTGCAGCATTACATTACCAACCTTGTGATGGCTCCATTTTTGCAGCCCCTTGCTAAGTCGCTGCAGTTTTAAGAATATACCCTCAACAGGGCAAGCAGTGGAAACCGGTGCATTCCAGCTCTGGCTGACAGCCTCAAGGAAACCCGGCAATTTGGGCCAGTAACTTTCAAAGTGAAAACGCCTCTTCTTATGGGTTTGGACATTAATGCTGAGAATAAGAGGACAGTGGTCCGACACCCCCGAGGATGCACTTTGCAGGAGCGAATTAGGAAAGAAATCTTCCCAATCATTGCAACAGAACACCCTATCAAGTCGTACAAGAGTTGGAGAAGACCTTTAATTTGACCATGTAAATTTGCGACCATGCAGTGGAATTTCCTTAAGAAGGCAGTCATCAAGAAACCTTCGAAATCTGCCCTTCAAAGCTCTATTTAGGTTAGCATTATTTTTGTCAGCAGCTTGATAGATCATGTTAAAATCCCCAGTCAACAGCCAAGGACCACTGCAAAGGGTTCTGAAATCAAGAAGTTCCTGAAGGAATTGAATTTTCCTCTCATCTTCCTGCGGGCCATAAACACCAGTGAACCACCAATTCATACCATCCATCCCAGCAAACTGAACTGAAACCGAGAAATTATCAATACGAGAGGAGATGACTTGACAAACTGCTCCCTTCCAGGCAATTAGAATGCCACCACGAGTACCAAACAGCAGGCAGGGTCAAAAACTTATCAAAATCTGAACCACACACAGATAGGAGCAGATGGGAAGAAAACGACGCCACTTTAGTCTCTTGGAGGCAAATAATATCAGCTTTGGAGGATAGAATTGTGTCTCTCACATAATCTTGCCTAGCCTTATTATTAAGGCCACGGGCATTCCATACAAGAATGTTTGATAGATTCATTGAAAAACAAATAAACACGACCAAGGACAGCAGGAATTAACAGGCTGCCAGGAGCTCCGAGCTGCTGGAATCATCAAATCGTTCCACCTGCCAGCCAAAAATAGCAGCAAGTGCAGCGAGATGAGAGTCCGCCAGTCGCCCCTCGAACAGCTTAAAATAGTTGTCTTGAGCTTTTTGACCAATGGCTTCTTCCGTGGCTGCGAGACCCAAACTCCTGATGACTTTCTTTTGGGCTTCAGTGATGATCGGACCTGGAGAACAGGGCTTGACACCAGCCACCCTCCTACTCCGACGAGGCACAACAACAACAGTCTTACTGCTTCTAATCTTGGCAACTGGCAAGGGCAGCAGCTGTACCACTGGCTCGATGATTTTCTCCAGGTCATTGAGAGAAACAGCAGGCGCATCCGGCGCAGAACATTTCTTCGTGTGGCGCTTTCGCCTAAAATAAACCTGAAGGTTGGAAGGGAGGCCACCTCTGCTATTAATGGCAGCATCCTGCGGCTCAACAGACCTATGCCTCTCAACAGGGTGAGGAATACCCTGGTTAGGCACAATGTCTGGAACCACAGCAGCATCAAGTCTGCCCTCTTCCCAAGTAAGCAGAGGTAAATTCGCGGAAGGAATAGAGGTGACAGCTATAGTATCCTCAGTACTAGGCGCCAGCTGCTCCACAGTCCCTAGCTCATCAACAGGGTCCAAGGGACCCTGGATATGCTCAGGGCCCGGAGCCATGGCCCCCAACATAGCAGTAGTAGACATGACAGCCTCAACCGGAGGAGACAATAAGGCCTCAGACGGTGTCCATGGGACTTCCACATCCAAGGCCTGAAAAACCGCAAGGTGATGGTCCACGCACCGCCTGAGGTGGGGAGGAACCAAGCACCGAATATGCCCGAACAGCAGCCAAGTCTTCTTCCCTAGGCTGTACCGCAGACCCTGGGCCTAGGCGTTGAAGAGCAGATCGTCTACCCATATGCACACCGTCATCTGCAGAGCCCCTCCTATCATCACGGTCCCCAGGTGGCGATCGAGAACGGAAGCGCCTCCTCCGCCGTGCAGAACCATCCAAATCAGATGGGACCTGGGTGGGATCTGGGACAGCACGTTGTCCACCAACACTTCAATCTGAACATGATAGGCAAGAGCTAGCCTACCAACACCTGGTCCAATTCCTAGAGGTTCGGTAATCCAGAGGTCTCTAGTCTGAGGGATTAAGGCCAAGTCATAACACCAACCGTAACAACGAAAGACATCCAAACTCTTGAGTTGTAAAGTCTCATCATGAACCTCATGACCCAGGCAAACGGATTTAAAAGTTGTTGGACAGTGGTCAGTTCCCAGGCATGTATTGGAATGCCACGAAGCTCGAATTCCACAGGGATAGGTAAACTAGCACTCGAAGACCCAAAGAACTTGGACCACCTTTTACAATGCAGGGAAAAAGTGCCTGCACGAATAGTGTTCCATCTCACTGTCAACTAGTCAGCAAACTGCAGGGAGGGAAGCATGAGCAGGAAATGTCCATGAGCCAGTTTCCTCAGAATTAGCGAATCAGAACTGACTTCAAGCTTTTGAGCAACCGCATCTGCGATATCAGCATCTGACACAGGCACATCACTGACCACAAAGATAGACACTGCGTACTTCAAGTCCTCCTCTGCATTTTCCATCATCTCAAAGGTGACAATGAGCCAAAAAAGTGATTAGCTTTGTATTAGTCTAGTTTAATTTTCCTTCCAGACCAAAAAATGTATAATTTGAATTTGGTAGAATTGTGACTTCCATAATGAAGCATGAATAATATATGAGTGCCTCACAGCCTATGATGCAATGAAAAATTAAGCATTACAAAAAGGTAAAATATTTACCAAGGGAGCAGGAAAAGGAATATAGGTTGGCAAGAAGGCAATAAATAAAATCATGGGAACACAAGGAAACCCACCTCATCAGCTCCTGCAATTATGCTCTCAATTAGTGGTATAATTTTGCTGCTTCTTGTGACGTTGTAACCTAAGAAATACTTTATCTGGGATAAACCAATAACAATGGCTGAAGCTGTAGTGAACCCAGATATTACAGAATGGCTAATGAAACGAATGAGCCAACCAAGCCTGTATACAAAATAAAACATATGAAATGGTTACACATTGTCACAGAGAACAAGCATACCAAGATTGTGTATTTGTTCTACTATCAAATTAAAAAAATATTTAAGTCAGAGAGCACGGGATCAAGTCAATGCACCTTGCAAAAAAGATAACATAGGTTGCACCATATAGAAAAGTATGGTTAAGCAGATATAACGCTAGAAAGGGGACGTTTTAGCTCTTATAATAATTACAAAAATAGAATATATGTATCTTAAGTCTTTACACTAAAAAAATAGAATAACGGTTTATTTCTTGTTTGAGTATAATTTGAAAAAACTATTCCAAAAATCTCCCAAGAACATAGTGCATAGAGAATTATGTACAAAAGCAGAACTTCAAGGTAAAAAACATCCATTTATATATTGAAAATGATAATGGCATGGTCCAAAGGCCCATAATGAATTATCATGGTCAAGAGGAGCAGAAGAGGTGGATGGACCATAATGAAAAAAAATTCTTGAAACGCGCAGGAGAACTGTGCCCCATTATATATTAAGCAGAGGAAAAAGAGGTCTAAAGAAGACCAGGTACAAAGGCCTCTCTCTTTATCATAACAGAAAATAAGGCTTAACTTCTATAGTGCATGTCTTCCTTCTCATTTTCTCAACAAGGCTTAGTAGCCTTGATTGTCCTTGGACCAACAAACATGAGCAGAAAATAATGGACCAGGTGACCAGCAATGCGCCTGAGTGGTACAAGTACCACCCACCTTTTGGGAACATATCATGTGCACGAGATCCCCTCCATACACAAATGCACAAATTAAATCTGGACCCTTTGTCCTACATCCAACGGTTGGTGTATTTTATGGAAAAAAATGTTTGGTGTTCCTCTCTCCCGCATCCAACTGCATATTTATAAAGAAAAACCCACATGCTCAGCCATTAGATGTTGGACGAAAGGTTTGGATTTAATTTGTGCATTTGTGAAAGGAGAGGATCTTGTGCACAGAATACATTCCCCCCCCCCCCCCCCTTTTGTACCATTTCCCTCAAATTTTTAAAACAGAAAATGCTTCTTATGCCACAAATTTCCATTGTTCCACAGTTTGAAATTTTCCTGATATGCCATAATGTTATCTAGTTGTCCCTTGCATTCTTTACGGCCTTTTTCATGAAGTCTTGTCTTATAGTTGCAAATGGTTGAGTAAATAGCCTTATGAAAGCGAATGCTGAGTAGGAGCGCCAACCAGCCAGGGATCATTCCCTGGTTTTGCTCCAGAAGTATGTGTAACCTCCCAATGTGTGTTCAATGTTCTAGGCCTGGATCCCACTTATCAAAATAGAATTGCCAGCCCACCGTCTACAGTACCCCACAAGGGAAACCAAGCTTCATGGCTTTTCTTAGGCGTGGCTTAGTCTTGGGGGTGTCTTAGGGCCAGTGGTGTGGTTGTTGTCTTTCTGATGGATTATTTGGGGTTTTCAATTTTTCGACCTACGTAAGGAAGTCTTTCTCTTTTGTACTTGGTCTTTTTTAGGCCTTTTATCACCTTCTTAACATATTGGGGCACAGTTCTCCTGCGCTTTTCGAGAAAAAAAAAGTTCTACATAAGACAATGCCCTAGGGAGGTCATTCCCAACGGTCGAGTACTTTTAATAACCACGTGAACCAATGCGTTGAGGGTTCCTGGCTTACTGCAAACTTAGTGGTAGGCAAACTAATTTTATCCTTAATTTTTTAATATTATTGGTGAAGTGTACAAGTAGATTGGCTACCTTCTCCCAACAACTTAAGATTTTAGGTTGAACTGGTTATTGCATCCGGTCTAATATGGTATCAAAGTCAGAGGTCTTGAGTTCGAATCCTGGCAGAGGCTTGATTTGTGCCTCCGCCCCTTTATTTCCACTCTGGCTCCTCCCAACAATTTAAGCTTTTGGGTTGAACTGGTTATTGCATCCACTCTAACAATTATGTTGCACGGTAGATTGATGTACTTCTCAATGAAACAGCAGTCTTTAGCTTATTGGTTGAATAAACCAGGTGGTATGACTACAATTGACTACATAGTTGTGCTTACCGCCCCAAAATAAAATAATACTCAAACAAAGCAGGTGGTGAAACATTCTTCTCTGTAAAGGTCAGTTTCAATGCTTGAAATTTCAAATTCTCCAACAAGAATTAGAAAAACATTTTCCTGGGTAAACAAAGTTACCTTAGCAGTCCCATCAAGCACTCCAATATCCCAACCATGAATGCCAGTAATATGGCTAATTCTGTGTACAGCTTACTAGATGAATTAACTATACCCCCAAGAACATTGGATACAAGCAGAGAAACAAGTGCCACTGGACCTACTGCTAGTTGTCGTGACGAGCCAAATATTGCATATATAAATAACGGGACAAAGCCTGTGTCTGTTCAGAACATGGAAATGAAAAGATATGGTTGCATTACCAATTGAGCTCACTTGAGAACATAGAAGAAAATAGAGGAATTAGAGATGGAAACGCTTACAGAGCCCATAAATTGGGTGCAGCCCAGCCAGCTTTGCATATGACATTGCCTACAGTACAGCACAAGGGAAAAAATCATGTTCTAATTTCTGGAGAATAAGGGTACTGGAAGAGCCGCGCCTCGGTCTCAGGTGGTAGGGTTGGGAAGTAGGGGGTCGAGGCCGGTAGGCTCGACGGCGGCGAAGTGGCTGGGACGCCGTGCTGCGGCACGGCGAATGCTGCAGGAGAGAGGTGAGAAGACAATCCCTTTTTCTTAGATTAATTCTCCTCTGTCCTAATACATCTCCTACTTTTACTCTTGGATAATAACAAACTTAATCTATCCAGCCCACAGCTTGGGATTAGAGTCCAGCTCGTCCTGGTCTCTATCTAGAGTCTTCCCTGGTTTAGGCTTCCTTGTATAGACCTTACCGGTCATAACATCTCTCCGCTCCTCGACAAACAGCTCGTCCTCGAGCTGAAACTCTAGGTAGGAGTTCTGAAATTGCAACAATGGTTCCTAGGTTGCCTCAGCTAGTGAAGAGCCTTCCCACTGGACAAGAACATGCCATATGCCCCTTTGAAGTCTACCACGCAGAACCTGTGCTGGGTGAGGAAGCAGTCTGTTGTTCTCCATTTGTGGCAGGGGTGGGGTAGCTGTCGGTGGCGTGCCATGGAATTGTTTCAGGAGACCTACATGAAAGACATCATGAATGCGGGTTGTAGCTGGTAACTGTAGGCAATACGCCACAGTTCCAATTTTCTCCATGACTTTGAAGGGACCGACGTAGCAAGGACAAAGCTTTCCTTTGGGTCGATCCACCAAGGAGAGTGCCTGGCGATTGAGTAGTCGCAGCCATACCCAGTCCCCGACCGCGAACTCTAGCTTGCGGTGCTTTGCATCATAAAACTTGCGTCTGTGTTCCTGTGCCTGAAAGAGCCGGTCACGCACTTTTGCTAGGAACTGATCACGTTCCTGTAGCTGGCATCAACCGTCGATGTAGAGGCCGATCCACTCTGGTATGGCAGCAACAGTGGAGGGTCCCTGCCATCCGCTACTCTGAATGGCGTGGTGCGCAAAGCTGAATGAAATGCAGTGTTATAGCAATATTCTACCCAAGGGAGCCAGTCCACCCAAGCCCGTGGTCGATCACCAGTGATGCACCTCAAATACATGGCTATAACCTTATTGACCACCTCTGACTGTCCGTCGGTTTGTGGATGGAAGGCTATACGCATTTTGAGTTTGACACCCGCCATCTTAAAAGGTCGCGCCAAACATTGCCTGTGAAAACTGGGTAATGGTCACTCACAATTGAGGGAAACCCATGAAGGCGGACAATTCCCTCAAAGAATGCTCGTGCAACTGATGAAGCTGTATAAGGGTGGCTAAGAGTGATGATTGTGCATATTTTGAGAAACGGTCAACCACTGTTAATATCACTGATTTGCCATGAACCTTTGGAAGACCTTCGATGAAGTCCATCGATATATCAGCCCACACTTGTGAAGGCACCTCCAAGGGCTGTAGCAGGACAGCCGGGTGTAGGGCGACCGTCTTGTTTTACTGACAAACTGTACAAGATCGTACCCAGTCACGAACCAATGCCTTGTCGTTGGGTACAAAGAAATTTGCGCGCAGGCGATGCAATGTTTTCTGAATTCCGTCGTGACTGGCTGTGTGCACTAGTTGGATAATGAAGGGCAGCAGGGAAGATGTAGCGGGCACAAAGATCCGGTTCGTGTGATGAATCAGGCCATCAGTGATTTGCCAAGGACTGCCCAGAGCGCCGGAGGTAATCTGGCCATGTATGTGCTGCCACTCGGTGTCTTGAGAGCACTCCCTGCGCAGATCATTGTAAAGTTGGAAGGAAGGACTTGATACTGTTGCTGCTGCCAGGGTCTCGGTCTCACGTCGTGGCAGGGCATCGACGACGGTATTGAACAGGCCGGCCCTGTATTCGACTGTGAAATCATAACCAAAAGGCTTGCTTATCCACTGATGCTGGGGAATTGTCGATAAGCGCTATCTAACATGAATTTGAGGCTAAAATGATCTGTTCTGATGATGAAGTGTCGTCCCCATAGATAGGGTCTCTAGTGCCTGACAGCTTGAACGAGGCCAATCAGTTCTCGTTCATATGCTGCTAATTTGACATGGCGTGCTGCAAATGGTCAACTGAAGAATGCTAAAGGCCCAGCTTCCTGATGGATAACCGCACCAAACCCAAACCCGGATGCATCACAGTCGACAATGAATGACTGATTAAAATTGAGCAACTGCGAGACTAGGGCTATGGAGAGGGCTGTTTTGAGTGCCTGTGGACTCGCTGCTCCACTGAAATGCTTCTTTCTTGAGTCGTTTTGTGAGAGGTGCTGCTATCACGCCGAAATCTTTGTTGAACTTGCAATAATACCCTGCCAATCCCAGAAATCCGTGGAGGCCATGGGCAGAGCAGGGGGTCGGCCATGAGGTGATTGCCTCCACCTTGCTGTTGTCCATGGTGACTCCCTGTGATTGACTTGGAGTGTCTCTAGTACTGCTTTGACATGCTGGAGGTGCTCAGACCATGACTTACTGTAGATTAGGATGTCATCAAAGAAAACCAACACACACCATCTTAGGAATGGTCGAAGAACTTCATTCATTAAACTCTAGAATGTTGCCGGTGCATTTGTGAGGCCAAACGGCACTACCAAGAACTCGAAATGACCATGATGTGTTTGGAATGTCGTTTTATGACGTCGTCAAGGTGCGCTCGCACTTGATGATATCCTGATCGGAGGTCCATTTTTGTGAAGAGGAAGGCGTCATGTAACTCATCCAAGAGTTCATCCACGATGGGGATTGGGTACTTATCCTTGACTGTTTGCTCATTCAATGCCAGGTAATCAATACAAAATCGCCATGACTTGTCCTGCTTCCTCAATCCTCACTAGTGGCACTAGAGCTGAGAATGTTGAGGTGCTGGGTCGAATAATTCCTAACATTGCTGCACATTGTGTTTCGAGTTCGTCCTTCTGCAGTTGTGGGTAGCGGTATGGACGAACTACGATAGGTGGTGTGCCTGGCTTGAGATGAATCCGATGGTCGCAGGAGCGTGCTGGGGGGACGTCGGACGGCTCCCTGAAGACGCCTGCAAACTGCTGCAGCAGCATGTCCATCAAAGGTGTCGGGTCTGCACGTGCCGCCCGTGCAACGACCCTTCATCTCAATGTCCCAGTGGTGGAACCTAATCCTTTCCATAGGATGCGTTGGTCGCGGTGCCAGAATGCCATGCATAGGTCATCCAGGTTCCAAAGGATGGAGCCTAATGTGCGAAGGAAGTCCACGCCAAGAATTACATCCATGCTACCCAGTGGAATGGTGAACACCTTGACACTAAACTCTTCTAAAGCGATCTGTAGACTGAGATAGTTGGCGATCCCTTGGCAGGCAACCTTGTCGTCGTTGGCCACTGCGACAGTAAGACCGAGACATGAGCGGAGCTCTAGTCCTAGTGAGCGCGCCACCCTCTGATCGACGAATGTGTGTGTGAATCTCGTGTCCAATAATGCCACCAGTTCTCTGCCCTTGATCATGACCTGTAGTTGCATAGTGTCCTCAGTGCCATGCCCGTGATAGCCTGCAGACTGCAGAGATATAACTGGTTCCAGTTCTTATGTGGTTGTGTCCTCTGGTGTGTCACTGTTGTCTTCATCGTCCATGACTTCAAGATAAAAGAGCCGAGGACGGCAATGACCGCGCACATACTGCTCATCGCAGTTGTAGCACAGTCCTTGTCGTTGTTGCTCCGCCATCTCCGTCGGTGTTAGGCATTTGAATGGACGCAACTGCTACGAGGTTGCCCTTGGTTGTGCTGTTGTCGCTGGCAGGGATGGAGGTGTGACTATTTTGATCGGGGGTCTAGTTTGTTGCGCGCTTGCTGGCTGGGACAGTCCATCCAATGCTTGGGAGCGCCGCTCGTACGCCCTTGCCAATCGCAAGGCTTGCTAGAGATCCGGCGGTGCTATGAGACGTCGATGCGGATGCAATCCGGTAGCCCAGCAATGAAGAGGTGCACTTGCTATGCCTGTGATAGAGGTTCCACATGGCCTAGCAAGGCGCAGAAGCGCTCTTGGTACTCCTCTACCGTCGTCCGGGACTAAAGGCAGGCCAGTTCACCCAACGGGTTTTGCCGGAGGGGTGGACCAAAGCGCTCATTGCAAAGATCCCGGAAGCGCTCCCACAGTATGTTGGGGTTGTCGCGCTCCACCATTTCGTACCAAGTACAGGCAGCCCCAATCAAGTGATATGAGGCTAGCCATACTTTGTCTTCTTCCAGAGTGCGATGTCCCCGGAAGAACCTGACGCAATGATTGAACCAAGACTCCAACTAATTGTTAGCCAATTAGCTGGCGAACCCCAACTAGTTTGGGCTAATTTTTAGCCCCAACTAGTAAATAGCCCTAGCTGATCCCAACAGGCCATTAGGCAAGTGCAGTAATTTAATAAACCAAACTTTCCATGTAAAACTGATGTAGATGGAACCCAAAGCCACATGACAATAAAAGCAAGACTCCATTAATTATATAGCAAAAAAGCTATACATGAGACCCCATGAATTCCTATAACTTGAATTTCTCCATTATTAAGGTGCACCGACACAATAGATCTCATAACAACTCGCAAAGCTCAAAACTAGGATAACCTTTTACAAGATTTTATAATCGTTTTGGCACAAAAGTAGAGACGCAAGTGGGTTACGTAACCCACATAATGCCAGCTTCCCTGCAACACAGGCTCCTGAGGAACAGGCGACTGGCGCGGGAACGCAATAGCAGATGGGTCGGCGTAGGAGGAAACCTAGTGTGTGTTATGCAGGACCGGAGTGGTAGTAGGTTGGGGCCCAAGTAGATTTGTCTTTTATATATGTGTCGGCGACCGGAATGAGGGTTATGAACTCTGTAAACTGAACTTGCTACACACGTTCTCCTCCTCAATCTGGTGCTTCCTTCACCGATATGTTACACTTCCCCACGAGATCGAGCAGCTCAGGCGGGTTGCTAACATTTGGTATCAAAGACACCGATCGCGGAGCCTGGCGGGCGTGAGCCACTACACACGACACGCTCGAATGGCGGGTGCAACAGATCCAAGTATCGCAGCGGCGCTAGACGATCAGGCGAAGTCCCTCAAGGTCCAGGCCAAAGCACTTGATTCCACCCAGAAGCTTCTTCAGCAGCTCTGCGATCGCTTCGACGACTAGGACGTGCGTTGGCGCGCGCTAGAGTCGAAGGTGGACGCCAACGCGACCAATCTCGTGACCCTGCAAACCAAATTGGATGACACGGGAATCGACGCATTTCGAGCAGATATGCGGTGATCCTTAGAGCACCGGTGAAAGCGAGGGTTGCCAAGCTTGAGTTGTCGACTTAGGATCAGCTGGATGCGATCGCCGCGGATGCCACCACAGGAGTGGTCGTTCTGGAGAATGTCCAGGCAGTGTTCAAGGCTTGGCGCCCACGGATCGAACACACAGTCGACTCCGTCAAGTCTTCAATGGATGTGATGCGCTCAGAGCTCACCAAGATCTCACGACTCCTTGAACGTGGTGTCATGGAGGACTTCGATAATTCTCCAAGCGTGCTCAGTCCCCATGAGTCGGTGGCAAGGCGCCAGTCTGCTTCTGCGACACACGCTGACGACCCTTTTGGGCACCACACTCCCTCGACTACACGAAAGCATGGTTTTGGTGTGATCTAAACCCATAACCATCTCCCGGCCAACGGTATGCCCGATCCTTCCATGTTCCGTTTCATTGATCATGTGCCTCATACACCAGTTGCTACTCCTGTCAACAACCTTACGAGTCCTCATCATCTAGTTCACTTTGGGGGTCGTCTGTCGAGGTCTTCCCTAGTCCACCCTTAGAACAATTACCTAAGCTCAATTTCCCCACCTTTGATGGTGAAAATCCTAAACTATGGCAGTCTAGGTGCGAGGACTATTTCTCCATGTATGGCATCAATCCTAGTTTGTGGGTTACTGTAGCTACAATGCAGTTTTCAGGTCCAGCAGCTAGGTGGTTACAATCTGTCAAACCTCAGTTAGCCTCCCTTTCCTAGAGGACCTGGACAACATTTGGTCACATGCTTATGGATAGGTTTGGTAAACACGGACACGAGGTCCTTATACGACGCTGGGAACCAATCGTGGTCTCCAGCAACAGGGTACTGGTTGGCCTTCACGCCAGTGTTGTGGGAGGACACTCCGGCTTTCTCGTTACCGACGAGTCAAACAACTGTTTGCTTGGCATGGTCTCAAGAAAGCAGTCAGAGAGTATGTGGCTACCTACACCATTTGCCAACAAGCCAAAGCCGATCAGGCGAAGTAGCCTGGTCTTCTGCAGCCTCTTCCGGTCCCAGACCAAGCTTGGCAGGTCGTGTCCTTGGACTTCATCGAGGGTTTACCTCGTTCAGCTCACGCTAACTGCATTCTTATCGTTGTAGATACCTTCAACAAATATGCTCATTTCATCAATCTCCTCCACCCATTCTCTGCTCTGAAGGTGGCCCAAGCATTCATTTCCAATGTCTATAACTGCATGGCTTCCCCGAGACCCTGATTTCCGACAGAGATTGTGGCAGGGACTATTTCGCCTCTCTAGAACCAAGCTTCAGATAAGGACAACATACCACCCTCAAAGTGATGGACAAACCAAGCGTGTCAACGAATGCTCCGTCTAAGGTATATCTCCATTTGAAGTGCTCTATGGCCATCCTCCGAGGCACTTTAATCTCCCACCAGTGAGCGCTGTCGCACATACTAACTTAGCTGACTAGCTGGCTCAACGGGAACTTATGCTCCGACTGGTAAAACAGCACCTCATCCGAGTTAAGCAACACATGAAGCACCATGCTAATAAAGGTCGTTCTGAGCACGACTTCTCTGTGGGTGACTCTGTTTATGTCAAGTTGTAGCCATACACTCAAGGGTCTGTCGCTACTCGAGCCTATCACAAACTCAGCTTCAAGTATTTCGAACCTTTTGAAATCCTTCAGAAAGTGGGTAAGGTGGCTTATAAGTTGCGCCTTCCGGACTTCGTTACGGTTCACCCGGTCTTACATGTTTCCCAGTTGAAGCAATCGCTTCATCCAGCACAACAGGTCACTGCAACAATTCCTACTACTGACCTCGCTCTTCAGTATCCCGCATAGGTCCTGGATCGCAGAACAATTTCCCGGAATGGCTTCTCCATCGATCAAGTGTTGGTGCGTTGGTCCGGGCTCGATGGTAATGGTACGAAGCCACCCTTAATGTGATGTTCTCAGACACTACCGCTTGGAGGGCAAGCGTTGTCGCAAGAAGGGGGTGTCAGCTCCCCTACAAGTGGACAGGCCGGTGTAGGAGGAAACCCACTGTGCATTAGGCAGGCCCGGAGTGGCAGTAGGTTGGGGGCCCAAGTAGACTCGCCTGTTATATATGTGTCGGTGGTGGGAATGAGGGTTATGAACTTTGTAAACTGAACTTGCTACACACGTTCTCCTCCCCCATCTGGTTGCTTCCAACCCCGATCTGTTACTTCTTCCCCATGAGATCGAGGCGGGCTGCTAACACATAATTAATCCTATATGCAGGTTCGCGGATAACCTGCCAAGCATATATAAAGACAAGGAGCTTAATAAGGAAAAAAATATTCTGTTAATGTCCTAGATGTTTGGAGCACAAACATTTTCGAACCATAATAGCAAATAATACACCAAAATGGCTAGACGATCTTGCTAATATGTGATTCTCCAAAAAATCTTACATCTGTATCGATTGCAAATAATCTGCGTTACAAACTATTGGAAGCTCGTTTCTCCAAGGAGACACTCAAATCCTTATAAGCAACACAACAATCTAGTAGACGGAGTATCTCAAAAAAACATACGTCGGGAGCCAGTGGGTGCACCTGGGGCACAAGCATGACTCCAACGGTGATGCCCGAGGCGAGGTCGGCCTGGAGGTCCTGCTTCCATCTGTAGTTCCGTGTCCACGCCACACACGGCAAGGCCGCTTCCGCCCAATCAAGCGGCCCCATGCCCCGAGCCCTTCCCACCACCGCCCGCCACCACGGCGATGTATAAGACGTCGACAGAGAACCCAGCGGATGCCGCAGCGGTATTACCCTCAGCGTCCTTCCACCTCCGGAAGCTGCGGCAGCTAGTTCGCTGGAGCTCCTTGACGCGTAAGAGGATCCCTCCATTTGATTTGACGGTTCCACCGCCTTCTAAATTTCAGAAGAAGCGCTGGGTGCAGAAATCCAGTGGGGAACGCGGGAGCCAGCCCAGTGGTGATTGGTGAAGATGCTCCGGTGGGGAACGCAGAGGTGGTGGCTGTGGATCGTCGATCGCGTGCAGCGGAGGCGAGGGGCGGCGGGGAACGGGAATGGCCGTACGTTTCCCCAGAATGTGAACGGCTGGACAACGCATGAATACGACTTAAGAGCAGTCTCTTCTCTATCTCTGGTTCTCTGCCTTTCAACCCACTCGTATAGACCGAATTTTTTGCAATTTAGCCCTTAAAGAGATTTAAAATCACGTTTAGACTAAAAAAAATTTAATCTCAAATTTGGACCCTTAGCTATGGCGCCGAGTGGTGACGTGGCTAGAGGAACCGACGACGATGTGGCGGGGGACGTGGCGCCTAGCTCGGCGCCGCAGATCTTGGCGCCGAGCTCGGCGCCACAGATCTTGGCGCCGAGCTAGGACTTAACGTTATCCGCGTTTTCTTCTCCGCGCGGCGCAGTTTCTTCTCTGTTTCTTCCTCAGCCGTCGCGCGCACCGCCCACCGCGCACCGCGCACCGCCGACCGCGCCGCGCCGCTTCCCCGCCCACCGTGTCGCGCGCTCGCCGGAGCCGCCGAGCCGCGCGCCCGCCCCGGCCGCCGCGCCGCCGCGCCGTGCAGAGCGCCCGCCGCGCCGCCGCGCCGTGCCTAGCGCCCGCCGCCGACACCGCAGCTCGCCCGCCACCACCGCCGACACCGCAGCGCGTCCGTCACCGCCGCCGCGCGCCCGCCAGGTAAATTTTTTACTGTTGTTAGTTACTTAGTTAGTAAATTGTCAGTGTTTAGCATATTGTTAGATATTGTTAGTGTTTACTACTTAGTTAGCTATCCACATGTTTAGTGTTTAGTAAATAGTTAGCTATTTTCTTGTTAGTGTTTAGTAAATAGTTAGACATTTACTTGTTTAGCATATTGTTAGTGTTTAGTAAATTCTTAGTGATTATATAGTTAGCATTTTGTTTAGCGCATTGATATTACATGTTAAGCATATTGTTTATTACGTAGATATCGTGCAGTTTTCTGTGTTGGCAACCATCGTGTTGTCGTTTATTTGCAGGTTTTCGAAACATCACTTTACAGGGGAGGTGCTGCCAAATTTTTAATTGACAATATTATTTTTTGCACATAGGTGTTGTTCCGACTTGACCACCGTTTGCTGGACTCGTACGAGATCTCAGGTATAATTTGTTTTCGTACATTATTCATATATTATGTAATTTCGTTTGATGTGGTCATTTAATATTTATTATATAGTTATTAGTTAATAAGTAGTTACTATTTATTTATTATTTAGTAAGTTTATAGGCTTAAGTACGTAGCCATTATTAAGTTAGTAATCCATTTTTGCAATAGATGGACACCCTAGTGACACTATACCATGGAGGAAGCGTGGAGATAGATGCGTATGGGAGTGTTACTTTTGATGGTATGAAGATCGTGACCATGTTGTTCGATGAAAGACCATCTTTTGACAAGATTTTCGCTCAAGCTTGTGAGGAGATTAGTTGCGACATAAACGACCCTAGAATATCAATTCAGGGTTTGTTGTCCCATATTACATATGGAACAGTTGTTCGACGGTTGATCTCCATTGGCTCAGAAGATGATTGGGTGAGATATGTAAGAATCGTGAAGACCATGCTTCTACCATGTTTGGATGTGGTTATTCAGTCGTTATCTGTTACTCATCGTGATGCTCCAGTCGGGTTGACTCCACAAATTCCCAATGCATCTCGTATTGAAGCTCCTTTGGTAGAGCTACCGGAAGAAGTGGTTGTTGTGCCCGATGCTCAATCGGGGGCCGCACGAGTATGGGATTTCTCGTCCTCTTCCTGGCGTTTGTGGGGCTTCTAATCCGGTGGTACCCCCCCCCCCCCCCAAGAGATCCCATTGACCCAGGATCCAGTTCAGGATCATCCTAGTAAGTGTCTTTGACATGTTGTTCATATCCATCGTTATTTCGTTTCATTAGACTTTTTAATGTGGTATTTCTTACTTCCATCCGATGCAGTATCTCCACAAAATCGATAATGGTGCTTATCTTGATGTGCCTGTGTCATATAATATGGACAACATATGCAGGGCATCCAATAGTGTTGATGTTCAGATTGAGGATGAGGAGGAGCCATATGAGGCTACACGGGCCTTAGATTCTGATGGTGACCGTCCGGTTCAAGAAATGACCGAGCAAGAAATTGAACTCATAAGACGTTTGTGTCCGGAGCGTGACCCTGCAGTACATGAATTTAGCAGTCTAAGTCATTCCACCCATG
The DNA here is from genome assembly GCA_029449295.1 of Zea luxurians. Taxonomy (NCBI): domain Eukaryota; kingdom Viridiplantae; phylum Streptophyta; class Magnoliopsida; order Poales; family Poaceae; genus Zea; species Zea luxurians. The sequence continues at coordinate 27,186,663 of JAOPSE010000034.1, read as the reverse complement.
CATATGCTGAAGGACGTGATGATGAACTGCTAGAGGCTCCGGATAACGCCGACAGCATTGAGATTAAGGTAGGCTTACTTTTCAAGGACCTGCCTACACTGAGACGATGGCTACAGGAATATTCTGTGAACCGCAAGAGGCCGTTCAAGGTGAGACATTCGTATGCACAGCGTCGTTACACTGTTGTGTGCGAGGTGTCGGAATGTAATTGGAGGGTATGTGCCAAAAGACAGAAGGACACCGGAAAGTTTAAGATCACCAAAATTGTAGGTCCACACACTTGTGCCCAGACAGAGCTGAGCTCTAAGCATCGTCAGTTGACATCTACCCTGATTGCGAAAAGGATATTGGGGATATTGAAGGGTCAGCCAAACTTGAAGGTGAAGTCAATTATGACCATGACTTCGGAGCTGTTTGGTTACAGGATCAAATATGGGAAAGCATGGAGGGCAAAGCAGCGAGCATGGAAGATGATATACGGGGATTGGGAGGAGGGTTATGAGAAGTTACCAGCATTGTTCAATGCAATCAAAGCAAAAAACCCAGGCATGCATTACGAGTACATCCCCAAACCTAATGAATGGAGGAACGGTAGAGAGATATTTTTTTCGTGCTTTCTGGTGTTTCTCGCAGTGCGTAGAGGCTTTCAGGCATTGTCGTCCCGTGCTCTCTATTGATGGTACTTTTCTGCTTGGGAAGTATAAGGGCACATTGTTGGTTGCCATATCATGCGACGCAGACAATGCATTGGTTCCTTTGGCATTTGCTTTGGTGGAGAGGGAGAACAGAGATAGTTGGTCTTGGTTCTTGCGGCTTGTACGCATCCATGTCGTAGGCCCTGGACGCGAGGTTGGTGTCATATCTGACAGACACCAAGGTATTCTTAATGCAGTGCAAGAGCAGATTCCTGGCTACGCACCCATGCACCACAGATGGTGCACTCGACATCTAGCAGAAAATCTTCTTCGAAAGGATCATAGCAAGGCTAACTTCCCCCTTTTTGAGGAGGTATGTCGATAGTTGGAGGTTTCGTTTTTCGAGGATAAGTTGAAGGAACTAAAAGATGCAACAAATGCTGAAGGTAAGAACTGGATTGCTGGATTGCTGAGGGAACCGCAAAAATGGACAAGGGCCTACGACGAAGGTGGCTGGCGGTTCGAGTTTCAGACTAGCAACATGGTCGAGTCATTTAACAGTGTGCTCAAGGGTATACGGGGCATGCCAGTCAATGCTATAGTAACATTCACCACGTAGAAGGCGTCCACGAGACCCGTACACTCTAGGCACCGACGCTCTTGGGGCCAAGGGCAAGGGTAAGACTAGGAGGAAATGAATACTTTTGTGATGTTGGTCTTATGCTGAAAACTGTGTGATTTGGACTCATGCTGGAGACGTTGTAATATGAACTATGTTATGTGTTTTGGACTATATGTTGTGGACATTGTATTTTGGACTTTGTTTGTGGACATTGTATGAAGAACTATGTTCTATGGATGTTTTTATATTCGATGTTATTTTGTGATGTATTATATGTTGAAATGCTTACATGTCTTATAATATGTGATTATTTGAACTGTGGTTGTTAATAAAACAAGGGGAACTCTTGCAAATTTTTTTTGTGAATTGTAAAAAACATAACAAGCAATAAGTAACGCATCTTTAGAGTTCTAAATTATTTTTGATACGAAAATACTACATAACAGGCTACAATTCTTCAGTCTGAATCACAATCTATGAGTAATTCATCTTCGGAGTCATCCGTCGCGCAATCCTCAACGACAACCTCATTCCACTTGCTGCATTGTCCTGCATCACACTTGTCACCAGTTCTCTTGTAATAATTGGCTTCTGCTTCGTCTGCAGCTTGGGAGAATAGCACATCCTCAGCCTCAGCCTCATCAGACTTCTTCTTGTAATAAGCCGCCTCTACCTCTTCGGCGGCCTGAGACATAAACTCATCCTCTTCCTCTTGAGCACGTAATCCTGCCTCAGCTAGTGCGATGAGCTCACTCAACCTTGATGTGTTGTCCTCCTCTTCTTCATGTAATCCTGCCTCTGCGAGAGCGATAAGCTCACTCAATCTAGATGTGTCGTCCTCCTCCTCCTCCATCAGCTCAACCGTTGCCATTTTATCCTGAACATATCTCGCATGCGCCTCATCGGCCAAATAGTTTACGCCGCTTCCAATCTCTGCAAATATAATGAGAAAAATAAGTTAGCAAAGTCAAGATAAATAAATTGTACTAACATAATTATAATATCATTTATCTCACTTACTTCCCTTGAGGCGATCAGCAAGATTATCCAACATCTGTTTCTCGGCTTGAGCCGCTTCCCATTCCCTTGCATCCTGTGCTCTCTTCTCATCTGCCGCCTTCAACCTCCTATACTCTGCACGCTTCGGGCTATCATAAAAGGCAGATTTTGCTTCCCTACGCATGTCGCGTATGCGATCGTTAATGTACGAATCGACGAGCCGAGATCCACAACGCATCTTCTGTTCCATTATTCTCTTGGACTCTATTGTGCGCATCACCTCTCCTTTGTCGTCGTAACTCTCCCAACTGCATTTCCTCGTCTCCTACAAAAAAATAGTAAGTACCGCTATAACATTACAGCTGGTGCAAAAAAATACCAACCTCATCGTAATCGACCATATGTCCACAAAAATATCCAACACCAAGCTCGGAAGGAACTAATCCATACTTAGCTTCAATACCACATTTGCAGAGTACTGGATCAAATTTCACCTCTTCTTCCGCCCACTGATTGTATCTCTTTTCCTTTACCTCTGGCTCTGGCCAATGGGACAAAGGACCATACAACCACTCTCTGAAACGACACTTACGCCACCCATATGGCTGCAGGAGAAAAAATTATTAATTTATTGTAAATAATAACTAGTTCATACATTTAGCGTATCAATGGGCTCACATAATCAATGTTCGGACAACAGAACTGCTTCTCATAGTCTTCGTCGATGACAGCACGGTCTCCACAATCGCATCGAGGCGGTGAGTCCATCCGTCTTTCTGTTGCTACCTCCTTCTCCGCATCCGTCATTGGTGGAGGATTCGGGGGGAGGAGGTACCCAACGCTTAAAACGCTCATGACTGGTCCTTCCACTCAAGCAATTAACGAAAAGAAGATATCGAGGGTCAAATTTATCAGGACCGTCGATCCACTGGAAAAAGAAATACCTTTGATGTCCCTAAAATAATGGAAAGAAGCACTATTACACATCTACAAAATAATGAATGCGAACAAAATTAAGTGACAAGTCATAAGCTACGTACGTCCAAACCGCCACAAAGGTAGTAGCAGCGAACAGCCGTGTCTGGATGTTGTGATTGATGTACCCAAGCCAGTCTGCCACAGTCACAGTTAGGCACGGGGAGTTCAGGAGTAACAGGAGCATCCTTAGTAGATACGTCCGGATATAACTCCCGAGGACGACCTCTCTTCTGCCACAACGCCTCTCGGTATATGTCTTTCATCTAATAAACGATTATAATTATCACTTGTACCTAATATGTTTTATAATAAGTTTACACAAACTAATAATCGAAATGATAATATAATAGGTTTATACAAACTATTAAAATATGAAACTATGAGCAACTATGAAACTAACAACCCAATATACAAAACGAATCAAGTTGGGCACCATACCTTGGTCTACAAAGTGAACCAACTCAAATCTTTGAATCCAGCAAATTTTGACGAAGTTTGGAAATGAGAGGAAATGTGCTGCTCTCGGCCAGCCGCGCGGGCGTTTTTATAGGCATTCGTAGCTCGGCGCCAAGATCTGTGGCGCCGAGCTACGAGGCCGCGTCGCCCCACGTCGGTGCCAGGTCAGCCCTAGGCGCAAGTAGCCGTTGCTGCCACGTCACAGCTCGGCACCATAGGCTGTGGCGCTGAGCTGTGTTACCTCGGCGCCACAGCCTATGGCGCCGAGCATCGGGTCCAAACGTGCAAATAAAATTTCTGGGGGTCCAAACGTAAATTTGTGTCACAAAAGGGGCTAAAAAACAAAAAATTCGGTCGTATAGAGCGTGTAGATTTTAATAGTATAGCTAATTATTGGTTGTAAGAACCTTTATAGCCTACCTTTCAACTATAGATGTCCAAACGTGCCGCCCGGCACGACCCGGCACGGGCCCGCTGTTGCCACGGCCCGATAAAACGACTATGGGCACGACACGGTTACTACTCGTGTCGGGCCGGGCCAGCACGCCGTGCCGTCTTCTCGGCCCAGGCCCGGCACGATCACTGCCAGATCGGACCGTGCCGTGCCGTGAGCCCGGTGGGCTAGATTGGGCCGGGCCACCCAATAGCCCGAAATACTTCAGGATCCAAAGCATCACATTAATACAATATATATTCCAGAATCACATTAATACTTCAGGAAAATAGATATTCCAGAATCACAATTCAGATATATATTCCAAAGCATCACATTAATACTTCAGGAAACAATCCAGATTCAGTTTACATAATCCATATTCATATACAATACAGGTCACCATACAACTAGAAGTCCACATCACAATCCAGATTCAGCAAAATAGATATTTAATTACATTTGGAGCTGATGTGCAATGCTGCCTCGTTAAAAACCTTTCTAGGTAAAAACTCACACCTCGTGAGAAAACCCTAGAAAGGAAAAAAGAGTACAACTAGCTCCAAATTTAAGTAATAGTGTTCATTACAGTCCACAGTACAGAAAACAAATAAGTGTTCATTACAAACATTTCAAACAGAGGCTGCATCTTCAAGGATCATACTTTCATGTATAAGTTCCATCTCTTTGGTGTCCTTCTCCACATTGTGCTGCATATGTGAGTCCGCCAATTCCCAGTCCTTTAGACATGATAAAATCTCCACCATATCACTTATGAGTCGGCGACGGCGCTCCTCAATCACTCTGCCAACAAGACTAAAAGTTGATTCAGAAGATATAGTTGAAGCAGGGACAGGCATGACATCTTTAGCAAGGAGAGAAAGAATAGGATAGGTAAGTTTATGTTCATGCCACCAACTCAATATGTTGAAGTCTTCATTGAACTGTGAGACAGTATCACTGTCAAGATATGAAGATAACTCTAAGACAGAGGCTGCAGTTGCAAAGGTAGCAGAAGAGGAAGCAATATTACCTGATCCTGATCCTCCTATTACCTGATCAAAATCATCATCACCATAGATGTCATCCCAAGCCATTTTGTTTCTACCCTCATTAGCATTGGACAATTGGTGTTGTGCCCGCAAGCACACATCACCAAACTTTGATTCATACAGCTGAAATGTATTTGTTAACTGACACCTTACCTTTTGTGGAACCCTAGAGTAATCTGTACCAGTTAGAGTAGACAAACGAAGAAGTATTTTATGAAAACCTCTCATTTTAGCCCTAGGATCTAGAATAAAAGCAAAGGCATACAACAAAGGTATTTTTCTCCAGTACTTTAGAAATTTATCTTTCATAGGAACTACAGCTTGTCTTAATAGTTCATCATTTTCATAAGTGTTCAGGTGTCTAGCAATTTTTAAAATTTGATGCAACATTAAAGGTGAAGTAGGGTAATACACACCAGAAAGTGCAACAGTACAATCATAGAATAACTATAGAAAAGATAATACTTTCTCTACAACATTCCAATGATTAATAGTGAGTAAAGGAGAGCTACCTTGATCCACATTATATTGGGTTTGGATAAAGACGGAAAAATGTATTTCTGTGTGGAAGAAGGTGCTTAAGCATCAAAAATGTTGAATTCCATCTAACATCAATATCAACACCAAACTTTCTAGGTGTAACTCCCATACTCAGACAATAGCTCTTGTAGGCACCAATTCTTTGGTTTGAAGAGTTTAAAAAATTGATAGCTTTTCTAAAATCATCCAGATATGGCTTTAGGATTGTTAAACAAGACTTCACAATCAAGTTAATTATGTGGCAAGCACAACGCTAATGCAAAAAAATTGTAGATAAATCATCAGGATCATCAGAATCATAAGCTATATCAGCAGATGGTTTAGGAAAATCAAGGCCAAGGTAACTAGAAAACAATGGCTTAAGAAAAGATATAGCAGTTATATTTGATGAAGCATTGTCCAGAGTAATAGCAAAAATTTTATTGGTTAAGCCATACTCATCAACCACTATTGCAACACGTTCAGCAATATTTCTACCAGTATGTGCCTCATCAATTAGCCTAAGACCAATCAATCTCTTCTCTAACTCCCAATTGGAATTCACAAAATGAGCAACAACAGATAAATAGTCCTCTTTAGCCTTACCATTCCAGATGTTAGATGTAAGAGCAATAGATGAAACAGAGTTTTTAAAAGTTTCAATCAGTTTAACTACTCGATCATTGTAAAGCTTGACCATGTCTCTAGCAGTGGTTTGTCTAGAAGACTTAACAAATTTAGGATTATGGGCATTACTAATGTACTCTTGAAATGCATCAGACTCTCCAAACCATAGAGGTAGGTCCTCTTTAGCTATCAACCGACAGAGTTCAGTACGTGCAACAGAAGGAGAATACTCCCAATGTTTCAAGGAACCATCAGAATTATACTTAAGCACAGATTGAACTATACGAGCACGTTGTTGTTCTCTCTTAGCTAAGCAATTATGACGAAGCAAGTGACCAGTTCCAGAACTTGATTTACCACTTAAAGTAACCTTGCAGTACTTACAAATGGTGCCATACCTTACCCTCTTACCATTGACGAGGTGAGTCAGTTCATCAAAGTCTTGCCAAACTTTAGATCTGGGAGGACGCTTACTAGAACTGGTGCTTGTGCCGGTCGGTGTCGGGCTAGTGGAGCCTGTGCTTGTCTGGCCACCGGCGGCGGCACCAGGGACATCATCATCGTTGTCGATGTTGATGGCAGCACTACCGCCAAACAGGGCTCGGGCATCCTCTGCTTCGTTATGATCTTCTAGATGGTGCTCCTCCTCCACAGCGGACGGATGAAGGTCATCGTCCATGCTGTCGTGCCGTAGACGGCTGGCTCCTCACCGGCGACTGAGGTCCCTCGACGGCTACGCGGCACTGACACAAGCAACACCTACGAAATCAAGATCTAATACATAAGATAGGGGGTGGAGAATGGAGATTAGGGTTCGGAGGACGAGGAGTACCTGCGTAGCCGGAGCACCTTAGTCGCCTTAAGAGCACCACCGCGAGGACCGAGGACGAGGAGGAACACCACTGCTATGAGGATGCCAGGAGCCCAGGATGGCCGGATGGGGATTACCCGATTAGGGTTCGGGATGTGAGGAAGGGAAGAAGATGAGCGAAGAGATGAGGAGAGTATAGATGTCCAAACAAGCCGTCGCTGGTAGTCGTCGACGGGAGGGGCGGGATATCGCCGGCCGCCACCGCCAGACGCCAGTCCGCCACGCCGCCACGGAGAGGATCAGAGGAGGGGATTAGGTTTAGGGTTTCTGCCGACTAGCGAGTGAGCGAGTGAGGGGGTCGCGGGGCTGCGGGGTCAGCATTTTGTGGGCGAGGTGGCTGGCAACGGGCCGACGCCGTGCCTACCATATTTCCGTGCCGGGTCGGGCTGAGCACGGCGTGCCGCCCTTGGAGCCCAAGCACGGCACGACCGCTGTGCCGGGCCGGCCTGAGCACGGTGCGTAGCGGGCCGGGCCGGGTCGGTACCGGGCTTAAATAGTGCCGGGTTTCGGGTAAACGGGCTACCCGGCCCATATGGACATCTATACTTTCAACCCACTCGTATACACTATTAATGTATGAGCCACATATCTCTCTCACATAATTTCTTAGTTAGGGCTCGTTTGGGAGGGCTTCGGCTCCTCTAAAAATAGCTTCGGCTCGGGGTCCTCTAAAGAATTAGCTTCTTCGCAGGAGCCTGTACTTTTTGCAAATCGTTTGGCAAAACGGCTCCTCCAAATAGCACCACACTGAACAGCAGAGAGCTCTAGCTCCTATGCAAACTGTGCAGACTGCAGAGCCGACATTGCCACCAGTGGATAGCGCCTTCCAGTGGACCTTGCTCACTGTGCTCTCTACCGTGCTTCTCTGTTGCGCTGGCCAAGAACCGAGTGCCAGCCATGGACAGATCGTGCGTCATGTCATGGGCAGCAGCTAGGCCTCGACCCACCGGGGCCCCTAGTGTCGCGTCGTGCCGTGGGCAGCAGCTAGGCCTCGACCCACCGGGGCGCCTAGTGTCGGAGCCTAGGCAGCAGCCAAGGACGGGGCGCCGCCAAAGGCAAACTGTGCGTCCTGCCATGGGAAGCAGCCAGGTCTGTGTACGTAGAGCCATGCACAGAGCCAAAATTTTTGGCTCCGACTCTCAGTCGTATTTTGGCTTCTGCTCCTGCGCAAGAGCTGGTTTGGGAGGTGGCGTTTGGGATGGCTTCAGCGAGGAGCCGGTAATAGAGCGGGCCATGAGCCCTCCCAAACGCCCCCTTATTGTGTCTAAACGGACTATAATATACGATTAGAAACTATTTATAGTAGCATCACATTAGCAAATTATAGACTAACTAGGCTTAATAGAGTCTTCCTACGCCCATCATTCACATGAATTAGTCGTTTTGGTTTTAACATAACTCAATCATTATCAACTTTAACCGATTATACTAGAGGTTGTATATAACTTTACAACATAAAAGTAAAATACTAGATTTATTATGACTTGAACTATCGTAATATATACTTCGTAAGATAATTTAATCTTATATATATTGGTCAAAGTTAATAGTGATTGACTTAGAACAAACTCAAAGCAACTAATGGACTTTTTGGTTAGGTTGTGACTGTGAAAAAGAGCTAATGTATGAAAAAAACTGTTGTGGACTGTGAACTGCTAAAACTGTTTCGTGGAAAACACTAAAAATGCTAAAAAATTTCCATATATATTTTTACATTCCATCCGAAATCCACTAAAAACAGGTCCAGATATGCTTTAAGTTTTGCACTACGAAAAGTGGGTTATTAGAAAAAGCTGTTTTCTGGATCCATTCATTTGGTTTGGCTTTTAGAGAGGCCAAAAGCCAAACCAAACACATCCTAAATCATGTGGACGGAGGAAGTACCATTTAGTCATTATCTATGTAATTCGTTTTATAGTTAAATTATATTTATACTTCCGACTTATATTCAAACATCCGATATGACATAACTAAAATTTGGTCCCCACAACCCATAGTGATCCTTAGAAGGTTTGGACAAACAAGGACTATTAAAAACTCGAGTACATTCTCTCATTTATACACTCCTATAACATTTTCTTAAAAATATGGGACGTTTCTCCATCCTATATATATTCTTTCTCTTTTCCTTTATCTCTATCTCTACTATATTAAAGTACCAGTTTTAATGGTCGTCTCGTGTCATCTTTTTACAAAGAACCCCTTGTATTTTTTCAAAATCAACATGTGGCCCCAGATCATATCACATCCCTATCCTATTTGTTCGCACAGTAGTGTTCGCAGCAGCTGTCGCTCTAGCAACAAACTCTGTCCACTTCGCAACAACCTCCGCCCATTTTTTCCATCGTTGCACCACCACCGGCGAGGAGGGTTAGGGCGCTTGCCTCCGGATAAGGATGCTCACTAGGTGATAAAAGTTGTGTCGAGTCTAGCCAATTTTGAACATCCTTGTCGCACCTAGGGACCCGGAGCCAGCTCACTCGTCTTTCGCTTCGACGCGAGCTCTGCTCCTCCCATCCCATGGGCGACGTGGCATCAACAGTAGATCTACCTAGCGTGCGCTTCATCCGGTCATAGTTGTTCTTGTCAGATCTATTATTGGTAGAGACCGCTCTAATTGTCGTGTTTTCGTAGGGGACGTCCACTGACCAGGACACAAGCTTTTCAAATAAGCAAGCCAAGCTGCTCAAGACGCAAAAAAATATCATACTAGAATGTTAGGTTGTTGACCATCTTTTCTATTCTCTCTCCGATCTCTTCTCAGGCTTCTTCATTCTAAAATGGGTTAGTTGTTTCTTCAATCACCATTCTCGTGATCATTTACTATAGGAATAAAAGAGTGTTTTTGTTTTCTTTTCTCTATTCTTATTTTAGAGAATTCCCAGATAGTGGATTTGGTACTACTGGATTTGGCCATTGGCATGGACAATGTATGGGTTTATCGTGACACAATATGGAGACCTAGAAGACCCCATCATAGTCCCTAGCTGAAAGTGCATTCATCCCTTTTTGTGAGTTTTGGTGATTTGGATAACAACACATTTAAAGGTCTAACAAGTTTGCTAAGTGTTGAATAGGAAATTCAGTATGATGGACATACTTGAATAGTATATAATGATCAGTGAACAAAGATTCAACACAAGGTTAAATAACTAGTGAGACAATGCAAATGGATATAATATGATCTCTATATTGGTTTGAATATATGGACAAGACCTGAGAAATCACTACATACATATGATCAGAATAGAGGATGAAGTGATTAAGAGGATTGGTCAAGCCAAAGTGAATAAGATATGAGGAATCGTAAATTGGCTTGAGCATATTACTATCAGTCCATATGTGCTTCTATGAGAATCAAACTAGCGCTTGATTGATCTTACAGTTATATCTAGAAGACATTCAAGCAAGGTTCACAATATTGAAGAAATGATTCTCTCAATGGATGCTCAATATGATGTGACTCAAGAATGGCTTGATAGGGTGAAGATAGCAAGGAAAGGGCTTCGAGGAACTAAGTGAAGGTGAAGGCCAGGCGACGGCTTGTGGACCGAGGTACCATGGCTAAGGTGAAGAAGAGAGTACTTGCACTAAGTCGATGAACTAATCAGCTATGAAGAGTTATAATATGTTGATGCATCAGTAAGGTGACTTGAAGCCATGATTTGAACTCATATATGGTGAAATGGTACAAGTCACAGGGTTTGATTTGAGTTTGCTTCAAAAGGTGAGACAAAGATGTTTGTGATCCTTATGAAGCAACGCCATGGAGAAATCACACAAGAGACACCAATTACTCAAGGAGTTTACTTAATTATATTTTATTTAACTTGAGTATAGAAATCATTGTACTATCAAGGGGGTCCAAATAGAATGTTGGTGTTTGCCAAAGCTCAAGCCTCTATATTCAAAAGCTATTTCGAAAAGCCAAAATCCCTTGGTCACTCTATGTCTGACTGTTGTTAGGATTGATAAACTGAGAGTGTTCCTGTTGAAAAGCAGTTGAGCTTTTCAGCTGAGTTGAACTTCAGCTGAGTTGAGCTTCTTGAGCTGCAGTTGAGCTTTTTCAGTTGAGTTGAGCTTTTTCAGCTACAGTTGAGCTTCTTCAGCTGAGTTGAGCTTCTTCAGCTGTAGTTGAGATTTTTCAGCTGAGTTGAACTTCAGTTGAGTTGAGCTTTTTTAGCTACAGTTGAGCTTCTTCAGCTGAGTTGAGCTTCTTCAGCTACAGTTGTGCTTTTTTAGCTCAGTTGAACTTTAGCTGAGTTGAGCTTTTTCGGCTACAGTTGAGCTTTTTCAGCTGAGTTGAACTTCAGCTGAGTTGAGCTTCTTTACCTGCAGTTGAGCTTTTTCAACTACATTTGAGCTTTCTCAACTCCAGTTGAACTTCAACTTCAACTGTGAACCTTTTTGACCATACACCAGTTGAACTTGCCTCTGGGCAGTTGAACTGGGGTTTTCTCTCCGGAACTCCCTAGTAAAGACCAGTTCAACTGGTCCTAAGGGGCAGTTCAACTGGTCTCTGACCCCTTTGAACTCTGACCAACAGTCTGCTAGTCAGACTGGCGAACAGGTCGATAGAGTCGTCAGGGGCGGTTCGACCTCCCCCTGTCACACCCGGTTTTGAAGGTAAACCGAATGTGAACCATGTATGTGCCAGGATCAGAAATTCAAGTACACAACGATTACATAAATGACTCTTCATAGCACAATGCTTCGAATAACAATAAAGAATAAGTAATAATATTAAAGACTAGAGTCATTTACATAATATAAATCAAAGTACACAGAATCGAAACGTAGCCAACATAAACAACCCACCATAGACAACTGACTGGGGGAGATTGCTAGCCTAATCCTCGAACTCATCGACGTCCTGGAACTCCTGGAGATCTGCCTAAACGCCTTCTTCTTTACCTGAGCATAGATTGCACCAAAGGCAACCTGGTGTTTTGTGAAAGCAAGGGTGAGTACACATCAACGTACTCAACAAATGTCCCGTTTAGCTGTAGTGGACTAGCTTTATGTGGGGTTAAGGTCAAGCAGTTGCTTTTAGTTGATCAGGTAATTATTACTAATAGAGAGCCATGTTTTTAAATTAACCCAAGTTGTTAACCCAAAAGTACTCTTTCCAAATAGAAAGAATACCAGAAACCATAATCATAATCATAATCACAATAGAAACCAACATTATCCTCATCATCATATGTAAACAAAGTAGCCCTGATTCAATGTGTCTCTAATCAATGGAGCTCTCTTGGCCGCTCATAACCGCGAGCACGACTGATATATCAGTTTCATAACACTCTGCAGATGTTGCGCACTTTGCCCACAAGCCATTATTTCCTCTCTAGCCCGGGCTTGCAAGACCCTTATTCACTCCCGAGGTGAATGGACAAAGATTCACTATGAAGCCTTTACAAAGATTCCCTGAGGCTATAGCCGCCTGTTAGGTTCCCTAAATGTACCACACTCCTCCCCAAGGGGCAAACCACCCTCGACAGAGCGAGCCGCATACACCGAGCCCCATTGATGGCACGACGGCGAAGCGAACTACATCTCAGTTCCTCTAATTAATTAGCTAAGGACGTCCCATACCACCCTCATGGTTGCACTGTTTTCCCGGGTGGTCATCTAACGAACCAGTCCTTACGGAGAGGCACTCGAGGAACCGCTCGAGTTCCCTAAAATACCACAAGTATATCATCATATCCAGAATAAAATCGTAGTATCATCATTGCATCTCACCATGTTCATTGATTAAAGTAAAGCGCTAGCATAGAACTAATCATAATAGTCAATTCCCAAAGGGTAAACGAGGACAGGAAAACAGAATACTAGTCGATCCTTAGGTTGATCATGGTATGCGGGTTGATGAATTATAAAGTAAATGGGACATAATAGGTCAGAGGACACTTGCCTTCACCAAACAGATACTCAGGATCTTCAATCTCGTATAACTTGAAGAGCTAGATCACTTGGTCGCCAACAATTGATCGTCGATTCACCGAAGCTCGGAAACGGCGCTCTAATCGCAACGCGAAGTGAAGACAAACAGGTACAAGCAAACAAACATATACATGCATAAGAACATTACACCATACAAAAGAAAACATTATAAAAACATGTAATATAAAATAGAGATCGCTTCTACGGTCACGCGAGAAAAAGAAACGCAATAGTCGGAGCTACGACCGAGAAGTTATTGCGTTTACGCCAAACAGGTATTAACTATAACATTTAGTTCGACATGATTATATTAATCTACCTTTATTAAATGTAGATTAAAACTATTACTTAGTTTCGATTAATCTTCTATTCTAATTGTTGTCGGATTAAACAAGTAATTAATTAATTAACACGAGCGATTTTAAGCGACACAGTTTAATTACGCGCACAGACAGTGTGCGACGTGCGTGAGCGACACGTGACACGCGAAACAGCATGCACGACACGCGAAACAGCATGCACGACACGCGAACAACGTGACGACGACGAGTGCCACACGTGTGAACAACGTGTAGATAGTGCGACGACACGCACACACATGGGAATCACTAATAGATATCGTGTTTATACTAAACACTTATGAATTAAAATATTTAAATAGGCATAATCAAGTTAACATTTATTTATGAAGGCGCAAGGTAGAAACTGTAAAGTAGTTTTAACCAGAAAGCAATTTTAAATAACCAACAGATTAAACAATTACTTGACTAACTGATTAACTAAAACTTGTGTCGCGATGAAATAATAATACTAATATGAAATTGACGCTGTTACAAAGTTGACGCAGCCAAAATGAGTAGAAACGGGTTTACGACGCATGCGACTCAATACATTTAAACATATAATGAAATTAGAAACAATGCGACATACGAGTACTACTAAATTATGTCGTTCTTATATTAGCCAAATATTAAATAGAACATTTAAGTCATCATAATCACGCTAACAGGTATCTACAAACGCATAATTAAAATTATTAATTAGATTCGATTGAATTGTTATTTTAATAATAGACAACTAAACAAGTAATCAATTATTTAACATGAACGATATAGCGAAATGATTTTACTAAAGCGTGCAAATAGCGATTTACGCGAACAACGACGCGCGCGGACAACATGTGAATTTGCACGCGTGAAACACCATGCAAACAAGGTGCAAACCGGACGCACGGTGCGCGCACGACCTGCAAATGAACGACGACTACGCGCACGATATACACGTAGATCGGGGGTAGACGAAGCTCACCTCGCGACGATGGCGAACGACGAGGCAGAGCTGGGCGGGCGTCGGGCGTGGCTCCCTGCTCTATGGCTGCACGACAACGAGGCGAGTCGACGATGTATGATAAGATGCGGATGCGGATGCGGACAGCGACCGCGGGCGCTGTGCAGGCGGCTGTGCAAGCGCACGGACGCAGCGGGCACGCGACGAAGCATAGGGCGACGACGCGATTAGCTTACAGTGCGGCGAGGCGCTGCGTAGGTTCGACGACTCAACTCCGGGTGCGAACGTAGGTGCATGGGGACACGACCCGACTCTGCTGCGAACATGGTGATGCAGCGAGCTCCAGCGCGGGCACATAGCAACTGCGTAGAACGTGGACGCTACTCGGCGAGGCCCTCCCGCGAGACCGCGAGGCGGGGGAGAACGAGGCTATGGCCTAGATGGGGTATCTAGGGCGAGCAGTTTTGCCGAAGAAACCGTGGCATGGGCGATCTAGCCTGGAGGAGGCGGTTGTCTGCGTTGCAGCCAAGAACGAAAGGGAGAAGAGGAACCGTCAAGATGAATAGCCAATCGGGATGGGGCCACTTGCCATAGAGTGAGAGAGAGGCCACGCACAGATGTGGATCATGGCTGCTCGGCCAAAGGCCATGACGCTCGGTTCAGCTTGTTTTGTTGTTTTCCTTTCTTTTCTTTTTATATATATATGAATATATACGGATCTGCGTCCGGGGCTGCCTAGGCTGTAGCCCTGGTCGGCCCGCAGCCCATCAGGTCCCGCAGTCACGCAATCGTCGTCCAGCCGCCAGCCCGCCACTACGCGTCTACGCCTCCCTCTAGCTCCAGCCGGCAGCCGCCATTAGCCCACTCGCCTCTCGCTGTCTCGCGCCCGGAGACCGGAGGCCGGAGCACCACTGCGGGCCCGCGGCACCGCGGGCGCTCCCTCCTAGTCCTGGGCTCCTGGTCGGCTGGCCTCCTTCCGTGAAGCAAAGCAAGCAAGCAGTGAAGCCGTGAAGCAAAGCAAGCAAGCAAGCAGTGAAGCCCAGAGTCCAGACAAGCAAAGCAAAGCAAGCAAGTCCAGGCGAGCAGCCGAGCAGGGGCGGTCGGGCGGGCGCGGACTGCATACAAGCAAGCAAGCCATGAAGCCGAGCAGACTACATACAAGCAAAGCAAGAAGTGAAGCCGTGAAGGCGCACACGTGTGCAGACTGCAGTGTGCTATTGTTTGCTTAATTGCTTTGATATGAAGTTTTGATTTGATTATAAGAATAAGATGGACAAATTTCTCATAAGAACCAGAAAAAGATGCTTCTAATTCTAAAACAATTAGGACAAATTTTGAAGCATTTTCAAGGCTTAAGAACCTGGAAGATAAATTTACCTCGTAGCATCAACTCATGAACGGTACGCATTGATTATTGTATTTCTAGAATTCGTATCGACTTATTTTTAGACTACAAATTTCTTAAATGTTTAAATTATATCTTGATTCTTGTGTCATATTAAATTAACATCAATTATATTTTTTGTTTGGTTTAAAAAAAATCTATAGCCTTAGTTTAGTAGCCCCCTCTTGGATCAATCCTGGATCCGCCAATATATATATATATATATATATATTAAAATATTCCAAAATTGTAGTAGATCATAAATAATGAATTATCCAATTTCAAAAGAATAATTAGGGTAAGTCGTATTTATTTAAATAGACTGGATTTAAAAAAGATAGATCGAATACAAATAAAGCTTTGTACTTAGAAACACTATGCAACGACATGAGTGTAACAACCAACATATACAAAAAATAATTCTCCTTTATTTAGGAAATAGAGAAGGAAAGGAAAGATAGGAGAGGGTAACACCTGAATTTGGTGGATATTAGAAAAAAAATTATAACCCCAAATTCAGGGTGTTACACCCCCAGGGCGGTTCAACCGGTTTGGTCAACTTGGTCAGACTGCACGTCAGTCTGCCAGTCAGTCTGACAGTCAGACTAGCAGATAGTCTGCCAGGTCTGCCAGGGGCGGTTCAACCGCCTCCAAAAGAGGTTCAACTGGTTTTTGAGCAGAAAAGTGAAAACAGTTAGTTTTGGAGCCCCGCCTATATATACTTGTCGGCGTTTCGAGACCGGGGGGGGGGGTCCCCGAGCCGACGAGTGAAGTGTCACCGCGTGCCCCAGCCCAGATGGGTCGACGCGAGGCCGAGCGCGAAGGGGGGAAAGCGAGGAGGTCGGAGATGGGCGAGAGAGAGGTGGAAATCCTGCGGCCTTCGTGTTTGTCTCGCGCCCAGGTCGGGTGCGCTTGTAGTAGGGGGTTACAAGCGTCCACACGGGGGAAGGAGCGAGCGGCCTTATGCGAGCGCCCGTCTCGTCCTCGTCCCCGAGCGGCCAACCTTTTCTAAGAGGGCCCTGGCCCTTACTTTTATAGGCGTAAGGAGAGGGTCCAGGTGTACAATGGGGGGTGTAGCAGAGTGCTACGTGTCTAGCGGAGGAGAGCTAGCGCCCTAAGTACACGCTATCGTGGCGGCCAGAGAGATCTTGGCACCCGGTTTGTGTGATGTCTTGGCCGTCGGAGGAGTGCTGGAGCCTGGCGGAGGGACAGCTGTCAGGGCCGTTGAGTCCTTGCTGACGTCCTCTTGCTTTCATAAGGGGGCCGAGAGCCGCCATCGTCAGGGAACGTGTGGGGCTCCATCATCGCCTATCTGGCGGAGCGAGCCAGATGGGACGCCGGTCTTGTTCCCCGTAGCCTGAGTCAGCTTGGAGTAGGGTAATGATGGCGCCTCCTGTTGACGTGGCCGGTCTGCGCCCTAGGTTGGGCGATGTGGAGGCTTCTCCGAGGTCGAGGTCGAGTCCGTCTTCCGTGGCCGAGGCCGAGTCCGAGCCTCTGGGTCGGGCGAGGCGGAGGCCGTTGGCTGAGGCCAGGGCGGAATTTGAGTCCCGGGGTCGGGCGAAGCGGAGTTCGTCGTCTTCTGGGGCTGAGCCCAAGTCCGAGCCCTGGGTCGGGCGGAGCGGAGTTCGCCGTCTTCCGGGGCTTAGGCGTCAGGATAAAGGTGTCAGGCCGCCTTTGCATTAAATGCTCCCGCGATTTGGTCGGGGTTGCTTCTTGGCGAAGACAGGGCCTCGGGCGAGCCGGGAACGTGTTCGCCGCTAGAGGGGGGCCTCGGGCGAGGCGGAGATCCTCCGGGGTCGGCTGCCCTTGTCTGAGGCTGGGCTCGGGCGAGGCGTGATCGAGTTCCTCGAATGGACTGATCCCTGACTTGATCGCACCCATTAGGCCTTTGCAGCTTTGTGCTGATGGGGGTTACCAGCTGAGAATTAGGAGCCTTGAGGGTACCCTAATTATGGTCCCCGACAGTAGCCCCCGAGCCTCGAAGGGAGTGTTAGCACTCGCTTGGAGGCTTTCGTGGCACTTTTTTGCAAGGGGACCAGCCTTTCTCGGTTGCGTTTTGTTCCGGTGGGTGCGCGCGAGCGCACCCGCCGGGTGTAGCCCCCGAGGCCTCGGAGGAGTGGTTTGACTCCTCCGAGGTCTTAACGCCTCGCGCAATGCTTCGGCTGGCCTGGTCGTTCCCTCATGCGAGCTGGCCGTAGCCCGGGCGTACGGTCGGGTCCCAAGTTCTCGGGCTGGTATGTTGACGCTGTCAACGGTTTGGCCGGAGCCGGGTTTGCGAGAGCAGCCCCCGAGCCTCTGCACAGGGCGAGAGGGCGATCAGGGATAGACTCGACTTTTTTACATACGCCCCTGCGTCGCCTTTCCGCAAGGAGGAGGGGGGAGAGCGCCATGTTGCCCTCGATGGGCGCCGAACATGGTGTCTCCGGTGAGCTGCAGGCGGGTGATCCGAGCGGACGTCCGTGCCCAATTCGTTAGGGGTCGGCTAGGGCCCAGAGGCGCGCCCAAAAATACCTGCGGGTGATCTGCCAGACCCGGTCCCCTGGTGACGAGGTCCGAGGGCTCGATGCCTCCCTCTGATGGGATTCTGTTACAAGATCGTTCCCGCTGGTCTCGGAAATGTCCTAGGGTACCTCGGGAGCACAGCCCGAGCCTTGGTTATGTATCGAACGTACCCATGGTCATCCCTCGCTCTGTGTCTGAGGCGGCTGTGAACCCTTCGGGGGCCAGCCTTCGAACCCCTGATCAGTAGTGGGCGCGGAGCCCGAGTAGCCTGAGGCGGCCGTTGAACCCTTCCGAGGGGCCGGCCTTTGAACCTCTGACCAGTAGTGGGTGTGGAGCCCATGTGCTCTGAGGCAGCTGTTGAACCCTTCTGAGGGGCCAGCCTTCGAACCTCTGATCAGTAGGGAGGCTCGGAGCCTGGTTCCTTCACAGGGAAGGATCCCTTTCGGGGTATCTCCCTTTCCCGGTCCCTGTTGCAAGAGAGAGAAAGAGGAAAAAAGAAAAAGGATATGAAATCGAACGACGCGGCGTACCTTTTTTGACGCGGTTATTGTGGCGAAGGCGAAGCGTCGCCCGTTTCTCCTGCCAGAGGTGCCGCCTGTCCCGCCGCGGAGTTAATGCGACGGGGCGAGTGGTTCGCGGGGCAGCCGTTGCGCGTGCGCGAGCCGTTCGAGGAACGGATCACGGGCGCGTTGTCTTCACGCCGTGAGAGAGGGTTCTCTCGCTGCCCTCGGATGGGACGTAAGCTTGGCTGACGACATGACCGCTGCTCCTGCCCGCCTGCCACCGTCATTACTGCCGGCCCGTCTTCGGCCGCATTGACCGTCATGCCAGGCTGGAGCCGCTGGGTCGTGCGCTGGGTTGCCTCGAGTCGCGGTATTGGTTCCGCAGTCGAGGAGGCACGGTGGTGGCGCAGGTGGCGGTGCAGTCGCAGGCACGAAGCATTCGGCGCGCCGGTCGCATGACGCGTGGGTCTGGGCCTCCATGCTGGGCGTGTTGGGAGTCGAAGAAGTGCGCCCACTTGGCGCGGTTGCATGCCGCCTGCATGGCTGCCCGCCCTTTCGCCCGCTGGTCTGGGCAAAAGTGGAGAACCGCTTGTAACCGCTGGGCGGTTGTACGCACCACGCGCGGTGGTTTGGCTTCTTCTGCTCTGGGCCGGCTTGCATGACGTGTGGGACCCAGCCCCCGCGCCGTAGGGGGAGGACCTTGGAGCGTGTTGGAGAAGATTCAGCCCACGACGGCTGGGGACGCAAGTAGGGAGAGTCGCCTTTAAAAGGAGGGTGACCCTCTTGGAAGGCGACCGTGTCTTCGCGCTCCCTTATGCATCGTGTCTTTTCATCTTCCAAGCCCCCGGATGGGGGATATCCGCCGTCTTTCCGCTTCGTCGTTGGAGGAACGCAACTCTGCGGGAGTTGGTACCTTTCAGCCGTCGTTCGGCTTCAAGGATTTTCATCATGCAGCCCGGCTGCACCCGTCCGCCGGCGGTCACCCAAGACGGTGACCTCCAGCCCTTGGATGGGGAGAGGCGGGCCGGGCTGTGATCTTGGTCCCACCCTCAGCTTCAAGGATGTTCATCATCCTCGCTGGGGCGGGGAGCGAGGCGAGCCGGGGCTCTACCTCCCGCGCGGGCCGGCTGGCCACTGAAAGTTCCCTTTGACCCGGGAACAGGATCTGGATGTCGCCTAGAGGGGGGGTGAATAGGCGAATAAAACTTATTACTTTAAAACTTAAATTCTTACTCTACTCGAAGACTTAGTACGCAGTGGAGTGAGAAGACTCTTCGAGTAGGTTGCAGCGGAATGGAAGATCCTGTCTCAAAATGTCCTGCACTTCAAATCAAGCTTATACAAAAGATAAGTATTGAAGTGGAGATATAAAGACGAGTAAGACAGAGAGTCAGGATAGAACAGAGCACACAGACGCAAGGATTTATCCCGAGGTTCGGCCAAGCCTGAAATGCTTGCCTAGTCCTCGTTGGAGTTAGCCACACCTGGGCTTGGAGTCTATTTCAACTCCTTCCTCCGTTTGCTCATATCTGTCAGTATGACAGATAGAGCCTTTCACTATTGAGTGGGGTTACAACAGAACCGCGGCTGCTTACAAACTTCTTGGCAGCACCCCGACAGAGTAACGATATGCTCAAGACCTTGCTCTAGCTCTTAGCAGCACTACTCCTCTCTCTAAAGGCTTATAGCTGTGCCTTCTACACAAACTATAGAGTTACACACAAGAGGGAGAGCGAGAGTTGATTCCAATGAAGTCTACACTTGTTGGCTGCGCTTATTCATTGCTTGAGGCGCCTAGGGGTCCCTTTTATAGGCACAAGGGGCCTAGGAGCCGTTGGAAGCAATCCAGGAAGACAAATCTTGCCTTCTGTCGGGTGGCGCACCGGACAGTCCGGTGCACACCGGACACTGTCCGGTGCCCGATTTCTTTCCTTCTATGGTGAAGCCGACCGTTGGCAGTCTTGGAGCCATTGGCGCACCGGACAGTCCGGTGCCTCCATCTAGCCGTTGGCTCGGCCACGTGTCCGGCGCAGATCGCGCGGCCGACCGTTGGCTCACCGGACAGTCCGGTGCACACCGGACAGTCCGGTGCACACCGGACAGTCCGGTGAATTATAGTCGTACGTCGCCGGTGAATTCCCGAGAGCGGCCAGTTCGCTTGAGCCAGTCTGGCGCACCGGACACTGTCCGGTGCACCACCGGACAGTCCGGTGTGCCAGACTGAGCTGCCTTGGCTGTACATAGCCAAGCCCTTTGCACCTCTCTTCTTTTCTTCTTCTTTCTGTTTCTAACACTTAGACAAGTATATTAGTCCACAAAACCAATGTACTAAGTATAGAAACATACCTTCTCTTAATCATTAAATCTATAGCATTCCACATGCTTGAGCTTTGATGTTGGACTCATAAATCATCAAGTCGGCTTGTCTTGATCTAGATTGACATTACTTGGCGCCAACATCCTGTAAAGGTTACATAGAACATCTCCAAACATAGGAACAACCCAAACTAAAGATCAAGGTGAACTAAGCTCTTTTGGGCTGCTTCTAGTTCTGGTTTTGACACTTGTGCTCCTTCTAGTGACCTTGATCTCCTTCTTAGAGCTTGTTCTTGAGCCTTATGACTTACACCACATAACTGTAGCTGTTACCTCATTGGCTGTAAGTCACGTTCTTATGTAGTGATCCTTGATGTGCCGTAGCTGTTCTCAACTCGATCACCCTTGACTTTGCAAGCCTTCTTCTTCACCCTTGGCTTTGGGTTCCTCAGCCTCCTTGACCTTCTCCCGTGCACTTGGTACCTCGAAGCTCTTCTTGCCTCCGTCCTTGGCTTGATCAGTTGTCTCCGAGCTACGCACCCGAGTCTCACTTTTGCAATGTCCGTCTTACTTGTGATGTCCATTATGTATCCATAATCCAGTTCTTGGACCATCACATTTGTTCACTTGTGTTGAACCCTGTAGGCTTTACTTTAAGCACCTGTTCAACACTTAGTACACTTGTTAGTCCTTTAATTGAGTTGTCATCCAAACACCAAAACTCACAAGAGAGCTTTCAGCCACCTCTTCTTCCAGCTTCTGGTGGTGGCAACCATCCTCCACCCTTGCGGAGGAGGCGTCCTCCAGCCATGCCGGGGAAGGCGAACTGTTGCTGTCCAGCTAGGATGCAACATTCCGTCTTTCTCCTCGCTTTCGCGGCGAGGACTGGAGTGAGGACCTGCCGGTGCGCCTTGCAGACCGTTGGCGTTGGTGGAGAGGCGGACGTCGCCGTCCGTGCTGCTGTGGTGGCAGCCGGAGGAAGCTCCCCCCCCCATTTGAGGCCGTCGGCGCCGCCCACGGGCCGGCCCCCGGCTCTTTGGCTTTGATGTCTGTTTCGCGTCCCTTGAGTAGTGACGCGAACGAAAGCCTTCCGGTGGCCGCGTCCGTACCGGGATCACGACTGCTGCCGTGGGGTTGGAACCGGAGTTCCGTTTGTAATGGCACTTCGAATGCCAGTGTTTCTGTTCATTGTGGCTGTCGAGGCCTGAACATGTATGTAAATTCGGCACGGA
This sequence comes from Zea luxurians, assembly GCA_029449295.1. Taxonomy (NCBI): domain Eukaryota; kingdom Viridiplantae; phylum Streptophyta; class Magnoliopsida; order Poales; family Poaceae; genus Zea; species Zea luxurians. The sequence continues at coordinate 27,164,301 of JAOPSE010000034.1, read as the reverse complement.
GCCGTGTTTTTCCTCATTTTCGAGCGCTAAGACTCGCCTGTTGGTTGTCTGAACCGCTTCGCCAAGCGTGAGTCGCCCCGTGTAAAGGTGACAAGTGAGGTATCCGTATCCCGGAGGCGTAGGAGTCCCCCGGCTCGGTCAGCCTTGTTGTCCGAGGCTTCCCTTGCTTAGTTAGAAGAAACCCTCGGCCACTCTTCGATGAGCCGAGGCCAGGGGTAGTGGTGCCAGCGCGAACAGAGGCAGAGTTGGCTCGAAAAGAAGACCAAGTCAGCCGGAGCCTGGCCGGGTCATCCGTTAGCGGGACCGACACCGGGATTGGCCTGCCGAGGCCTCGGGCCGGGCTGATGTCCTTGGGGGACAGCTAGCCGAGGCCCCGGGGTGACCGGTCGAGCCGCCTGCTCGGGCCGGATTCTTGGAGAAGACCCTGGCTGCGATGGCCCGGGCTTGTTGATGACGTTGTCCTTCAGAGCGGGGGACCCTCGGACCGCATCGCTGTCCGAGGCTTGGTCGGACCTCGCTAGAGGTGTTGTCGATGCCGAGGGTGCTGCTGCTCCCTTTAGCCGTTAAGATCCGAGCCTGCAGGATCGGATTATCTTGTAGCATGTGTTTTCTGCGGCCGCCAAGGCCGAAACACACCCTCACCGCATTGTAAGGCCGCGTCTCCTTTCCTCTTGTTTCGAGTATCTGGACTTTTTTGTCGGTAACAGAACTGTTTGTGCGAGCGAGAGTTGCTTCTCACGGAAGGTGATGAGTGAGGTATCCGTATCCCGGAGGCGTAGGAGTCCCTCAGCTCGGTTGGCCTTGCCGCTTACGCGCACTCTTACCCGTCCATGGGGTTCTGTCACCGACACAGTCGAGAAGGCTCGAAGAACCGCTCCGGCAGAAGAGCTTCCGAACGTGAAGACTTGTTCGGTCCGCGGAATCACTTATCCGAATGTGAGTTACTTATGGCAGAAGGTGATGAGTGAGGTATCCGTATCCCTTAGGCGTAGGAGTCCCTCGGCTCGGTCAGCCTTGGTTGCTTACGTGTACTCCGTCGTTTTCAGGATCCACTTTCGAAGTAGTCGAAAAGCACGAAAGATATTCCGGCAGAAAAGATCTTTTTTCGAGGAAAATTTCGACGCAGAGGGGGTTCCCCCCTTTTAGCCCCCGAGGGAGGGTCGGGCTTTGCCGAGGCAAGGCTGACCCTTCCTTGATGACTAAACTTTGCGTGAGAGCGAGGTATATGAACAACTTGAAAACATCTTAAGGGTAGAAGCGACGTAGTTGTTGGATGTTCCAAGCGTTGCTGTAGACCTCGCCTTAACTGTTGGCCAGCTTATATGTTCTGGGTTTTAGAACTTTGGCGATGACGAACAGCCCCTCCCAGGGGGGCATGAGCTTGTGTCGACCTCGGGCGTCTTGTCGCAGCCGAAGCACCAGGTCGCCCACCTGGAGGTCTCGATACCGGACCCCTCGGGCGTGGTAGCGTCGCATGGACTGCTGGTACCGCGCCGAGTGTAGTAAGGCCTTGTCCCGAGCCTCTTCCAGCTGGTCCAGCGAGTCTTCTCGACTAGCTTGGTTGCTTTGGTCGGCATAGGCCCTCGTCCTCGGGGAACCGTATTCCAGGTCTGTGGGCAAGATGGCCTCGGCCCCATAGACTAGAAAGAACGGCGTGAAGCCCGTGGCTCGGCTCGGTGTCGTCCTCAGGCTCCAGACCACCGAGGGGAGTTCCTTCATCCATCGCTTGCCGAACTTGTTGAGGTCGTTGTAAATCCGAGGCTTGAGTCCTTGTAGAATCATGCCATTGGCACGCTCTACTTGCCCATTCGTCATGGGATGAGCCACGGCGGCCCAGTCCACCCGGATGTGGTGATCCTCGCAGAAGTCCAGGAACTTTCTGCCGGTGAACTGGGTGCCGTTGTCGGTGATGATGGAGTTCGGGACCCCGAAACGATGGATGATGTTGGTGAAGAACACCACCGCCTGCTCGGACCTAATGCTGTTCAGGGGTCGGACCTCGATCCACTTGGAAAATTTGTCGATGGTGACCAACAGGTGCGTGTAGCCCCCGGGTGCCTTCTGCAGGGGGCCGACGAGGTCCAGACCCCACACAGCAAAAGGCCATGTGATGGGTATCGTCTGCAGAGCCTGAGCGGGCAGGTGGGTCTGCCTTTCATAGAACTGACACCCTTCGCAGGTGCGGACAATTCTAGTGGCGTCGGCCACCGCCGTCGGCCAGTAGAAACCTTGTCGGAAAGCATTTCCGACAAGGGCTCGAGGTGCTGCGTGGTGGCCGCAAGCCCCCGAGTGTATTTCTCGGAGGAGTTCCTGACCTTCGGTGGTGGAGATGCATCGCTGGAGGATGCCTGAAGGGCTGCGATGGTAGAGCTCCTTCCCTTCTCCCAGCAAGACGAATGACTTGGCGCGCCGCGCCAACCGCCGAGCTTCGGCTCGGTCAAGGGGTAGCTCTCCTCGGTGGAGATATTGCAGGTACGGGGTCTGCCAGTTTTGATCAGGCATGACCCCGCTTTGCTCCCCCTCGATGTGCAGCGTCTCGCCCTCGGGGGCCGAGGGTACCTTGGGCCGAACCGAGGGTGCCTCGGGCCGAGCCGAGGGTGCCTCGGACTGTGCCGAGGATACCTCGGCCTGGGCCGAGGGTGCCTCAGGCTCGGGCGTGTCGTCGATCTTGACGGAGGGTTGATGCAGATCTTGGGAGAAGACGTCTGGGGGAACCGTTGTTCGCCCCGAGGCTATTTTAGCCAGCTCGTCCGCAGTCTCGTTGTAGCGCCGAGCGATGTGGTTGAGCTCAAGCCCGTAGAACTTGTCTTCCAGGCGCCGAACCTCATCGCAGTAGGCCTCCATCTTCGGGTCGTGGCAGTGGGAGTTCTTCATGACTTGGTCGATGATGAGCTGCGAGTCACCGCGAGCGTCGAGGCGTCGGACCCCTAGCTCGACGGCAATCCGCAACCCGTTGACCAGAGCCTCGTACTCAGCTACATTGTTGGACGCCGGGAAGTGGAGGCGTAGCACGTAGCGTAGGTGCTTCCCGAGGGGCGAGATGAAGAGTAGGCCTGCGCCGGCTCCTGTCTTCATCAGCGACCCATCGAAGAACATGGTCTAGAGCTCCGGTTGGATCGGAGCTGTCGGGAGCTGGGTGTCGACCCATTCAGCCACGAAGTCCGCCAAGACCTGGGACTTGATGGCCTTCCGAGGGGCGAACGAGATTGTTTCGCCCATGATCTCCACCGCCCACTTTGCAATTCTACCCGAGGCCTCTCGGGACTGGATGATCTCCCCCAGGGGGAAGGATGACACCACAGTCACCGGATGAGACTCGAAGTAGTGTCGCAACTTCCGCCGTGTCAGGATCACCGCGTACAGCAGCTTCTGAACTTGTGGGTAGCGGATTTTGGTTTCGGACAGTACCTCGCTGACGAAGTAGACTGGCCTCTGAATGGGCAATGCATGCCCCTCTTCTTGCCTCTCGACCACAATCGCGGCGCTAACCACCTGAGTGGTCGCGGCGACGTAGACCAAGAGGGCTTCTCCGGCAACTGGGGGCACCAGGATAGGCGCCTTCGTGAGGAGCGCCTTCAGGTTCCCGAGGGCTTCCTCGGCCTCAGGGGTCCAAGCGAAGCGCTCGACCTTTCTTAAGAGGCGGTACAGGGGTAGACCTCTTTCGCCGAGGCGTGAAATGAAGCGGCTCAGAGCCGCGAGACATCCCATGACCCTCTGTACGCCTTTCAAGTCCTGGATGGGCCCCATGTTGGTGATGGCTGCAATCTTCTCCGGGTTGGCTTCGATGCCCCGCTCGGAGACGATGAACCCCAAGAGCATGCCTCGGGGCACCCCGAAGACACACTTTTCGGGATTGAGCTTGACACCTTTCGCATTGAGACATCGGAATGTCACTTCAAGGTCGAAAAGGAGGTCGGAGGCTTTCCTCGTCTTGACTACGATGTCATCGACGTAGGCCTCGACCGTTCGACCGATGTGTTCGCCGAACACATGGTTCATGCATCGCTGGTACGTTGCACCCGCATTCCTCAACCCAAACGGCATGGTGACATAGCAGTACATGCCGAAGGGTGTGATGAAAGAAGTCGCGAGCTGGTCGGACTCTTTCATCCTGATTTGGTGATACCCTGAGTAGGCATCGAGGAAAGACAGGGTCTCGCACCCAGCAGTGGAATCCACGATCTGATCGATGCGAGGCAGAGGGTAGGGAACCTTCGGACATGCTTTGTTCAGACCAGTGTAGTCCACACACATCCGCCATTTCCCCCTTTCTTTCTCACAAGTACAGGGTTGGCAAGCCATTCGGGATGGAATACCTCTTTGATGAACCCTGCCGCCATTAGCTTGTGGATCTCCTCGCCTATGGCTCTGCGCTTCTCCTCGTCGAATCGGCACAGAGGCTGCTTGACGGGTCGGGCTCCGGCTCGGATGTCTAGTGAGTGCTCGGCGACATCCCTCGGTATGCCGGGCATGTCCGAGGGACTCCACGCGAAGACGTCGGCGTTCGCGCGGAGAAAATCGACGAGCACTGCTTCCTGTTTGGGATCGATCCCGGAGCCGATCCGGACTTGCTTGAAGGCGTCGATGCTGGGGTCGAGGGGGACGGACTTAACCGTCTCCGCTGGCTCGAAGTTGCCAGCATGACGCTTCGCGTCTGGCACCTCCTTAGAGAGGCTCTCCAGGTCGGCGATGAGGGCCTCGGACTCGGCGAGGGCCTCGACGTACTCCACGCACTCCACGTCGCATTCGAACGCGTGTTTGTACGTGGGGCCGACGGTGATGACCCCGTTGGGGCCCGGCATCTTGAGCTTGAGGTAGGTGTAGTTGGGGACGGCCATGAACTTCACGTAGCAGGGCCTCCCCAATACCGTGTGGTAGGTTCCTCGAAACCCGACCACCTCGAACGTCAAGGTCTCCTTTCGGAAGTTGGAGGGTGTTCCGAAGCAGACGGGAAGATCGAGTTGTCCGAGGGGCTGGACGCGCTTCCCAGGGATGATACCATGGAAAGGCGCAGCGCCCGCCCGGACCGAGGACAGATCGATACGCAGAAGCCTGAGGGTCTCGGCGTAGATGATGTTGAGGCTGCTGCCTCCGTCCATGAGGACCTTGGTGAGCCTGACGTCGCCGATGACGGGGTCGACGACAAGCGGGTATTTCCCCGGGCTCGGCACATGGTCGGGGTGGTCGGCCTGGTCGAAGGTGATGGGCTTGTCGGACCAGTCTAGGTAGACTGGCGCCGCCACCTTCACCGAACAGACCTCCCGGCGCTCTTGCTTGCGGTGCCGAGCCGAGGCGTTCGCCGCTTGCCCGCCGTAGATCATGAAGCAGTCGCGGACCTCGGGGAACTCTCCTGCCTGGTGATCTTCCTTCTTGTCGTCGTCGCGGGCCCTGCCACCCTCCGCGGGTGGCCCGACCCTGTGGAAGTGGCACCGAAGCATGACGCACTCCTCAAGGGTGTGCTTGACGGGCCCCTGGTGATAGGGGCACGGCTCCTTGAGCATCTTGTCGAAGAGGTTGGGACCTCCTGGGGTTTCCGAGGGTTCTTGTACTCGGCGGCGGCGACAAGGTCCACGTCGGCAGCGTCGCGTTTCGCTTGCGACTTCTTCTTGCCCTTCTTCTTGGTGCCGTGCTGAGTTGACGCCTCGGGAGCATCTTCCGGTGGGCGGCCCTGGGGCTGCTTGTCCTTCCGGAAGATAGCCTCAACCGCCTCCTGGCCAGAGGCGAACTTGGTGGCGATGTCCATCAGCTCGCTCGCCCTGGTGGGGGTCTTGCGACCCAGCTTGCTCACCAGGTCGCGGCAGGTGGTGCCGGCGAGGAACGTGCCGATGACGTCCGAGTCGGTGATGTTGGGCAGCTCGGTGCGCTGCTTCGAGAATCGCTGGATGTAGTCCCGGAGAGACTCTCCCGGCTGCTGTCGGCAGCTTCGGAGGTCCCAGGAATTCCCGGGGCGCACGTACGTGCCCTGGAAATTGCCGGCAAAAGCTTGGACTAGGTCGTCCCAATTGGAGATCTGCCCCGGAGGCAGGTGCTCCAACCAGGCGCGAGCGGTGTCGGAGAGGAACAGGGGGAGGTTGCGGATGATGAGGTTGTCATCGTCCGTTCCACCCAGTTGGCAGGCGAGACGGTAGTCCGCGAGCCACAGTTCCGGTCTCGTCTCCCCCGAGTACTTTGTGATAGTAGTCGGGGGTCGGAACCGGATTGGGAACAACGCCCGTCGTATGGCCCGGCTGAAGGCCTGCGGACCAGGTGGTTCGGGCGAGGGACTCCGATCCTCCCTGCTGTCGTAGCATCCCCCACGCCTGGGGTGGTAGCCTCGGCGCGCCCTCTCGTCGAGGTGGGCCCGACGATCGTGGTGATGGTGCTCGTTGCCGAGGCGACCCAGGGCCGCAGGCGCTGTGTTGCGCGTGCGCCCGGTGCAGACCAAGGCTTCCCGCATGAATCGGGAAGTCGCGGCATGATGTTCCGAGGGGTACCCCTGCCTTCGGGAGGCGGAACTCTCGGCCCGCCGGACCGCGGCGCCTTCCAGGAGATCCTTGAGCTCTCCCTGGATTCGCTGCCTCTCGGTGGTTGATGGCTCCGGCATCGCGCGGAGGAGCATTGCTGCTGCAGCCAGGTTCTGCCGACCCCACTGGATGCGGGTGGCGGCCTGAGCCTGACATCGTCGGTGATGCGGTGCTGGAAGCCCTGGGGTAGATGACACATTTCTCCGGCCGGAGGTTGGCCCGCCCATGCCTGCCCGACGTCCCGGCGGATTGGCTCGAGCGCTCCTGCTCCCTCGTCGAGCCTGGCCTGCACCCCGCGGAGTTGCTCGAGTTGTGGGTCGTGACCCCCCGCCGGAACGGGGACCACAGCTAGCTCCCGCGGGATGTCAATGCGAGGCACCGGCCTAGGGAGATCACCGTCCTCCGGCATGCCGAGATGGTTGCCTTCGGAGGGACCCCCTAGATCGACGTGGAAACATTCGCGGCCCGGGCCGCAGTCCTCGTCGCCGAGGCTACGGCTATCGTCGGAACAGTCGGAAAGGCAGCAGTCGCATGCGGTCATGAAGCCCCGCATGGCACTGGGGTTGCCAAGTCCAGAGAAATCCCAACAGACGCTAGGCTCGTCGTCTCCCTCGGACCCAGAGGGCCCGTAGGTCGAGACGTCCGTCAGCCGGTCCCAAGGTGACCGCATACGAAACCCCAGAGGGTTCGGATTCGCCTCTACGAGAGCGTCCGCCAAAGTGGAGCCGCTAGGCGGGTCGAGGCTAAATCTGAAAAGCGCGGGATGGGAATCGGTCGGTACCTCTTGGTCGACGGGCGGTGATGAGGTCACGTCGGGGGCTGACTGCACCGTCGTCTCAGGTACGAGGGCGACACCCAGCAAGCCTTTCGCGAGCGTGCTGGCATCGTCCGTTTGCCCGGGGTTGATGTGTCGCGGGGAGACAGCGCTCGTCTTCGTCTCAAGCGCGAGGCCAATGCCTAGCGCGCCCCCCGTTGGAGTGTTGGCGTTGTCGACTCGCTCGTCGGCCGACGAGGCGCCGCCTCCTGCTTGGCCTTGGTTGCCCCGCCTCCTCCTCCTCCGTCGACAGGGAAGAAGACGGGGCGAGCTCGAAGGCTGTTCTTTCGCCACGCGGGGAAGATGTCGTCGATTCCGCCGCCGGCGGGCGGACTGTCGGCCGCCATTGTCGCTGTCGCCCGGCGGTGGAATGAGTATCATGTCGTAGCTGCTGTCGAGGGACATGAACTCAAGGCTCCCGAAACGGAGCATCGTCCCGGGCCGGTGAGGTTGCTGGAGACTACCCATCTGGAGCTTGACGGGAAGCTGTTCGTCAACACGCAGCAGGCCCCTACCTGGCGCGCCAACTGTCGGTGTTTCGAGACCGGGGGGTCCCCGAGCCGACGAGTGAAGTGTCGCCGCGTGCCCCAGCCCAGATGGGTCGACGCGAGGCCGAGCGCGAAGGGGGGAAAGCGAGGAGGTCGGAGATGGGCGAGAGAGATGTGGAAATCCTGCGGCCTTCGTGTTCGTCTCGCGCCTAGGTCGGGTGCGCTTGCAGTAGAGGGTTACAAGCGTCCACACGGGGGAAGGAGCGAGCGGCCTTATGCGAGCGCCCGTCTCGTCCTCGTCCCCGAGCGGCCAACCTTTTCTAAGAGGGCCCTGGCCCTTCCTTTTATAGGTGTAAGGAGAGGGTCCAGGTGTACAATGGGGGGTGTAGCAGAGTGCTACGTGTCTAGCGGAGGAGAGCTAGCGCCCTAAGTACACGCCATCGTGGCGGCCGGAGAGATCTTGGCACCCGGTTTGTGTGATGTCGTGGCCGTCGGAGGAGTGCTGGAGCCTGGCGGAGGGACAGCTGTCGGGGCCGTCGAGTCCTTGCTGACGTCCTCTTGCTTTCGTAAGGGGACCGAGAGCCGCCATCGTCAGGGAACGTGCGGGGCGCCATCATCGCCTATCTGGCAGAGCGAGCCAGATGGGACACCGGTCTTGTTCCCCGTAGCCTGAGTCAGCTTGGAGTAGGGTAATGATGGTGCCTCCTGTTGATGTGGCCGATCCGCGCCCTAGGTTGGGCGATGTGGAGGCTTCTCCGAGGTCGAGGTCGAGTCCGTCTTCCGTGGCCGAGGCCGAGTCCGAGCCTCTGGGTCGGGCGAGGCGGAGGCCGTTGGCTGAGGCTAGGGCGGAATTTGAGTCCCGGGGTCGGGCGAAGCAGAGTTCGTCGTCTTCTGGGCTGAGCCCAAGTCCGAGCCCTGGGTCGGGCAGAGCGGAGTTCACCGTCTTCCAGGGCTTAGCCCGACTCCGAGCCCTGGGTCGGGCGGAGCGGAGTTCGCCGTCTTCCGGGGCTTAGCCCGAGTCCGAGCCCTGGGTCAGGCGGAGCGGAGTTTCCTATGGTGTGCGGCCGGGCCTGACTGCCTGTCAGCCTCACTCTGTCAAGTGGCACCGCAGTCGGAGCGGCGCAGGCGGCGCTGTCTTTCTGTCAGACCGGTCAGTGGAGCGGCAAAGTGACGGCAGTCACTTCGGCTCTGTCAGCTGAGGGGCGCGCGTCAGGATAAAGGTGTCAGGCCGCCTTTGCATTAAATGCTCCTGCGATTTGGTTGGGGTTGCTTCTTGGCGAAGACAGGGCCTCGGGCGAGCCGGGAACGTGTTCGCCGCTGGAGGGGGGCCTCGGGCGAGGCGGAGATCCTCTGGGGTCGGCTGCCCTTGTCCGAGGCTGGGCTCGGGCGAGGCGTGATCGAGTTCCTCGAATGGACTGATCCCTGACTTGATCGCACCCATCAGGCCTTTGCAGCTTTGTGCTGATGGGGGTTACCAGCTGAGAATTAGGAGCCTTGAGGGTACCCCTAATTATGGTCCCCGACAATACTCACTCCTACCTCTCTCCCCACACAAAAGAACGACCCAAACTCCATTTCTAACTTGAGAAACACCTCCCACTCTCTCTCACACATCTCTTCCCTCTCCCATTTCAAATCTTTGGAGAGAAATCTTTGAGTGAGTTTGAGAGCTGCGATTTTTGTGCTTCATCTCTAAATCCTTCTTGCTCTTCTTGATTCGAGCTTTGGTACTACATCGAGTTCTTTGTGGATTCATTACTCTTGTAGTTTCTAGCTCCTAGATGACTAGGTGTCTCTTTTGAGTCCCCAAATCTTGTGGAAGACCACAAGAAAGTTTGTATTACCCGCTCATTTGAGCAAAGATTAGTGTGTGGGCTTGACCTTTGTGGTCGGCAAAGGGAGGATTAGGGTTGAAAGAGACCCGGCTTGTAACACCCCTGGTGTTACTGTCATTAAAACTTGAGCATAACATCATGAGCATTAGCATATCATGTGTTTTTCACACCTAGAGTGCATTCACTAGGTAAAAATTTCAAAAATGTGTACTGATATGACTTGATGTGTGGTTAACCCTAGTGTAAAGTACTTAACCCCAAATCTGGGCTTATGGATACAAGAGAAGCCCAAGTATGAGAAAACTTGAAAAGATATGAGAAATAATCCTAAGATATCCTCTTGGAAGGACTTGAGTGGCATCCAAACCCTAAAGTGCTAAAAACCCTGAAAGGGTCCCTGGAAAACCCTAAATTGGAACCCTAGGGGCTAAGTGTAAAATTGGTGCACTTTTGGACCAAAGTGCAAATATCAAAGTAAAAGAGCACCTCAAACCCACTAACTTTCATATTGAAGGATTTGCAAGTTGAATAGTGAGATTTGGACCTCTTTGTAAAAGACCCATGAAAACCATATGACTAAGTCTGAATTCCAGTAATTTGGGACCATCTTTGGAGCTGTATATCTCTTCATTCATGAGGATTCTGTCCTAGATTAGTACATCAAAATGGTAGAGCTACTATAGGGGTATAAGTTCAATTGAGAGACCCAACCCTAAAACCCTATGAAATCTCATGAAAACATACCCCAAAACTGAGCTAACAGAACTCTGAATTTTCAGACTGAACACAGTAATCTGAAACCTATGATGTAGTGTATCAAGCTAGGTTTGGAGTCTTTTTTGTGACCAATCTAGAGGGTTAAAGGCTGTGAGTTATGTAGATAAATTAGAGACCATTAGAAGGTGATTAAGTGTTCCTAAGACAAGTAGGCTTGATCCTGTACAAGTATTAAAGTTACTGCTGCTCAAAGTCGGGCTGTCAGGCTACTGATTTCTGACTGACGATCAGGCCAACCTGTTCTGAATTTCTGCTTGTCTGCTCCATTTTGAGGTCTTGTAAAAGCTGTCCTATGTGACTTTGTGCCAGAATGTTTTAAGCAAAGTTGGAGAGTTAGTATTCATGAGCAAAGTTTATTAGAGGACCCTGTCTTGACTTTATATAGATTTAGGAGATAAAGGTGCCCAAATCGTCCCTGTCTGAAAGGAAGGAATCTGATGAAAACTGAAGATTGAAGTTCAGAAAATTGAAATGGTAATAGTGTATTGCAGCTGATTTCTGGGTACCATAACTTGTAATCTATGAGGATTAGGTCCAAGAAACTTATAGTAACTTTATAGACCCTTGATTTGGGAACAAGTTTTGTTAATAGTGACTGACCTATTCTTAACCAAAATAAGGAGAAAAGGCTGACCGAAGAGGGGGGATCAGTCATGTGTTGAAGATTCAAAAGAACTGAAATATCTACCCTTGATATTTACTCTCCTTGCCGTGTCCTATTTTGGAATTGGATGAAGATTACGATGAGGTGGTGGTAGGGATATTCAGACTTGGGCCATCACTGAAATATCATCAGTAGAAATATCTACTACAGTGCCATCCTATCCTTACCTCCTCCCTTTGCCATGGATAAACTTCACCTTGCCTGGTTGTGCTCTGTGAACTAGCGTGGGCTTTCAAGGTTGAGCCACGACTGCACTCCCATGCACTGTCTGGCATGCTCATAGTTATCCCCCCTGTAAATTCAAGAATCCAACTAGCTCTTGATCTTTTCACTGGCTATTTAAAGAGCAACCTGGGGGGGGGGAAGGAAAGCAGGAGCAAAGCAGTGATCCTTGCCTCGACCATCAACCACAGTGTGTAGCTTCAGTTAACAGTATTGTTCTCCCTTCCCCAAACCATACCCTGGACGTGCCCAGTTCCATTGATCGAGCTACTGAGCGTGCCTGGTGACCACCTCACCAACACATCAACCTCCCATGGCCAGGCGGTTACGGTATGGCTCCACCCTTAAGAATTTGTGTTCTAGCGTCTCTATAGATTGGTGAAGCTCACCAAGAAGCCTGTTTGATCTTTACGGTCCTAGTTTGGTCGGAACATGAGTTTGACGCCGCGTGAACTGCCCTGGTGTTGACCTACCCAAAACTCAGTTGGTCCGAGGACAATTCTTGTAAGCATCGCGTTGCCTGTGTCTCGCTCGTGCTCCCCATGCCCTTAATCTGATTCATCCGGTACTCAAATCAGTCGGGCAAGCACCGCAAAACTGGGACTCCGTCGTGGGCATGGTCAAGTCACTCTGTGGGTTTAGGAGCTAAATCCATGCCCATAACTGCGTGATTTAGGCTAGAAGTAGGTCTGGCAATGGTTTACTAGGCACTTAGGCTCTCCGCCGCCGTGGTTCGACAGGGGGATTCATCCGCGCCGCCGGCCGGGGTCAGGGGCCAAATTTTAAAAGACAAAGAACTTGGAGGGGCAAGGTGTAATATGTCAGTGACACGTTAAGGTCAGATGAGGACTTCCTTTCAGATATTCAAACCAGCGAGGGCCTTTGCACAAATATAACAGCGCGGTCGTGGGCGCGCCTGTATTTTGTATAGGTCTGGGCCGAATGGGCTGATGACGGCTGAAAGTCGCCTAGAGGGGGGTGAATAGGGCGAAACTGAAATTCTCAAAAATAATCACAACTATAAGCCGGGTTAGCGTTAGAAATATAATAGAGTCCGCGAGAAAGGGTGCAAAACAAATCGCAAGCAAATAATGAAGTGAGACACGCGGATTTGTTTTACCGAGGTTCGGTTCTCTCAAACCTACTCCCCGTTGAGGAGGCCATAAAGGCCGGGTCTCTTTCAACCCTTACCCTCTCTCAAACGGTCCCTCGGACCGAGTGAGCTTTCTCTTCTCAATCACTTGGAACACAAAGTTCCCGCAAGGACCACCACACGATTGGTGTCTCTTGCCTCAATTACAAGTGAGTGTTTGATCACAAGAAAGAATCAAGAAAGAAGAAAGCAATCCAAGCGCAAGAGCTCGAAAGAACACAAGCAAATCACTCTCTCTAATCACTAGGGCGTTGTGTGGAATTTGGAGAGGATTTGATCTCTTGGGTGTGTCTAGAATTGAATGCTAGAGCTCTTGTAAGTAGTTGAGAAGTGGAAAACTTGGATACAATGAATGGTGGGTGGTTGGGGGTATTTATAGCCCCAACCACCAAACTAGCCGTTTGGTGAGGCTGTCTGTTCGATGGCGCACCGGACAGTCCGGTGCACACCGGACATGTCCGGTGCGACAGCCACGTCACCAAAAAGCCTTTGGGTCGACCGTTGGAGCTCTGCCTTCTGGGCCCGCCTGGATGTCCGGTGCACACCGGACATGAACTGTAGATTGTCCGGTGCGCCTGCTCCCGCGTGCCTGACGACTGCGCGCTTCTGGCGCGCATTAAATGCGTCGCAGGTAGCCATTGGCGCCGAAATAGCCGTTGCCCCGCTGTTACACCGGACAGTCCGGTGAATTTTAGCGGAGCAGCCGAAGTGAAAACCCGAGGCTGGCGAGTTCCTGAGGCCGCTCTTCCTTGGAGCACCGGACATGTCCGGTGTACACCGGATAGTCCGGTGAATTATAGCGGAGTGGCCTTCGGAAATTCCCGAGAGTGAAGAGTTTGAAGTCGGAGTCCCCTGGTGCACCGGACATGTCCGGTGGCACACCGGACAGTCCGATGCGCCAGACCAGAGGTGCTTTCGGTTGACCTTTGCTCCTTTATTTGAACCCAATACTTGGTCTTTTTATTGGCTAAGTGTGAACCTTTTGCACCTGTATAACTTACACACTAGAGCAAACTAGTTAGTCCAATATTTGTGTTGGGCAATTCAACCACCAAAATTATTTAGGAACTAGGTGTAAGCCTAATTCCCTTTCAATCTCCCCCTTTTTGGTGATTGATGCCAACACAACCAAAGCAAATGTAAAAGTGCATAATTGAACTAGTTTGCATAATGTAAGTGCAAAGGTTGCTTGGAATTGAGCCAATATAAATACTTACATGATGTGCATGGATTGTTTCTTTATTTTTAACATATTGGACCACATTTGCACCACATGTTTTGTTTTTGTGAATTCTTTTCAAAGTCCTTTTGCAAGATAGTCAAAGGTAAATGAATAAGAATTTTGAGAGGCATTTTCAAGATTTGAAATTTTCTCCTTTTGTTTGAAATGCTTTTCCTTTGACTAAACAAAACTCCCCCTAAATGAGATCCTCCTCTTAGTGTTCAAGAGGGTTTTGATATACCATTTTTGAAATACTACTTCCTCCCCCTTTTGAACATAGTAAGATATTAATTTGAAATTGACCAATTGAAAATCTCCAAATTTTTTAAAATTAGGTGGTGGTGCGGTCCTTTTGCTTTGGGCTCATATTTTCTCCCCCTTTGGCATGAATCGCCAAAAACGGAATTATTAGAGCCCAATGAAGTACTTTCTCCTCCTTTGGTCATAAAATAAATGAGTGAAGATTATACCAAAGTTGGAGAGATGCTCGGAGTGACGGCGAAGGATGAGTAGTAGAGTGGAGTGGAAGCCTTTGTCTTCACCGAAGACTCCAATTCCCTTTCAATATACCTATGACTTGGTTTGAAATACACTTGAAAACACATTAGTCATAGCATATATAAAAGAGATATGATCAAAGGTATACTTGTGTGCTATGTGTGCAAATTAGCAAAAGAAATTCCTAGAATCAAGAATATTTAGCTCATGCCTATGTTTGGTAAAAGATTGTTCATCAAGTGGCTTGGTAAAGATATCGGCTAATTGATCTTTATTGTTAATGTAAGAAATCTCGATATCCCCCTTTTGTTGGTGATCCCGAAGAAAATGATACCGAATGGCTATGTGTTTAGTGCGGCTATGCTCAACGGGATTATCCGCCATGCGGATTGCACTCTCATTATCACATAGAAGGGGAACTTTGGTTAGTTTGTAACCGTAGTCCCGCAGGGTTTGCCTCATCCAAAGCAATTGCGCGCAACAATGGCCTGCGGCAATGTACTCGGCTTCGGCGGTAGAAAGAGCGACCGAATTTTGCTTCTTTGAAGCCCAAGACACCAAGGATCTTCCCAAGAACTGGCAAGTCCCCGATGTGCTCTTCCTATTAATCTTACACCCCGCCCAATCGGCATCCGAATAACCAATCAAATCAAATGTGGATCCCCGAGGGTACCAAAGCCCAAACTTAGGAGTATAAGCCAAATATCTCAAGATTCGTTTTACGGCCGTAAGGTGGGATTCCTTAGGGTCGGATTGGAATCTTGCACACATGCAAATGGAAAGCATAATGTCCGGTCGAGATGCACATAGATAAAGCAATGAACCAATCATCGACCGGTATACCTTTTGATCCACGGACTTACCTCCCGTGTCGAGGTCGAGATGCCCATTGGTTCCCATGGGTGTCTTGATAGGCTTGGCATCCTTCATTCCAAACTTGCTTAGAATGTCTTGAGTATACTTTGTTTGGCTAATGAAGGTGCCCTCTTGGAGTTGCTTGACTTGGAATCCTAGAAAATACTTCAACTCCCCCATCATCGACATCTCGAATTTCTTTGTCATGATCCTACTAAATTCTTCACATGTAGATTCGTTAGTAGACCCAAATATAATATCATCAACATAAATTTGGCATACAAACAAATCATTGTCAAGAGTTTTAGTGAATAGAGTAGGATCGGCTTTGCTGACTTTGAAGCCATTAGCAATAAGGAAATCTCTAAGGCATTCATACCATGCTCTTGGGGCTTGCTTGAGCCCATAAAGCGCCTTAGAGAGCCTATAAACATGGTTAGGGTACTCACTGTCTTCAAAGCCGGGAGGTTGCTCAACATAGACCTCCTCCTTGATCGGTCCATTGAGGAAGGCACTCTTCACGTCCATTTGATAAAGCTTGAAGCTATGGTAAGTAGCATAGGCTAATAATATGCGAATTGACTCAAGCCTAGCTACGGGTGCATAGGTTTCACCAAAATCCAAACCTTCGACTTGTGAATACCCCTTGGCCACGAGTCGAGCTTTGTTCCTAGTCATCACACCATGCTCATCTTGCTTGTTGTGGAAGACCCACTTGGTTCGTACAACATTTTGGTTAGGATGTGGAACTAAGTGCCATACCTCGTTCCTTGTGAAATTGTTGAGCTCCTCTTGCATCGCCATCACCCAATCCGAATCTTGTAGTGCTTCCTCTACCCTGTGTGGCTCAATAGAGGAAACAAAAGAGTAATGCTCACAAAAATGTGCAACACGAGATCGAGTGGTTACCCCCTTATGAATGTCGCCGAGGATGGTGTCGACGGGGTGATCTCGTTGTATTGCTTGGTGGACTCTTGGGTGTGGCGGCCTTGGTTCTTGCTCATCCTCCTTTTCTTGATCATTTGCATCTCCCCCTTGATTGTTGCCGTCATTTTGAGGTGGCTCATCTTCTTGATCTTCTTGTTCAACATCTTGAGCCTCATCCTCAATTTGAGTTGGTGGAGATGCTTGCATGGAGGAGGATGGTTGATCTTGTGCATTTGGAGGCTCTTCGGATTCCTTAGGACACACATCTCCAATGGACATGTTCCTTAGCGCGATGCACGGAGCCTCTTCATTACCTATCTCATCAAGATCAACTTGCTCTACTTGAGAGCCGTTAGTCTCATCAAACACAACGTCACAAGAAACTTCAACAAGTCCTGAGGACTTGTTAAAGACTCTATATGCCCTTGTGTTTGAGTCATATCCTAGTAAAAAGCCTTCTACAGTTTTAGGAGCAAATTTAGATTTTCTCCCTCTCTTAACAAGAATAAAGCATTTGCTACCAAAAACTCTAAAATATGAAATATTGGGCTTTTTACCGATTAGGAGTTCATAGGATGTCTTCTTGAGGATTCGGTGTAGATATAACCGGTTGATGGCGTAGCAAGCGGTGTTGACCGCCTCAGCCCAAAACCGATCCGGTGTCTTGTACTCATCAAGCATGGTTCTTGCCATGTCCAATAGAGTTCGATTCTTCCTCTCCACTACACCATTTTGTTGTGGGGTGTAGGGAGAAGAGAACTCATGCTTGATGCCCTCCTCCTCAAGGAAGCCTTCAATTTGAGAGTTCTTGAACTCCGTCCCGTTGTCGCTTCTAATTTTCTTGATCCTTAAGCCGAACTCATTTTGACTCGTCTCAAGAATCCCTTTAAGGTCTCTTGGGTATGAGATTTTTCCTGCAAAAAGAACACCCAAGTGAAGCGAGAATAATCATCCACAATAACTAAACAGTACTTACTCCCACCGATGCTTATGTAAGCAATCGGGCCGAATAAATCCATGTGTAGGAGCTCCAGTAGCCTGTCACTAGTCATGATGTTCTTGTGTGGATGATGAGTGCCAACTTGCTTCCCGGCTTGGCATGCGCTACAAATCCTATCTTTCTCAAAATGAACATTGGTTAGTCCTAAAATGTGTTCCCCCTTTAGAAGCTTATGAAGATTCTTCATTCCAACATGGGCTAGTCGGCGGTGCCAGAGCCAACCCAAGTTAGTCTTAGCAACCAAGCAAGTGTCGAGTTCAGCTCTATCAAAATCTACCAAGTATAGCTGACCCTCTAACACTCCCTTAAATGCTATTGAATCATCACTTCTTCTAAAGACAGTAACACCTATATCAGTAAATAGACAGTTGTAGCCCATTTGACATAATTGGGATACGGAAAGAAAATTGTAATCTAAAGAATCTACAAGAAAAACATTGGAAATAGTATGGTCAGGTGATATAGCAATTTTACCCAATCCTTTGACCAAACCTTGATTTCCATCCCCGAATGTGATAGCTCGTTGGGGATCTTGGTTTTTCTCATATGAGGAGAACATCTTTTTCTCCCCTGTCATATGGTTTGTGCACCCGCTGTCGAGTATCCAACTTGAGCCCCCGGATGCATAAACCTACAAAACAATTTTAGTTCTTGACTTTAGGTACCCAAACGGTTTTGGGTCCTTTGGCATTAGAAACAAGAACTTTGGGTACCCAAACACAAGTCTTGGAGCCCTTGTGTTTGCCCCCAACAAACTTGGCAACTACCTTGCCGGATTTGTTAGTCAAAACATAAGATGCATCAAAAGTTTTAAATGAAATAGCATGATCATTTGATGCATTAGGAGTTTTCTTCTTAGGCAACTTAGCACGGGTTGGTTGCCTAGAGCTAGATGTCTCACCCTTATACATAAAAGCATGATTAGGGCCAGAGTGAGACTTCCTAGAGTGAATTCTCCTAATTTTGCTCTCGGGATAACCGGCAGGGTACAAAATGTAACCCTCGTTATCCTGAGGCATGGGAGCCTTGCCCTTAACAAAGTTAGACAAATTTTTAGGAGGGGCATTAAGTTTGACATTGTCTCCCCTTTGGAAGCCAATGCCATCCTTGATGCCCGGGCGTCTCCCATTATAGAGCATACTTCTAGCAAATTTAAACTTTTCATTTTCCAAGTTATGCTCGGCAATTTTAGCATCTAGTTTTGCTATATGATCATTTTGTTGTTTAATTAAAGACATGTGATCATGAATAGCATTAACATCAATATCTCTACATCTAGTGCAAATAGAAGTGTGCTCAACAATAGATGTAGAGGGTTTGCAAGATTTCAATTCTACAACCTTAGCATGTAACAAATCATTTTTAGTTCTAAGGTCGGAAACAGTAGCTTTGCAAACATCAAAATCCTTAGCCTTAGCAAGCAATTTTTCATTTTCAATCTTAAGGCTACAAACAGAAACGTTTAACTCTTCAATCCTAGCAAGCAAATCATCATCATTATTTCTAGGATTGGGAATTGAAACATCACAAACATGAGAATCAACCTTAGCAATTAAATTAGCATTTTCATTTCTAAGGTTGGCAATAGTGTCATGGCAAGTGCTTAGCTCACTAGATAGTTTTTGACTTTTTTCTACTTCTAGAGCATAAGCATTTTTAACCTTAACATGTTTCTTGTTTTCTTTAATTAGAAAATCCTCTTGGGAATCCAAAAGGTCATCCTTTTCATGAATAGCACTAATCAATTCATTTAATTTTTCCTTTTGTTCCATGTTAAGATTGGCAAAAAGGGTAAGCAAGTTATCCTCCTCATCACTAGCATTATCATCACTAGAGGGTTCATATTTTGTGGAGGATTTAGATTTAACTTTCTTCCTTTTGCCGTCTTTTGCCATGAGGCACTTGTGGCCGACGTTGGGGAAGAGAAGCCCCTTGGTGACGGCGATGTTGGCGGCGTCCTCGTCGGAGGAGGACTCGGTGGAGCTCTCGTCGGAGTCCCACTCGCGGCACACGTGGGCATCGCCGTCTCTCTTCTTGTGGTACCTCTTCTTTTCTCTTCTCTTGCCCTTCTTGTCGTTGTCCCTGTCACTGTCACTTGATAATGGACATTTAGCGATAAAGTGACCGGGCTTACCACACTTGTAGCAAACCTTCTTGGAACGGGATTTGTAATCTTTCCCCTTCCGTTGCTTGAGGATTTGACGAAAGCTTTTGATGATTAAAGCCATCTCCTCATTGTCGAGCTTGGAGGCGTCAATTGGTTGTCTACTTGGTGTAGACTCCTCCTTCTTCTCCTCCGTCGCCTTAAATGCCACCGGTTGTGCTTCAGACGTGGAGGGATCATCAAGCTCGTTGATCTTCCTTGAGCCCTTGATCATACATTCAAAGCTCACAAAATTCCCGATAACTTCCTCGGGGGTCATTTGAGTATATCTTGGGTTGCCACGAATTAATTGAACTTGAGTGGGGTTAAGGAAAATGAGAGATCTTAGAATAACCTTAACCACCTCGTGGTCGTCCCACTTCTTGCTCCCAAGGTTGCGCACTTGGTTCACCAAGGTCTTGAGCCGGTTGTACATATCTTGAGGCTCCTCCCCTTGTCGAAGACGGAAGCGACCGAGCTCTCCCTCGATCGTTTCCCGCTTGGTGATCTTGGTGAGTTCATCACCCTCGTGCGCGGTCTTGAGTAGGTCCCAAATCTCCTTCACGCTCTTCAACCCTTGCACCTTGTTATATTCCTCCTTACTTAGAGAAGCAAGGAGTATGGTTGTAGCTTGAGAGTTGAAGTGCTCGATTTGGGCCACCTCGTCCTCATCATAGTCTTCATCCCCTACGGATGGTACCTGTACACCATACTCAACAACATCCCATATACTTTTGTGGAGTGAGGTTAGATGAAATCGCATTAAATCACTCCACATAGCATAGTCTTCACCATCAAACGTTGGTGGTTTGCCTAATGGGACAGAAAGTAAAGGTGTATGTTTAGGAATGCGAGGGTAGCGTAGGGGGATCTTACTATACTTCTTACGCTCTTGGCGCTTAGAAGTGACGGACGCCGCGTCGGAGCCGGAGGTGGATGTCGATGAAGAATCGGTCTCGTAGTAGACCACCTTCCTCATCCTTTTCTTCTTGTCCCCACTTCGATGCGGCTTGTGGGAAGAGGATTTTTCCTTCTTCTCTTTGTGATGTGAAGAAGACATTTTCTCCTTCCCTTTGGAGGAGTCCTTCTTCTTCTCTTCGTGGTGTGAGGAAGATCTTTTCTCCTTCCGTTTGGAGGAGTCCTTCTTCTTCTCCTTCCTCTTGGTGCGGGACTCTTCTGATGAAGTGCTCCCTTGGCTCGTAGTGGGCTTGTCGCCGGTCTCCATCTCCCTCTTGGTGTGATCTCCCGACATCACTTCGAGCGGTTAGGCTCTAATGAAGCACCGGGCTTTGATACCAATTGAAAGTCGCCTAGAGGGGGGGGGGTGAATAGGGCGAAACTGAAATTCTCAAAAATAATCACAACTACAAGCCGGGTTAGCGTTAGAAATATAATAGAGTCCGCGAGAGAGGGTGCAAAACAAATTGCAAGCAAATAATGAAGTGAGACACGCGGATTTGTTTTACCGAGGTTCGGTTCTCTCAAACCTACTCCCCGTTGAGGAGGCCACAAAGGCCGGGTCTCTTTCAACCCTTACCCTCTCTCAAACGGTCCCTCGGACCGAGTGAGCTTTCTCTTCTCAATCACTTGGAACACAAAGTTCCCGCAAGGACCACCACACGATTGGTGTCTCTTGCCTCAATTACAAGTGAGTGTTTGATCACAAGAAAGAATCAAGAAAGAAGAAAGCAATCCAAGCGCAAGAGCTCGAAAGAACACAAGCAAATCACTCTCTCTAATCACTAGGGCGTTGTGTGGAATTTGGAGAGGATTTGATCTCTTGGGTGTGTCTAGAATTGAATGCTAGAGCTCTTGTAAGTAGTTGAGAAGTGGAAAACTTGGATACAATGAATGGTGGGTGGTTGGGGGTATTTATAGCCCCAACCACCAAACTAGCCGTTTGGTGAGGCTGTCTGTTCGATGGCGCACCGGACAGTCCGGTGCACACCGGACATGTCCGGTGCGACAGCCACGTCACCAAAAAGCCTTTGGGTCGACCGTTGGAGCTCTGTCTTCTGGGCCCGCCTGGATGTCCGGTGCACACCGGACATGAACTGTAGATTGTCCGGTGCGCCTGCTCCCGTGTGCCTGACGAATGCGCGCTTCTGGCGCGCATTAAATGCGTCGCAGGTAGCCGTTGGCGCCGAAATAGCCGTTGCCCCGCTGTTACACCGGACAGTCCGGTGAATTTTAGCGGAGCAGCCGAAGTGAAAACCCGAGGCTGGCGAGTTCCTGAGGCCGCTCTTCCTTGGAGCACCGGACATGTCCGGTGTACACCGGACAGTCCGGTGAATTATAGCGGAGTGGCCTTCGGAAATTCCCGAGAGTGAAGAGTTTGAAGTCGGAGTCCCTTGGTGCACCGGACATGTCCGGTGGCACACCGGACAGTCCGGTGCGCCAGACCAGAGGTGCTTTCGGTTGACCTTTGCTCCTTTATTTGAACCCAATACTTGGTCTTTTTATTGGCTAAGTGTGAACCTTTTGCACCTGTATAACTTACACACTAGAGCAAACTAGTTAGTCCAATATTTGTGTTGGGCAATTCAACCACCAAAATTATTTAGAAACTAGGTGTAAGCCTAATTCCCTTTCAATGGCCCAATACTAGTGAAAGCCGTTTCCTTTTCTTTTTCTAAGAGTTTAGAAATCCATAAAGAATTTGAGAAAAACAATAAAAATATGAGACCAATTTTGTTGGACTTCTAAATTTCTATAGTGTTGGGGGCCTTCGTCCTCCGAAGGTCCTCAAAAACATGATTTGACAATGTCTTCCAAGTGGATTATGTGAACAGGTATCTTCGGTCTCAGAATTATAAAGCACGGTCAGGACGAAGCTTGAACCAGACGAAGGGCGAGCTGATTACCAAGCTCTACGAAGGTGCGCAGCCGAAGCTGTGTGCATGGAAGCTTCGTCACGATAGCGGAAAGGGGAACCGACTTAAAGATGAAAAGACTACGTGGGCCTCGACAGATTTCCATAAGTCATTAACAAATGTAATGGACATGGATGTAATTTTACGTGGGCTGCGTCCCGCGTCTATAAATAGATGAACAGTACTCCCGTACTGTTCACGCTGACTTGACATTGGCTTTTGCGTCACGCTTGTACTTTTTACCTTCTCTCAAGACCGAAGGTACATTTGTGATTTGAAATCATTTCTATTTCTTCATGTTAATAAAATAGAAATGATTCTATGTTGGTGTTTATATTTCGCGCTTTATTTGAATCCTTCGTCATTTCTTATTGTATCTACGAAGGTACGTCTTTTATAACCTTCGTCCTAAAATCATTATCTCCCAAAGGAGCATAATGTTTCGAAGGGCGAAGGACTTTAGCATTTAACACTTTTTATGTTGCCTTGTTCTTAACTCTTAGCATTTGAGAACAAGCCACCAACATTGGCGCCCACCTCCGGTGAACTCACTTCCACTTCGAGTTTTTTTTTGAACACCTTCGGAAGCTATAGACCTTCGCTATGGCGCCGAAGAAAGCTTCAGCGATTGGGGCTTCAGCACTGCAACCGCTGGACCACAACCAGGACACCGTCTCTCTTCGGGAGGCCCGAAGCCAGAAGAGAAAGGCCGTAAGCCCGACGCTTCAGGAGGAAGAGCTAGACCAAGAAATCAGGGATATGGAGATCCTACATCAACAAGTGCAAAGGAAGAAGGAGAAGATGGCCCGGCTAGCTGAGTTGCAACGGCGGATAGACGAAGCCTCTGAGGAAGTCCGCCACCTCACCCATGATGAGCAAAACAGAAGGCCTCAACAGAAAGACCTTCGTCAGGAGGGCTTCGTCAACGAAGATGACTGGTATGACAATTTCCATCAGGGAAATTTTGTTTTCGATGATGCTTCTCCTTTGTCTGCTGAGCTGCAGGCTACACCTTGGCCTCCATCCTATAAGCCACCTCAGCTTCCCATGTTCGACGGCCACTCAGACCCGAAGCAGTTCCTGATGAGCTACGAAGCAACAGTGTCTTCGTATGGGGCAATGCTGCAGTCATGGCGAAGTCTTTCGTTATGGCCGTCAGGAGTGTTGCTCAGACCTGGTATTCCTCCCTTCGGCCAGGAACGATCACTTCATGGCAAAAGCTGAAGGATATGTTACTGACCAGCTTTCAAGGATTTCAGACGAAGCCAGTCACAGCTCAAGCCTTGTTCCAGTGCATTCAGGATCATGAAGAATACCTTCAGGCTTATGTCCGAAGGTTCTTACGTTTGAGGGCGCAGGCACCAACGGTGCCCAATGAAATTGTTATCGAAGCCATGATCAAGGGGCTTCGTCCTGGGCCTGCAGCTCAATACTTTGCTAGAAAGCCGCCTCAGACCCTGGAGAAACTGCTCCAAAAGATGGATGAGTACATTCGTGCTGACAATGACTTTCGCCAAAGAAGGGAGGAGGCCTTAAGATTTTCTGAAATGACCAGGGGCTTCGGAGGAAGATACTACCCGAGGCATGTCCGGTCCATCCACAGCTCCACTCAGAATGATGATAAGGGGAGTCAGCAGAGCAGACCGCAGTGCTCCTCGCAGGCTTCGGGGCAACAACAAGCCTTCTTCCGGCCACCAGCTCCGAGAGGCAGAGGCGCCAGGGGCTTCGGCGGAAGATTCGGAGATCAGCCAAGGAAATTGTTTTGCTTGTTCTGTGGAGAAGGCAAGGGCCATACCACCAGGACGTGCCATATTACAATCCAGAAGCAAAAGGAGATAGCCGAAGCTACATCTCAACAAGTTCAGCCGAAGCAGGTCATGCATACTGCTTCGTATCATCCGCCTTACATCCCACAATACATAGACAACCACCCTGCAGCTTCTGTAGCTTCGGCAAGTCAACCTCAAGCTTCCTGGCAACAGCCCCCGCCTCCACCTCCATTGCAACAGGGTCAACAGCCAGAAGGGAGTCAATATGCTCCACATCAAAGGGACTTCAGAGAACAATCCGAAGCTCGCACAGTCAACAGCACTGTGCCAGAGTCGAAGCACATTTATTGACACATATCCTACCTTTGATAGCAGTCTTTTCCATTCAGTTCTATTCTCTGTAGCAAAAACATTGATTGTTTCCATGTAATAATTTCGCTGTCTCCCACGAGGAAAATCTATTTTCTCCACAGGATTAAGTTGGTGAAGTTTTTGTGTTAACAAGGAGGACCTTCGAAATATTAAAAATCCTTCGGATTAACAGAAAGTCGTTCTAAGGAAAGCAGAGTAGGTTCATGAAGTCATAAAAAGCCGTTCCAAAGGGAGCGCAGTGTAAGTTTTCTGCTCAAAAGTCGTTCCTAAAGGAATGCAGAGCTTACAGCGAAAAGTCAACGCTGATACCGTCTAAGTAAAAGACGAAGAAGCTCCTAAGGGAGGCTTACAGCGAAAAGTCAACGCTGATACCGTCTAAGTAAAAGACGAAGAAGCTCCAAAGACGTTCCTAAGGGAATGCAGAGCTTGCGAATAAATTTTGTGTGTATCTTCGGAACAAAGGTCATTTGCATAACATAACATCATCACATCATCTTGCATAGCATAAAGCATCATACATCATATTGCATTTTGCAAGAGAAGGGTACACAGTATCGACCTTCGGAGGAATGCTTTGAGAAAGCAATATCGAAATTGTATAAATTCGGAATACAGCTTCGGAGAATATTTTTACGAAGCATGGACAAGCTTCGTCAGAGCAATATCGAAATTGTATAAATTCGGAATACAGCTTCGGAGAATATTTTTACGAAGCATGGACAAGCTTCGTCAGAGCAATATCGAAATTGTATAGCTTCGGAGAATGCTTTCACGAAGCATGGATGTGACTTATCAGAACAGTTTTAACGGAGAATATTTTCTTCACGAAGCATGAAAAGAAGGGAAGGTGTTTTTTCGCCGAAGGCTCAAAAATGGTATGTATGTAGAGTTTCATGCATCGTAAAGAATTGAATAATGAAAAGAAACTTGTATATTACATTCAAATGTACAAAATGTTACATAGATCACACTTTAAATGTTTTTTCTAAATAGCATCTAGTCTTCTCTTAATACCGCTTCGGCGGCTTCATTTAGAAGCTGATCAACAACTTTGTCCATGATAGCTTCGGCCATTTGTTTAATTTCATCATCACCTTTTGTGTGCGGGTCGGCAGTCGATTCAGCAGCTTCTGAGGCAAAAGAATATTTCTTCATTACTATTACAAACCGTGAGCAAAGTTTGAAATAAAAATTACAACACAACAAGAGCGACTAATTGGTACCTAATTGCCTTTCGGGCTCTGTACTCCTTTCGGCAGCTTCTGCCACTTTCCTAGCATCATGAATGCCTTTTTCGCTCCTTTGGATGATTTCTTGCGCCATTCCTCGGCCGCCGTCGTTCCAGATATCAGTAAAAAATTTGCCACCCACCACGCTTGCTTCGGCCGAGGGGTCCTTGATGTCTTCGGAAGATAAGGTAGCTTCGGACTGAGCTAAAAATTTCACATGCTCGCAACCTTTTTTCTCTAAGACAGAAGCAATTCCTCTGGCGCCCGAAAAAGCGCAGATATCGCCACGACTGCTCAGGATCTCCTCGAAGGCCTCTGCTTCGTGACTAATCCATTCCAGTGGACCTTCGGGATTGCCTCGAGAGAAATTCTCTTCGCTGGAAAAGGCGCCCACGCTGGCGAAGCTGGTTTTAATTTTATTCACGCATTCTATAGATTTAATATAACATTTCCTCTGAGATGCACGAAGTTCTTTAACTCTTGACTCCAATTTGTTGACCATATGATCACTGAGTTCCCGTTTTGTTTCCTCAAGCACGCGCTCCTCTCTAGCTCTAGCCAGCTGTTTCTGAAGATCTTTAATTTCGCGCTTTTGGGCTTCGGCCTGGGTTTTTGAAGCAGCTTCGTCCTTCTTTACTTTGTCTACCAGCGTAAGCAGAATTTTATCCTTTTCCAGAGCCTCGTTTCTTAGTTTGATAACTTCGGAACGCAAATTGTTGAACGCAATCTCATAACTCTCATCTTCGGCACTCTTTTGTGCTCTCAATGCGTTGCTCAGGATTAAACCCTATAAAAAAAAGAGAGTCTATATAAGAATAAAGGAATAAATTACGTATTGTAAAAATTTTTCAAAAAGTCTAATGCCCAAACCTTCAGGCTATTATATGCAAGACTGTCCGCAAGATCTTCCTTCGTCATAGCGCATAACCCAGCTTCGAGCTTCGGGAAGCCTATACTCCTGGCCATCTCTCGGCAGACAGATAGTTCTTTATTATCAGGTAGGCAGTATAGGAAGTCATCTTCATTTGTCCCATTGAATATTACTGCCCCCTTCGGATATTTTAGCTCTTTCGCATAATGGTTGGCTTCATAAGTTTCTTCTGCAGATAGTTTCTTCCCCGAAGCGTGTCGTATAATGTAATCGCATACGCTGGCAGGAGCTTCGGGGATGGCAGTGTCAATTTCTTCAACTGCAACTGGTTCTGATATTTTTATTGCTTCGGCTTCTAAAGGTTGCTCCTTGTAGGGCTCTGAAGGCCCAGCTTTAGCTTCAGCTTGTTGCGTTGAAGCTTCAGTAGAAGCTTCAGCAACTTCAACACTCTTTTTTGGAGTTGTGCTTGAAGACTTAATTGTCTCCAAGACATCTAGTACGTTTACCATTCTTTTCCTTTTTGGGGTCACCGATGGCCCTTTTTGGTTTTTTATTGCTTCGACATTTACCGAAGGACTTAAGATTTCAGACATTTTTTGCTCGTCAATCTTCGGCTTTTCTACTGCTGAAGGCGCTTCAGTCTTCTCTTCCATCTTCGGCACTGGAGCTGGTTCTGTAGCTTCAGAGGCCAAAGAAGCTTCACCAATGAATTCTGGCACTGTGGCCGGCTCAATAAAGCGTGTCCGATGGGTGAGCACCTTCATCTTTTTTCTTTGAGGCGCTGGCTCACTAGGGGCACTTGTGGTAGCTTCTGTCGCAGGAGAAGTATTTTTCCTTTTGCGACCCAATACCGGATAGTGATAGTCGGGGTACATAAACCCGACTGCGTCAAACACACGGTTGAGTCTTTTCTTCTTTCGGCCTCCGAAGGCTGCTGATAGCGCAGTATTTTCGGCCTTCGAATATGCCCCAAGTAGTTCATCACTTAAAGTTTCAATGCTCTTTAGCCAGTCATCATCAGGTTCAACAAATTTATCTGCATATTTGAATGTGTATTTCAGTCTAACTAGTCCGCCTTCGTCGGACTCTTTAATGGTTTCCTTTGGCATTTCCCACTTTTCTGTAAGTGGCCATACTCTGAAGGCAATGTGCTCTTGGACCAAGTCCCTTGTCCCAATGAAAGAACAGACTATGCCGAAGGCTCTTTGGCATTCCTCGGCTGTTTCGTCCATTTCAACCTTCGGCCTTCGAAGTCCGAAGCGTTGCCAGATGGGGCACATAATAATACTCTTAACATTTTCTTGCGCTGATAAGTTATTCTTCACATAAAACCACTCTGTCATCCAAGCTCCGGGCCATCTCTTCCGAAAGGTCGGCACAGGGCAGCTCGACCCGGAGCGGGCACCGAAGCTATAGCACCCAAAATTGTTGTGATATTGTTCTTTTCCCCAGGGCTTCGTTTCATATAACAATTCGTGAATATTGCAGAAGCTTTTAGCGTTTGGTTCCAAACCTTGGCTTCTCACAGCCCAGACAAAAATCCCCATTCTTATGATAGCTTCGGGAGTAAGTTGATGAAGGTAGACTTGGAATGTTTTCAGTACCTCAACAACAAAGTTGCTCAGGGGGAATCGAAGCCCAGCCTTGAGAAAGCTTCGGAAGATTACAGCTTCATCTTCTTCGGGAGTGGGAGAAGTCTTTTCTCCAGCGTCAGCTCTCACAATAGATACATCTCGAAAATACCTCCCCCTCATATTATCAATATGGCTCTGCTTGATAGTGGTTTTCCCGAAAACCGTGTGACTTGGCCGCCATGGACGATCTTCGGCCTCTTCCCCACCACTCTCTACATCATAGCTGTCGCTGTCACCAGTATCTTCGGACAAACCTTCGAGAATCTCCTTGGTGATTTTCTCTGTATTGGTCTCTGCCATTGCTATCAGGAACCCCAGATTCTTCTCCTCCTCGAGACTCAGCTTCGTCTCAGCAGGGATCTTCTTGCCTTCAGACATCTTCGGAAACGCTAAAAAATTGTTCCCGAGGCCGAAGCTTCAAAATCAAAAAGACCAGCAAATCTTAGCGCACAAGAGCTAAAAATTTTAGTGGGCCGAAGCAGATGGCAAGTGTGCGTACCAAATGAGTTTGCAGTGCGATCTTATTTATACGCCCAGGGCGTCGACAATTAAAAGGCCCCGCTTGTCAGTGAATGTTGCTATTCTAGCAAAGGGAAGGTGTTTTTTCGGACCTTCGGCTCAAGGCCTTCGTCCATATCGCAATCTGAATTTATTATTGACAAATTAATATTGCGAGGGGCTACTGTTGGGGGCCTTCGTCCTCCGAAGGTCCTCAAAAACATGATTTGACAATGTCTTCCAAGTGGATTATGTGAACAGGTATCTTCGGTCTCAGAATTATAAAGCACGGTCAGGACGAAGCTTGAACCAGACGAAGGGCGAGCTGATTACCAAGCTCTACGAAGGTGCGCAGCCGAAGCTGTGTGCATGGAAGCTTCGTCACGATAGCGGAAAGGGGAACCGACTTAAAGATGAAAAGACTACGTGGGCCTCGACAGATTTCCATAAGTCATTAACAAATGTAATGGACATGGATGTAATTTTACGTGGGCTGCGTCCCGCGTCTATAAATAGATGAACAGTACTCCCGTACTGTTCACGCTGACTTGACATTGGCTTTTGCGTCACGCTTGTACTTTTTACCTTCTCTCAAGACCGAAGGTACATTTGTGATTTGAAATCATTTCTATTTCTTCATGTTAATAAAATAGAAATGATTCTATGTTGATGTTTATATTTCGCGCTTTATTTGAATCCTTCGTCATTTCTTATTGTATCTACGAAGGTACGTCTTTTATAACCTTCGTCCTAAAATCATTATCTCCCAAAGGAGCATAATGTTTCGAAGGGCGAAGGACTTTAGCATTTAACACTTTTTATGTTGCCTTGTTCTTAACTCTTAGCATTTGAGAACAAGCCACCAACATATAGTATTTAATAAAAATAGTTTTAGGATTTTTAGTCCAAACAAGGAATTATATAGTGTTTAAAAGGGCTTAAACCTATACCTCTAGAATTTTAGAAATTATTTAATAACTCCAAAAATCACTAAACTTTTTGGATACGCCTAATATGGTATTTAGGACCCATGAGTGAAGTTAGACATGATTTGGACAATGTTTGATACCCAAACCCCAAAACCCTAATCTTCTAAGTAGTGTCTGCCCTTTGAAATAAAATACTGGCTTCAAAAACCCTAGTTCCCTGGAGTACCGTGAAGGAAAATTGTATTCAAGATACAACTTAATAAACCTTTTCTATTGTAGCATTTTCATAAGCATTCATGGTTATATATGATTATATATAGAGAACAAAGAAGGAGTTGCACCACCACCACCTTAAGACCCACCTGCCGGGAACTGCTTTTATTTCGATATTTGTGGAGCAGAGCTCGACTCTCCTACAACTCAAGGCAAGCCCCGATGCATTTGCCACCTCCTTGCTATTTTAAAATCTTTCTCACTTGCTTGATGCATTAGGTGATAGGAGTTGTGTGCTAAACAATTGATGCATTTCCTTCCTTGGAAAATTGATTACTTTTTTTTGATCACTTGCTTTATAAAAAGGTTTTTCTGATGCTTAGTCTTGCTCTAGGAAAACAAAATGTTTTGTTTTGACAAAAGATGATGTTTCAAGTGGGATGAAATGTTTTCAAAAATAAAACTTGATGGTGGATCCATCATGGCCATGATGGATTCAACATCAGAAAAGATGTACCTCTAACAGGTACCAAACTTTGGGTTTTAAATGATAAAGTTGAGACCAGGCGAGTGACTTGCATGAGAAGAGTCTCGGTGTAGTGTCTCCGTCAGCGTTGATTAAGGACCGTGTCGATGTAGGCTTGATGATTGAGGACCTTTTAACTGGTCACATGCCTCATCATGGGTAAGCTTTGCCTCGAGCAGACTAATACCAGAATAAGACAACACACAATGGGAGTGGAGAGATGGTGAGAGTAGCGTGTACCCTCCGTGGCAAGAGGCTAGACGGTGGCGTATCTGTGCTCTCGGTTGGCGTGAACCTAATCTAGTCTTAAGAACCCTGGTGGCGAGTTGACATATGCAAGGGTTAAGTGTTACATATGTCGTGTGATTGGAGATCCCCAGCTGGGTATTAATCGATTCAGATCGCCGTTACTTCTCGGACATGAAGACTTAGTCACTGCCCTACAAGTAGCATTCCAGTGAACAAGAAGGGTTGATAAAAAGATGGCTAGTATAGGCCAAGTGCTTGAACTAGGGTAGAAAGAACTCTAGATTCAGGTAATGACTTAACTTGCAAATAAAACTGGATTTTAAGGATCCACTATTAGTAAGCATTTTTGCAAACAGAGTCTTGATTCTTGATTAAGCCTTACCTTGACTCCCTCAAGCCAGCATATCCTTGAGAGTCTTTTATTTTGACGGGTAAGACTTGCGAAAGTACACTTCATACTCAGGGTTTCCAAACCTATGTTGTTGTAGGTGAGGAAGCAGCAAACTTTTGTTGCTTTTGCTCTAAGGTGGTGCCAAAGGAAGAATCTCAAGAGTGAAGCCTCGGGAGGATGTTGTCCTCCTTAAAAACATTATACTTTTAAGCGGGAGGGGTTTTTGCCTCTCGAGTTTGTAATAATAATACTTTTGCACTCATATACCGCTGGTCTGTAATAATAACACCCTTTCTATGTTTTAATGTAAATTAAGTTAATGTAACTGCTTCCGCTTATTCGTTCCTCCGATGTGTTGTAATATCTGCGTGACGGGTGAAACACTCTTGGGAAAGGTAAAGAATACAGATACTGAACTTGTCAAGTGATCAGGTGCATCTATAGGGTTGCTCGAGGTCCACTAGACAAGGACAACTGTAATGACTTGGGAGGTTCTGTCACACGGCTCTTTGTGGGCGCCTCGACGAGGAAGTAGGGCACCTTGGTGGTGTGACCGAACCTTGGGATAAATCTTGTGTCTCTTGTGTTCTTGTTCATTGTGTTTGTTCGTGTTCTTCGTTATCTCACCATTCCATGGAAGATTTGTTTATATCTTTTTGGTGTGTGGATTTTGAGAAGTGCCCTTCTCAGATCTACTACTTTGAACCCTGTGGATTATCTAGAACATCCCATTTCCAAAGTTAACTGGGTGAATTTCGAGATCAATTCAGTTTTATATCTTATTCTTTAGTTGAGCTCATTCAAACCGGTTGAACCGGTTTTGACATCGGCTGAGCCGGTTTTACCCAGTTTGTTTCTAGTTTTGTTGAAAAAGTTTTAGCTTGCCTATTCACCCCCCTCTAGGCAACTTTCACTAGCGAAAGCAAGCAGAAGTTTATCTACCATGTAACATCATTTTGGCTACCATAGGGATTTTATGCCAGTCGTTGCACCTATTCTTGTGCTATTTGCAACATTCTTAGCTTTCATGTACGCAGTCTGCATCAAGAGGTTGAACTTCCAGCAACGATAGGAACAAGATATGGCAGGAAAGCTCTTGAGAGTTATTTTGGAAACACTTTCTTTTCTCCTTTCATTTCCGAATCCCTTCAACATAACGTGTAGTTTGTGCATTCCACACATCACCAAATGTGGCGAGGTCTTATACAGATTTCTAGCCATTTAACTGTGGAACATTGCTAGAGCATAACTATGAAAAGTATTGTTCATGCCAGATTTATTTCACATTGAATTTTAAGTGAAACCAACTATGCAATTGGAAATGAGTACAAGGCTCTGTAAAAGCGGAAAATGTTTTTTATTGTTTGATATGATACTCTAAAGGCAAGAGCAAGTATGTATTTCACCAAGCATGTTAAGCATTAGAGGATAAACTTGTTGTATTTGGTATTTCAAGAATGATCTTGTTAGCGTACTTGTGCTTTTCTATGTCTTGCTAAACTTGGAGAAAATTGTTAAGCCATCACCATAAATGAATTTGCATGTGTTACCTATGGAATCTCAATGATGATTTTGGTTAGGGCATCAGATCTACACCATCTTCTCGCTCCCAAGTCCTAAGCCAAAACATTGGCTATAATTTAATTCAAGCATAGGGGCTCCTTTTCAACTCATTTTTTTGGTCTTTTGGCTAAGATCAAGCGTAATATTTGTTTTACCAGTTTAATATCTGGTATATGAACAATATGTTCACATTGACATTAAATTCATTTATTATGGGTATTTTTATGTGGAGGGTCCATTAAGATTCTCAAGTGTCGCTTAGTCACCCAATCAATATCATCAAATATGGTTGAGTACCGTCGCAATGCATTGGTATTAGTCTTGTCTGTTTTTATACTTTAGATGATGAATTAAGCAAACTAAAATATGTATAGGACATTTAAGGGTACGATAAATACATATGAACAAAAATATGAAACAAAATACACCTCTCATATAAGTATTTAACGTATAAGGATGAAATATAGAGTAAGTTGCGGGAGATGAATAAGCTATAGAGTAGGGATTTTTTTAAGATATATATAAAGGACAAATATAGACGACACTTTCGGGCACCTTCAGAGGTTGAAGCAAATTGTTGGCCTTCGATGCTCGACTTTCACTCTCTAACATACGTCACAAAGAGCTACGTGAGTGGCTACACATCTTTTTATACCAAACCACCTATATTTTTTCTTTAAGTCATGGTACATTTTGGTACATCCGGGTTGTATACAATAAGCGGAGACACGTGCTTCCTTCAAGATCATCTGTCGAAGGTGATCAGTTTTTGGCACATAGATTCTAATTTTGAACAAAACAGTACCTTGATCATCCTCTATAAACTCTGGGCCTTTCCCATACTAATCAGGATTTTGATTTCCTTAATCTTTTCATCCGACTCTTGAACTTGCAGATTTCTTGCTCTAGGGTCGATTCTACTTCCATAACTATGGACTCTATGTGGGCAGCCATACCAAGTGGCAAGGTTGAAATCATCGACCTGAACTGAGGAGTCCCCCAAAGCCACCCCAGCTGTCACCACGGTCTTTGCCTCTTTCGGCAACCTCACAGAAACCACAGTATTAGGGGCACACACCTCCCGCTTCTTCAACCGACCTCCATGTTCACAAATCCATAGATTGGAGTGGGCGCCTTCCCATTTGTGTCCATTATTGCAGCAATGACATCTAGACTGTTATGCGAGTACTAAGAGCGCCTAGAGGGTGGGTGAATAGGTGATCCTGTAAAAAACAGCTCAACAAAATAAACTTGGTCTAAAATAACTTAGTGAAACCAAAAACCAAGTTCGGATGAAGAGTGAGAGAGGAGAGAACTTCTTCACTTGATTGCTCTTACAAGATGAGTCTTAAACTTAGAGCAATATGAAAGTGAAGTACTAGAAGAAATAGAATTGCAATTTAGTAGAGATACAAGTGACACGACGATTTTATCCCGTGGTTTGGTCAAGCGTAATATGCTTGCCTAGTCCACGTTGTGGTGTCCCAATGGATGAGGGTTGCACTCAACCCCTCTCAAGTGATCCAAAGATCAAACTTGAGTACCACAATTTTCTTGCTTATATCAAATCCCTGAAGTGAGGAATCTCCACAATTTGGAGTCTCTCACGCCTTACACAATTGGTCTCCAATAAACACGAGAGTAAGGGGGAAAGTCGAGACACACACAAGAGACAAACTTGTAGCAACACACACACACACGAGTCGAGAGAGAGGAGCACAAAATAGCACATCGGAGTTACAACTAAAAAGAAGTGCTCAAATCTCTATCTAGCAAAGCAAGGGCATGGATGTGATGTCTTGGCGTTGTAGAATGTTCAATGGGAGTTTGGTGTTGTGCTCCATGCGCCTAGGGGTTCCTTTTATAGCCCCAAGGGACCTAGGAGCCGTTGGAGCTCCATTTAGCAGCCATGGTTGCTTTCTGTCCGTGGGTGCACTGGATTGTCTGGTGCACACCGTATAGTGAACCGTGCAACGACAGAGAATCCCCTAATTGGCTACTTTCTGCTTCTAGGGAGCACCAGGCTGTCTAGTGCACCACATGACCGTTGGCCCAAGGCCAACGTGGCCACTAGTCGTTGGCTAGCTGGCACACCGGACGATCTGGCGCTCCACGCGGATGGTCCGGCGAATTGTAGTCGACGCAGTCTGAAATTCCTAAGAGCAACCGGTATGGCGTACCGTGCACCGGACTGTCCGGTGTGACAGAACCTTCCAAGTCATTACGCCCACCTACAGTTGTCCTTGACCAATAGACCTCAGACAACCCTGCAGGTGTTCCTGAATCACTTGACAAGTTCAGTATCTGCTTTTCTTACCTTTCCCAAGAGCGTTTTACCCGTCACGCAGACATTACAAATCATCGGAGATACGAAAATGCGGAAGCGGTTACATAAACTTACCTTTATTTAAAAGTAGGACAGAGTTACATTATTACAGACCAGGATATAACATACGAGTGCAGAGTAATATTATTACAAACCAAGGGAAGCAAAAACCCCTCCCGATAAGTATCAAACAAAAAGTTTTTATGGAGGAACCCTTCCTCCCGCAGCTTTATTCTTGGTTTTCTTCTTTTGAGACCACCTTGGAACAGATACAACAAAAGTTTGTTGCTTCTTCACCTAAAAACATTAGGGAATAAAACCCTGAGTATGGAATTACTCAGCAAGACTTACCCGACTAAAGAAAAGACTCTCAAGGGTATGCTGGTTATAAGGGAGTCAAGGTAAGGTCTCTCAATAATCAAAGACTCTGTTTGCAGAAATGCTTACTAAAAGTGGATCCTAAAAAATCCAGTTTTATTTGACAAGTTAAGTGAAATTACCTGCACTAGAGTTCTTTCTACCCTAGTCCATTCACTTGACCTGCACTAGCCAATTTCTTAACAACCCTTACTCTTTACTGGAGTTCTACGTATAGGGCAGTGACCAAGTCTTCATAACCGCGAAGGTACGGCGATCCGAATCGATTATACTCAGCTGAGGATCTCCGATCACACGACATATGTAGCACTTAACCCTTGCATATGTCAACCCACCACCGGGGTTCTTAAGACCAGATCAGGTTCACGCCAATCGAGAGCACAGATACACCACCGTCTAGCCTCTTGCCATGGAGGGTACACGCTACTCTCGCCATCTCTCCACTCCCATTACGTGGTATCTTATTCTGGCCTTAGTATGCCCGAGGCAAAGCTTACCCATGACGAGGCATGTGATCAGTTAAAGGGTCCTCGGTCAGCAAGCCTACATCGAGACGGTCCTTAATCGACACAGACGAAGACACTACACCGAGACTCTCTCCTCGTGCAAGTCAGCCGCCCGGTCTCAGCTTAATCATTTCAATCCCAAAGTTTGGTACCTGACAGGGGTACATCTTCTCCGATGTTGAACCCATCATGGCCATGATGGATCCACCATCAAGTTTTATTTTCAAAACATCCCTCCCACTTTGCCACATCATCTTTTGTAAAAACAAAACCTTTTTCT
The DNA here is from genome assembly GCA_029449295.1 of Zea luxurians. Classification (NCBI taxonomy): domain Eukaryota; kingdom Viridiplantae; phylum Streptophyta; class Magnoliopsida; order Poales; family Poaceae; genus Zea; species Zea luxurians. Next base: position 27,128,593 of record JAOPSE010000034.1, on the reverse strand, counting down.
TTGCTAGAGCAAGACTAAGCATAGTAAAAACCTTTTGTAAAACAGGGATTCAAAGGAAGGTAATCCAATTCAAGGAAGGTAATGCAGGAATTGTTTTAGCATTCAACTCCTATCACCTAATGCATCAAGCAAGTGAGAAAGATTTTAAAAGCATCAAGGAGGTGGCAAATGCACCGGGGCTTGCCTTGGTTTACAGATGAATCAGGCTCAGATCCGCAGATGTCAAAATAGAAACAACTGCCTGCCTGATGTTCCGCAGGTGATGGTGGCGAAGTCTTCTCTTCTCCTACTTCAACTTCTTCTTCGTTTTCTAAATATAACCATACATAATAATGAATGCCCATGTAATGCTCATGAGAGTGCAAAGATAATAAGAGTTTATTATCTAAAGTTTTGAATACAATTTTCCTTCACGGTATTCTAGAGAATCAGGGTTTCTAGAGTCAATATAGGAATTCAAAGGGCAGGGGGTAGGGTTTTGGGTGCTAGTATCAAATAAAGTCCAAATCATACCAAATTCTACCCATAGCTTCTAAATAATGTTTAGAGTTCATATAAAAAGTTGGAGGATTTTTGGAATTATTATCTAATTTCTAAAAATCCAGAAATAAGGTTTTATGCTATTTTAAATGCTCCAAAATTCCCTATTTGACCTAAAAATTATGAAACTATTTTTATTAAATTCTATGGAAAATTAGGAATCTAGAAAATTAGGAATCTAGAAAAATTGGTTTGACATTTTTGGGATTTTTCTACAATTTTCTACAGATTTCCCAAGTTTCATTGAAAAAAGAAAAAGGGAAAAGCTTGAACAGTGCTGGGCCGGAAGCAGCCCAAGCCAGCCCACGCTCGAAGGAAGCTGCCCACGCGCGCACCCACGCTGCAGACTTGCAGAAAGGCCCTTGGCTTATTGAATAACTAAAAGCGGGGTCACGACACTATTTGACTGAGTCGCTGATAGATGCAGAAAAGCCCCTAGATTTCTATTCCTTTACCGTGCCAAGACCACGACGGTGAGTGGCATGGCAGAGCTCCGGCGAGCTCACGTACCGGCCGATTCACACAAGGACCGACATCCTTCTTTGGCCTAAACCAAATTCGGGACCTAATGAACGTTTCCCCTAAATCAATTTCATGAATGGCTACCCAAATGTCTCTGGCCACGGTGACAGTGCGGATACTCCAAAGAATGATGCATTCGCGATGATTGGTGGCAGTCTAGTTCAATCGGGTGGGTCGACGAGCATCACGGGTTCATGAGAGCACTCAAACGAGAGAGCAGAGGGAATGAGCTGACCTGTATCACGCTGGCCACGGCGAGGTCGGTTCTGCGGTGTTCTTGAGTGTGTTTGGGGTAAATTCAAAATTGGAGCTCACTGGTGATCGACTGGGGCAATACTGGGTGGCTGGGTGCGCGATGATCTTACGGAGCTCACGGTGGCTTCAATTTATAGAGATTGACCGTGAGCACAACAAATTTGAGCGGTGGGTTGTGATTGGTATGAACTGGGTGAGTCACTGGTGGCCGCGCAACGTGGCCTTTACCGTGGTGGCTCCTCCGGCGATCACCAGATATGCATAGCATGGTTAGCCGCGATATGGTAAAGCGTTTGGACACGTGGCGGACGATGGTAACGGCTCAACGGCGGTGAGAATCTATCCGAGTAATCGGTGAGCAGGGGGGTACGGCGGCTAGCCGGAATAGTTTACTGGCCGGGCTTATCCACGGCGGCGTGACTCCGAGCGTCATTTGATCAACCCGAGCACGAATCGAGACGACGACGGCACGAATCACGGTGGAGATCATCGACGGCGAGCTGAGCTGGTGACCTGATCTATTTTAGAGCACTGTACCATGGCGAATTCCTTTCAGTGCACCTGACAGTCAAAGTTTGAGCTCAAATCTCTCTCAAATTTCTGTGGCACCTAGTGGATCGGCCAGTAACTAAGTTGCTGTCTGATGATCCAACAACAATCTTGCTATAGCAACCATGGCCAAATTCTCATTAGATCAAGGTTGATTTCCAGTTCAAAGTTGACTCAGTATCACTGTTAGTCTGAATTTCAGACTGTAAACAGCCTGACAGCCCGACTTTGAGCTGAATTATCTCCAAATTCTTCATAACAACAATGTTTAACCCCTTAAACAAAGTTGTTCACCTTTGATAGATCTACAAAATTGATGTGGTGACCTAGGGCAAAAACCTTAGAATTTGAAAGTTACAAGGCTCCAAAGTTGAGCCCATAACACTGAATTTCAGACTTAGGGTGAGATCTCAAATAAGATCTTTTTGCAAATAAGTCCAAAATTCAGGGTTTAGCTTGTAAATCTTCATGATTGTGAACCATATGACTTTATATGCTTTAACATCATAGTTTTTACACTTTAGTCCAAAAGTGCCCTAATTTTGCACTTAGCCCCCTAGGGTTTAGGTTTAGGGTTTTCCAGGGTTCCAATTAGGGTTCTTGGTATTTCAGGGGTGTGAATGCAACTTAGATTCATTCTTGGTAACATTTTGTAACTATTTCACTTAAGCTTTAGGGTTTTCTCTATTTGGGTTTTGTTTTACCCATCTGAACCTCATTTAGGGTTAAGTACCCTACTCCAAGGTTTTATTTGCAAAACACCATATCAATACAACTTGTTTGAAATTTTTGCCTAGTGAATGCATTCTAGGTGTATCAAACATATGAAATGCTAATGCTGATGATGTTATGCTCAAGTTTTAGTGATAGTAACACCAGGGGTGTTACATCCGGTGCACACCGGACTGTCCGGTGCAACACAGTCCAGCCCAATTTCTCCTTTTTCAAACTTATTCTCTTTTGCTCCTTTTTGGCTTAACTTCATAAAGTCCCTAGCACTTAGACCAATATTATTAATACCCAAAACAATTGACTAATTGTCCAAAGCTTACCTTTTTCACTTGGTCCCATATAGATTTGTATTATGTCCTCTTTCAAGCTCAATTTGCTTCATGTACCTATGCTCATTTCTCATGTTAGTCTAAACATAATGTATTGAGCATTTAATCACCAAAACAAGACACAAATGGCCCAATCACACATTTCCCTTTCGATCTCCCCTTTTTTGGTGATTCATGCCAACACATCAAAAGCGACTCAAAATGCACTAACATATCCAAATGCAAGCTAAACAAGTGTAAATTGATGACGAACTAAAAACCAATTAAATTGTCACATGATTTGGCATATTTGGATCATTTTGCCACCACTATGTTTGTTTTCACAAAACAAATTCATTTTCCTATCTCTTTGTTAAAAACACTTAGTTTTAGCAAATCAAAATTTCTTTCAAGACTAGTTTTGATCAAAAGACAGAAACTCCCCCTTTTCCCATAATCAAAGTTATCCCCCACAAGAGAGTAGTTTTTGCAATAAGAGGGTTTTACACTAAAATTTTGAAAAAATTTACAAGTGGTAGCTGATCTAGTTGCTTTTGCCCTTAATTTCTCCCCCTTTGGCATTAAGCACCAAAACATAAGAACTAGTGGCCTTTTTAACCCCATTGCCTTAGAAAAATTGCAACTAAAAGCCAAGGGTAATGAGAGAACACAATATTGACTTGGAACAAGATACATTGATACCGAAATGTAGTGGAAGCATTTTCTTTGTCCAAGTCCACATTTTCCCTTTCAATCCATCTTTGAGACTATATTACAAGCACTCAAGCAAACACATTAGTCTCAAAGAGTTAAGTTGTAGCACATCCTCCCCAAACATATGCATCATTTGCACAAGGACTTGTGAGGTCCGGGGATGACTTGTACAACTTGAGCACCAAAATAAGCAAGTAAAGACAATGATGCTTAAGGAATATGATCAAAGGCATAAAGACACATATATGTTATAAATCAATCCAAGTTCTGTGAATCTAAGACATTTAGCTCACTACGCAACCTACAAAACCTTTTTCATCTAAAGGCTTGATGAAGATATCGGCTAGCTGGTTTTCGGTGCTAATGTGGCAAACATCTCCCCTTTGCTAGTGGTCTCTCAAAAAGTGATGATGGATGTCTATGTGCTTAGTGCAGCTGTGTTCAACAGGATTATCCGCCAAGCAGATTGCACTCTCATTATCACATAGGAGTGGGACTTTGCTCAAGTTGTAGCCAAAGTCCCAGAGGGTTTGCCTCATCCAAAGTAGTTGCACGCAACACTTACCTGCGGCAACATACTCGGCCTCAGCGGTGGATAGGGCAACAAATGTTTGCTTCTTCAAGCTCCAAGACACTAGGGATCTTCCTAGAAACTAACAAGTCTCTGATGTGCTCTTCCTATCAACCTTGCACCCATCATAGTCGGAATCTGAATATCCGATTAAGTCAAAGGTAGACCCCTTTGGGTACCAGATCTCTAAGCAAGGCATATGGACTAAATATCGAAGAACTCGTTTCACAGCCACAAGGTGACATTCCTTGGGGTCAAATTGAAATCTAGCACACATGCATACCCTAAGCATTATATCCGGTCTTCTAGCACAAAGATAAAGCAAAGAACCTATCATAGACCGATATACCTTTTGATCAATGGACTTACCTCCCTTGTCGAGGTCCAAGTGTCCATCGATCCCCATGGGTGTCTTTGCAGGCTTTATGAAGCGTCAAAATGTGATACAATTACTAGTCCTAGGAGGCTAATAAACACATTTATACATCAGATGGTTCCAGATCTACTTAAACGAGACAAACCTATAAAGGTGGCGATCAACTTTAAGAGTTGGTCCACAACTCGGAACATATCATCAGAGTGGGGCTAAAGCAGCCCGATATATGCAGCGAAGCAAATCAGCGGTCCAACAACCACAGACATGGTTGGGAACAGAGGTAACTCTTACCCGATCAACGATCTCCTTCTCTGAAAAACAACAAATAAGTAAGAGTGAGTACTTACATACCCAGTAGCCCACCTTCACCCACGAAATGGGGAAATCAGATATAATGTATGGAGTATGTGGAGCTCAAGATATTTTTGCAAAAAAGCAATTTTTGATGCAGGACTATTTTGTAAAACATTTTATCTCTTTCAAAGCGTCTCCTCTCCCAAAGTTGCAGGAAAATTTTCAATATAAAACAAAATCCCCTGGACTAAACCATCCAAGTATCTCAGCAGTTTCCAACCGGTTTTCATTTTAAAAAAAAGCTACTGGACTTCCTGTCCACCATAGCTCACGGCTCAACTGCCGGACCTTTTAAAACCACTTTTCAAAAGCATTTTTGGAAAACCAAAACACTAATTGTCAAATCCATGCCATGACTCATCCATATCCGTGGACACGGACTATTCAAATAGGTTTTGAACTCTACGCAGAGGTGTACACTTTACCCACTAGTATGGCTCTGCGATCTCATGGCCAATGAGACCCGAATCCGAAACTCTCTCTTCCCTTGCACGACTTTACCTTGGCAGTTATATCAAAAGGAACAAGGCCACCTCCATGCCCAAACTAGGACAAAACATCCCCCCTCCTTGTCCTCCCGGTGCTCCCTAGCCATCATAACCCTAGGGCACAGACCATGCAAGTTTAGATCAAGCGATTGCCCATACAGTCTCTGTGGGGGACAGATATCCCCCGGGTCCATTAGAAGGATAAAAGACCTCACAAAAAGCCCAAGGGCCCGATAGATCGTAAGGTCACTCCTTCATGGGCCTGGGGAGGAGCAATCAGTAAAGCAGATCGATGTGAGGCCGGGTCGGTGCAAGCCCGGATGACTCCGCGACGTCGAGCAAGTGGCCACCACAGAAGATCCGACTTTCCCGCGCTGGAGCCCCGCACAACGGAACCGGGCGAGGATAAGTCGGCCAAATCATAGGAAGATAAGCTCAAACAGTTCACTATATTTTAGGTGCACGTTGTTATCATATCAGCTTGTATTGCCTCACGGTCAAATATATAAGGCATAGGGGGCACCCCTTCAAGATGATCGATCCCACTACTCAGCCATCCACCTCAACTCTCTGTGTTCTCACTTTAGAGAGCTACCTTGTAACCCATACACAAAGCATACTCGCCAGGACGTAGGGTGTTACGCTTCTCAAAGCGGCCCGAACCTGTAAACACTGTCCATCGTTCTTCGTGCATCTGGCACGAACCATTTAGCTACAGTCGGCGACACCGTCCTACTCCTAAAACACCTTGAGGGGCAACCCCGGGTGTGCGGTCGGACCCAAAACACCGACAGCTGGCGCGCCAGGTAGGGGGGTGTGTCGCCGATCTAAGCTAGCTCAATGGCCGTCACCTTCCACTGCAAGATCACCCTCCGTCCCGGATCCGTGTTCTGCTTTGGAACGATCTCATCCATAGCAGATGAAGAGGGAACTCTACACCGCATCGCCGATCCGCCAAAGAAGAAGTCCACTCCAACACGCTCTGAGAATGTCGGGGTGAGGAAGGAAAAAGCGCAACCTCCAGCGCTCCGAAAAAAGATCGCCTTCGGCAAGCCTGGGGCCGAGGGCCCGCTGACCTAAAGAACTCCACTGTCCACTTCCCCGACGAAAGAATGGACGCAAATCGCAAGAAAGAAGGAGGCAAACAAGACCAGGAGGAAGCAAGTTGTTCTTTCCGTTCCTCTGCCCTCAAAGGAGAACGAAAAGAAGATCGCCACGACCGCTGCACCATTCTACCCCGACGTCCTCTTCATCAGGAGAGTGGAGTCGCCTCCCGTCTCCGACGACGAGTCGACCGCGCCCGGAGAAGAACCACCTCAGCAGGAGTCCCGCCGGTGGAGAAATTGGCGCCGAAATATTCGGCGACATCACGAGGCCGGAGAACGGGATCCGGAGCAACCTGTTTCGCGGGACGAGGTCTCGGAGATAGGAGAAACTCCGGAGGAACGCATCTTCAGAGAACGAAGGAATTCCCGCCGACATGATCGCCGACGAGCTCAGGAACAAGCCGAGCAAGACGCGAGACAGCGCCGGGGAAATCCACTCTTCGGGCGCAACCTGAATCCTGACTTCGCCCGAGCCATGAACACGCTGAGTGAAAGTCGGAGGGGTACTAGCTCGGATAGTTGATGGACTCCCTCGGACTCCCGATGCCGAGGGCTATCGACGACTGTTCACCCAGGCAGCCAACCATCTTCTACCGCTCGCTCACCCACCGAACGATCTACGACACGCCATCAACAGTCGCCGGGACGCACGAAGCTCCATCAACGCTTCACGTGAACGACGACATGAGAACGAAATCCGCCGCCGGGAGGAGTACGACAGGGATTAGGGCATCCCAGCTCAGAGTCAGGCAACCAGAACTGAGTCAGCAACGGCCTCGACTGGCGGTACTACCCGGGGACGGTCGAGGAACCACAACAACTACTCCCCTCCCCAGGACAGACATCATCCCCGACGACAGGAGGACGCGTGTGGAGTGATAGCCCTTACTCCATGCCTTAGAGCCATTCAGTGGCCCCCTAACTTCAAGGTATCCAATGTCGACAAATATGAACCTAAGCAGGATCCAGGAGGCTGGCTGGCCATCTACACCACTGCCGCCCGAGCCGCCGGAGCATCCGAGGACGTGATGACTGCGTACTTACCCATTGTCCTCGGGCAAGACGCACTGCAATGGCTGCGACATCTACCTCGACACTGCATCGACGACTGGAGCGACTTCAGTCGACACTTCACCGCCAACTTTCAGTCCCTCTCTGACAAACCAGCGCAACCATGGGACCTCAAATCCATCAAGCGCCGGGGGGACGAAACTCTCTGGTCGTACCTCAAAAGGTTCCAGACCATGAGAAATCGTATCCCCGAGGTCACGGAGGCGGCCGTGATCGAGGACTTCTACAGAGGATCCAACGACTCGGCCTTCGTCCGAGCCATACTGCAGAAAGTGCCGACTACCTCCGAGCAGCTGTTCCGGGAAGCCGACCTCTACATCACCGCCAACGAGCGAGCTCAAGACCTCATCGAGGGAGCGAAGCCCGCACCGGCAGCGCCACGACGCGACGCGAACCAGCAACCCGACAAACGTTGGGAGAAAAGACCTCGTGAAGAGGTGCACGCCGCTGGACCACCTGCCTCTCGCGCCCAGGGAGGACCTCGTGGAGGCGAGCGCACGCTAGACGACATCCTCGACGCCCAGTGCCCGTACCACAAGGACATGCGCCACACCCTGCGGAACTGCAGGGTCTTCAAGCACTCCATCGGACACGGCCGACCTTTCCAACCTCTACCTCCTCCTCCGCCGCGGGGAGGACCAGAAGAACCACGACAACCCCAGCAGCAGGAGGAGGGGTAAGGAGGAGCCTTCCCACGCGTTGACAGGGAGTTCAACGTCATCTTCGGCGGACACGGATCGTAGGAGAACAGAAGACAACAAAAGCTCAACGATCGCCAGATATTGGTGGCGACCACCGGTCCTCCCGCTCCGTACCGGTGGTCGGAGCACCCGATCACCTTCACTCGAGCAGATCAATGGCTCAACTTCGACCACCCAGGCAAATACCCGCCCCTCGTCGATCCGATGATCCGAGAGAGCAGGGTGAAGAAGGTGTTAGTGGACGGGGGGAGCAGCATCAACGTCACCTTCCCCCGGACACTCCAAGGCTTGGGAGTTCACCTCAAAGAGCTCCACGAGTCAGACACGCCTTTCTTCGGCATCGTGCCGACTGAAGGGGAATACCCGCTGGGCCACATCTACATGCATGTCACCTTCAGAACTCCGGATATCTACAGAACCAAGTTCCTGAGGTTTGAGGTGGCAAACTTCGACTGCGGGTACAACACCATCATCAGGAGGCCGGGATTGGCAAAGTTCATGGCCATCCCGCATTACACGTACATGATATTGAAGATGCCAGGACCACAAGGAATCATAACTGTGCGCACTGACCTCCAAGGCGCCGCAGAATGTTTCCGAGTGGCCATCCAAGCGGCCCTCACCATCAAACTGTCGGCGACTTCTTCAGCGCAGGCGAACTCTAAGCCTGAGGAAGACCTTACAGCACCGGCGAACGAAGCTCAAGCCGCGACCTCTATGCGGCCGACTAAAGAAACTAAAAGGATCAACCTGGGGTTTGCTGATGAACGCAAGACTGCCATCATTAGCTCCAGCCTGGACGATAAATACGAAGGCGCGCTCGTCCGGTTTCTGCAAGACAACCGAGACGTATTCGCATGGCAACCTGCAGATATGCCGGGAGTCCCGAGAGAACTGGCCAAGCACAAACTGAAGGTCTACCCCCAAGCAAGGCCGATCCGGCAAAAATTACGTCGTTTCACGCCCGACAAGAGAGAAGCCATTCGCGCTGAGCTAGCCCGCTTGGTCGCGGCTGGGTTCATTAGAGAAGTGTTACATCCCGAGTGGTTAGCCAACCCTGTTCTTGTACTCAAAAAGAATAAAGTGGATTGGCGCATGTGCGTCGACTATACAGATCTCAACAAACATTGTCTGAAGGATCCCTTCGGGCTCCCTAGGATAGATCAGGTGGTAGACTCCACCGCCGGATGTTCTGGGCTGTCTTTTCTGGACTGCTATTCCGGATAACATCAGATCAGTTTGGCAAAGGAAGACGAGGAAAAAACAGCGTTCATCACTCCATTCGGTGCTTTCTGCTATACCTCCATGCCGTTTGGCCTCAAAAACGCTGGAGCGACTTATCAGAGAGCCATTCAAACATGCTTAGCCGATCACTGGGGCAAGCGTGTGGAAGCCTACGTGGATGACGTGGTAATCAAAACAGAGAACTCAGAAAACTTCATCAAAGACTTACAGCTCGTTTTCAACAGTCTACGGCGATATCGATGGAAGCTTAATCCCGAAAAATGTGTCTTTAGGGTACCGGCAGGGAAGCTACTCGGATTTATTGTCAGCCACCGGGGAATTGAAGCTAATCCAGATAAGATTGAAGCTATCATGAAAATGGAAGCTCCACGATCACAAAAGAAGGTTCAGCGACTTACCGGATGTATGGCAGCCCTGAGCAGATTTATATCCAGGCTGGGAGAAAAAGGTTTACCATTTTACAAGCTACTCAAGAAGGTGGACAAGTTTCAGTGGACTTCAGAAGCACAGGAAGCCCTAGATGCACTGAAGAAATTCTTGACAACCCCACCAGTACTGAAACCACCACGGTGAGCCACATCAACTCAACCGGCTGAAGATCTGCTGCTGTATATCTCTTGCACGACTCATGTGGTAAGCACCGTGTTGGTAGTCGAGCGAGCAGAAGAAGGACATGCCTACCCAGTGCAACATCCTGTTTATTTCATCAGTGAAGTTCTGGGTCCCTCGAAGAAAAAGTATCCTCAAGTTCAGAAGCTGTTATACGCAGTACTTCTAACTGCCCGCAAGCTACGTCACTACTTTGATGACCACAAAGTCATAGTAGTCACTGGTTTTCCGATAGGGGACATCCTTCACAACAAGGAAGCCATTGGCCGAATAGCCAAGTGGGCCTGCGAACTGGGATCTCATGACATTGAATTTCGACCTCGCACTGCCATTAAAACCCAAGCATTGGTTGACTTCGTATCAGAATGGACTAAACAACAAGTACCAGAGAACCCAGAAACTGCAGAAGTATGGCGGATGTATTTTGATGGCTCGCTGAAACTGCAGGGAGCAGGCGCGGGAATTCTCTTCATCGCACCTGGAGGCGAGCACCTCAAATATGCCCTCCAGTTGTTATTTCTAGCCTCCAACAATGCAGCCGAGTATGAAGCTCTGATCCATGGACTAAACATCGCCATATCATTAGGCATCAAGAGACTAATGGTATACGGAGATTCTTTGGTAGTCATAAGCCAGATAAACAAAGAATGGGACTGTTCGAATGATTTAATGGGAAAATACTGCACTGTCGTCCGAAAACTAGAAGATAAATTTGAAGGCCTAGAATTTCATCATGTAGAAAGAGATCGAAACACGGCAGCCGATGTATTGTCCAAGCTAGGATCCAGTCGAACTCAGGTCCCACCCGGAGTCTTTGTACAAGAAATACCACAACCAAGCATCTCAATGGATCAGGCAGAAGAGTGTAATATCGTGAATCAACCAGAGTCAGGCTCTGATGACTAGAGAGGGCCGATCATCAGATATATCAAGAATGAAGAGGAACCAGACGATAAAAATGCAGCCGAACGCATCGCTAGACAGTCAGCTCACTACACACTCATTGGGGAGACACTATACAGAAGGGGCGCATCAGGCATCTTCATGAAATGCATTCTATCGTCTACTGGGAAGCGACTTCTAGACGAGGTCCATGCTGGACAATGTGGAATACACGCAGCGTCCAAGACACTAGTCGGGAAAGTCTTCAGGTCGGGATTCTATTGGCCAACAGCGAAAAGTGATGCAGCCGAGTTAGTTCGGAGGTGCGAAGCTTGCCAGTACTTGTCAAAGCAACAACATCTACCAGCACAGCAACTGCAGACCATACCGGTGACTTGGCCCTTTGCATGCTGGGGGCTAGATATGATTGGACCTTTCAAGAAAGCTTAAGGAGGATACACTCATGTACTGGTAGCAATCGACAAATTCACTAAATGGATAGAGTTCAAACCCATTGCTTCTTTGACCTCAGCTAAAGCCGTGGAATTCATACAAGACATAATATTCAGGTTTGGAATACCGAACAGTATCATAACCGACCTAGGATCCAACTTCACAAGTTCAGAGTTCTTTGATTTCTGCGAGCAAAAAAGCATTCAGGTCAAGTATGCTTCGGTAGCGCACCCGAGAGCCAACGGGCAGGTTGAACGAGCTAACAAGATGATATTGGAGGCACTCAGGAAAAAGGTTTTCGATAAAAATGAAAAGTTCGCAGGAAAGTGGATAAGGGAATTGCCCTACATCGTTTGGAGCCTAAGAACCCAACCTAGCCGAGCTCTACATGGAAACACCCCTTTCTTCATGGTCTATGGGTCAGAGGCAGTGCTACCCGCTGATCTCAAGTTTGGGGCGCCGAGGTTGATCTTCGAAAGCATAGCGGAAGCCGAAGCTACTAGGCTGGAGGACATTGATGTACTCGAAGAAGAATGGCTGAACACAGTAATTCAATCAGCACGATACCAGCAAACTCTAAGACGCTATCACGACAAAGCCGTGCGACAATGAGCCTTTTCAGTGGGAGATCTCGTCCTCCGCCGAATTCTAACGGGGGAGGGACGACAGAAGTTGTCACCCTCATGGGAAGGACCATTCATAGTAGCAGAAGTCACTCGACCGGGATCATATCGCCTCACTCAAATGAACGGCACAGAAATTGGGAACTCCTGGAATATAGAGCACCTCAGGAAGTTTTACCCCTAGTCGTATTTCAAAAGCTATCGGGACGATAATGTACTCTGTAAAGCGGGAAATATGTCATCAATAAAGAAAGGCTTCAAGAATATTCAGTTTGTTCATGATTGACTGGCATTCTTATTTAGCTCGGGGTGACCACTATGCCCTACTAACGGAGCAATCGGCTTAAGTCAGCAACGACTTAAAACGGTGCAACATGCTCATGCTTACTTAACTCGGGGTGACCACTATGCCCTACTAACAGAGCAATTGGCTTAAGTCAGCAACGACTTAAAACGGTGCAACATGTTCATGCTTACTTAACTCGGGGTGACCACTATGCCCTACTAACGGAGCAATCGGCTTAAGTCAGCAACGACTTAAAACGGTGCAACATGCTCACGCTTACTTAACTCGGGGTGACCACTATGCCATGCTAACGGAGCAATCGGCTTAAGTCGGCAACGACTTAAAACGGTGCAACATGCTCACGATTACTTAACTCGGGGTGACCACTATGCCCTGCTAACGGAGCAATCGGCTTAAGTCGGCAATGACTTAAAACGGTGCAACATGCTCACGCTTACTTAACCCGGGGTGACCACTATGCCCTGCTAACGGAGCAATCGGCTTAAGTCGGCAACGACTTAAAACGGTGCAACATGCTCATGCTTACTTAACCCGGGGTGACCACTATGCCCTGCTAACGGAGCAATCGGCTTAAGTCGGCCACGACTTAAAACATTGCAACATGCTCACGCTTACTTAACTTGGGGTGACCACTATGCCCTGTCAATAGAAGCAATCGATTTAAGTCAGCAACGACTTAAGGCAACCTCACATGCTTACGATTACTCATAAATAGGGGTGACCTCTATATCCCGTAGGCAAGTTTCAAAATCATCACACAACATTTTACTCTAGCGAATTTACGTATTGCCGAATTCTAAAACAACAGGAGAGCAACAATATCATTCAAATACCGGATTGAAGTCTTCTAACAAAATATCCGACCGTGATAACCACGCGCTCAAAGCACACAAATATTTCTCTATTTTGCAATGTCTTTCTCAGGAGCAACCGACGAAGAAGGGCGACTTGAGGAATCAGGAGCAGCGTTCACGTCAGCCCTTATATCATCAGGGACAACCACGCCGGGTCTCCTCATCAATATTCACCCTGCGCGGATGGCTTTATCCATGGCTCTGTCGCGCTGGGCCCTCAGAGTAACGGAAGTTTCTTCAGCAACTTTGGCAGCCGACTGAGCGGCCTCCAGCTCCTGGGCGATGGACTTCTTAGAAGCGCGCAGTTCCCTGATAGCAGCATCCTTAGCTGATATCAACTGCCTGAGACGGATCACGTCATCCGTGGATTCCTGTAGCCTGCAGCAAAGATTGTCTAACTCCTCCATGGTGAAGCGATGACTCCTTTCCAGGATGGTCAACGAGTTGCTAGAGTCACAATATAGCCTGTCAAGATTGTCACGGGAAGCAACAAGGGCGCGTTTTTCTTCCTGCAAACAAGAATCAGCCTTTTTAAACATCAAGCAGGCAATAAGAGCACAGCAACACAAGACGCAGAATCATAAATCACCTTTTCAGAATCAAGCTGAGCGCGAAGAGTAGAATTCAACATATTAGCATCATTCAGGGCATCAGAGACCTGAGCCAGCTCAGTCTGGCTCTGGGAATACCTTTCCTCAAAATTGGAGCATCGCCGGACCAACTCAGCTTGATTTTGAGAATGTTTCTCTCCAAGAACAGAAAACCGCCGAGTCATATCTAGCAAAGAAACATTCAAACGAAAGAGTCAAATTGAGAAGCAGTTTAACAAGATAGACGAGGGAAAGCAGAAAAGCACCAACCAGCATTTGCCGCCTCTAAATCAGAGACACACTGTTGAAGCAGCACCGGATTCCAGCGGGCCAGCGACGAAGCTCTCTCCGGAACAGAAGCACCCTGTGATTTCAGCTGACTAACCATCTCGTCCACTAGTGCCTGATAACGATAGCAAATGAGTGCAAAGACAGTAATTCGTCAGGTGTAAAGATCAAACTCGAATATGGCACAGTACCTGGAGGTTGGAGAAGAACGAGGAGACTCCCAGATCATGAGAAATCAATTAATGGCCTGGCACAAGGTTGCCACCTAAAGCGGCTTGCAATGAACCAGCAGGGGTCAACTCAATACCATCGATAGAGCTCAAAACTTGGTCAGTGGGAACGCTAGCCTCTAAAGCGACTCCCTGACCAGAAACTTGGGCTACCACCATTGTTGGGGACTTGTTCTCAAATGCTAAGAGTTAAGAACAAGGCAACATAAAAAGTGTTAAGTGTTAAAGTCCTTCGTCTTTCGAAACATTATGCCCCTTCGGGAAATAATGAGTTTCGGACGAAGGTCATGAGAGACATACCTTCATAAATATAACAAATGATGACGAAGGATTCATATAAAGCATAAAATATAATATAGACATCATCATAGAATCATTTCTATTTTATTAACATGGAAAAATAGAAATGATTTCAAATTACAAATGTACCTTCGGTCTTGAGAGAAGGTAAAAAGTACAAGCGTGACGCAAAAGCAAATGCCAAGTCCGCGTGAACAGTACGGGAGTACTGTTCATCTATTTATAGATGCGGGACGCAGCCCACGTAAAATTACATTCATGTCCATTACATTTGCTAATGACTTATGGAAATCTGTCAAGGCCCAAGTAGTCTTTTCATCTTTAAGTCGGTTCCCCTTTCTGCTATCGCGACGAAGCTTCCCTGCGCACAGCTTCGGCTGTGCACCATCCTTTGTGAAGCCCGTCCTTCGTCTGGTTCAGGCTTCGTCCTGACCGTACTTCATGTTCATAATTCTGAGTCCGAAGATACCTGTTCACATAATCCACTTGGAAAACATTGTCAAATCATGTTTTTGAGGACCTTCGGAGGACAAAGGCCCCCAACAGTAGCCCCTCGCAATATTAATTTATTAATGATAAATTCAGATTGCGATATGGACGAAGGCCTTGAGCCGAAGGTCCGAAAAAACACCTTCCCTTTGCTAGAATAGCAACATTCACTGACAAGTGGGGTCTTTCAATTTTCAACGCCCTGGGGGTATAAATAAGATCATACCGCAAACTTATTTGGTACGCACACTTGCCATCTGCTTCGGCCCACTAAATTTTTAGCTCTTGTGCACTAAGATTTGCTGATCTTTTTGATTTTGAAGCTTCGGCCTTGAAAACAGTTTTTTAGCGTTTTCGAAGATGTCTGAAGGTAAGAAGATCCCTGCCGAGACGAAGCTGAGCCTCGACGAAGAGAAGAACTTGGGGTTCCTTATAGCGATGGCGGAGACTAATACGGAGAAAATCAC
Source organism: Zea luxurians (assembly GCA_029449295.1). Classification (NCBI taxonomy): domain Eukaryota; kingdom Viridiplantae; phylum Streptophyta; class Magnoliopsida; order Poales; family Poaceae; genus Zea; species Zea luxurians. Next base: position 27,112,969 of record JAOPSE010000034.1, on the reverse strand, counting down.
CAAGGAGATTCTTGAAGGTTTGTCCGAAGATACTGATGACAGCGACAGTTACGATGTAGAAAGTGGTGGGGAAGAGTCCGAAGATCGACCATGGCGGCCAAGCCACACGGTTTTCAGGAAAACCACTATTAAGCAGAGTCATATTGATAATATGAGGGGACGGTATTTTCGAGATATATCTATTGTGAGGGCTGACGCTGGAGAAAAGACTTCTCCCACCCCTGAAGAAGATGAAGTCGTAATCTTCCGAAGCTTTCTCAAGGCTGGGCTTCGATTCCCCCTAAGCAACTTTGTTGTTGAAGTACTGAAAACATTTCAAGTCTACCTTCATCAAATTACTCCCGAAGCCATCATAAGAATGGGGATGTTTGTCTGGGCTGCAAAAAGCCAAGGTTTAGAACCAAATGCTAAAAGCTTTTGCAACATTCATGAGTTGTTATACGAGACGAAGCCCTGGGGGAAAGAACAATATCACAACAACTTTGGGTGTTACAGCTTTGGTGCCCGCTCCGGGTCAAGCCGCCCTGTGCCAACCTTTCGAAAGAGGTGGCCCGGAGCCTGGATGTCAGAGTGGTTTTATGTAAAGAATGACTTAACAGCGCAAGAAGATGTCAAGAATATCATTATGCGCCCCATCTGGCAACGCTTCGGACTACGAAGGCCGAAGGTTGAAATGGATGAAGCAGCCGAGGAATGCCAAAGAGCCTTCGGTGTAATCTGCTCTTTCATTGGGACAAGGGACTTGGTCCAAGAGCATATTGCTTTCAGGGTGTGGCCACTTGCAGGAAAGTGGGAAATGCCGAAAGAGACCATCAAAGAGTCCGACGAAGGCGGACTGGTCAGACTGAAATACACATTCAAATACGGTGATAAGTTTGTTGAACCTGATGACGACTGGTTGAAAAGCATTGAAACATTAAGTGACGAACTGCTTGGGGCATATTCGAAGGCCGAGAACACTGCGTTATCAGCAGCCTTCGGAGGCCGAAAGAAGAAAAGACTCAACCGGGTATTTGACGCAGTCGGGTTTGTCTACCCTGACTATCACTATCCGGTACTGGGTCGCAAAAGAAAAATTACTTCTCCTGCGACAGAAGCTACCACGAGTGCCACTAGTGAACCAGCGCCGCAAAGGAAAAAGATGAAGGTGCTCACCCACCGAGCGCGCTTTATTGAGCCGGCCACAGTGCCAAAATTTATTGGTGAAGTCTCTTTGGCCTCTGAAGCTACAGAACCAGCTTCAGTGCCGAAGATAGAAGAGAAAACTGAAGCACCTTCAGCCGAAAAAGCAGAAAAACCGAGGATTGAAGAGCCAAAAATATCGGAAATCTTAAGTCCTTCAGCAAATGTCGAAACAATAAAAAATCAAAAGGGTCCGTCGGTGACCCCGAGAAGAAAAAGAATGGTGAACGTGTTAGATGTTTTGGAGACAATTAAGTCTTCAAGCACAACTCCAAAGGAGACTATTGAAGTTGCTGAAGTGTCTACCGAAGCTGAAGTTGCTGAAGCTTCGAAGCAACAACCTGAAGCTGAAGCTGGGCCTTCAGAGCCCACCAAGGATCAATCTTTGGAGACCGAGAAAATATCAAAACCAGCTTTGGTTAAAGAAATTGACACTGCCGCCCCCGAAGCTCCTTCCAGCACATACGATTACATCGTGCGACATGCTTCGGGGAAGAAATTATCTGAAGAAGAGACTTATGAAGCGAATCACTATGCTAGAGAGTTAAAGTATCCGAAGGGGGTAGTAGTGTTCAATGGGACAAATGAAGATGACTTCCTATACTGCCTCCCTGATAACAAAGAATTATCTGTCTGCCGGGAGATGGCTAGAAGTATGGGCTTCCCGAAGCTCGAAGCTGGACTATGTGCTATGACGAAGGAAGATCTCGCGGACAGTCTTGCGTACAATAGCTTAAAGGTATGGGAATTAGACGCTTGAAAAAAATTTTTATTACGTAATTCATTCTTTTATTCTTATATAGATTCTTTTTCGTATAGGGTTTAATCCTAAGCAACGCATTAAGAGCACAAAAAAGCGCCGAAGATGAAAGCTACGAAATTGCGTTCAACAATTTACGTTCAGAAGTTATTAAACTGAGAAACGAAGCTCTAGAAAAAGACAAAATTCTACTTACATTAGTAGACAAGGTAAAAAAGGACGAAGCTGCTGCGAAGGTTCAGGCCGAAGCTCACAGACGCGAGATTAAAGATCTTCAGAAGCAACTGGCCCGGGCGAAAGAAGAGCGCATACTTGAAGAGACAAGACGGGAATGTAGCGACCAATGGGCTGATCATTTGGAAGCAACCGTGGAAGAGCTTCGGTCTTCTAAGAAAAAATGCTACGAAAAATCCATGGAATGCGTAAAGAAAATTAAAACCAGCTTCGCCAGCGTGGGCGCATTTTCCAGTGAAGAGAATTTCTCAAGAGGCAATCCCGAAGGTCCACTGGAATGGATCAGTCACGAAGCAGAGGCCTTCGAGGAAATCCTGAGTAGCCGTGGCGACATCTGCGCTTTTTCGGGCGCCAGGGGAGTTGCTACTGTCTTGGAGAAGAAAGGTTGTGGGCATGTAAAATCTTTAGCTCAGTCCAAAGCTGCCTTATCCTCCGAAGACATCAAAGACCCCTCGGCCGAAGCAAGCATGGTTGGTGGCAAATTCTTTACTGATATCTGGGACAACGGCGGCCGAGAAATGGCGCAAGAAATCATTGAAAGGAGTGAAAAAGGCATCCATGATGCTAGGAAAGTGACAGAAGCTGCCGAAGGGCAAATAGGTATTAATTAGTCGCTCTTGTTGTGTTGTAATTTTTATTTCAAACTTTGCTCGCGGTTTGTAATAGTAATGCAAAAATATTCTGCTTCCTCAGAACCTGCTAGATCGTCAATTGACCCTCACACAAAAGAGGATGACGAAATCAAACAAATGGCCGAAGCTATCATGGATAAAGTTGTTGAACAACTTCTAAATGAGGCTGCCGAAGTAGTATTAAGAGAAGACTAGATGTTATTAGAAAAACATTTAAAGTGTGATCTATGTAATATTTTGTACTTTTGAATGTAATATACAAGTCTATTTTCATTATTCAATTCTTTACGATGCATGAAATTCTACATACATACCATTTTTGAGCCTTCGGCGAAAAAACACCTTCCCTTCTTTTCATGCTTCGTGAAGAAGACATTCTCCGTTAAAACTATTCTGATGAATCACATCCATGCTTCGTGAAAACATTCTCCGAAGCTATATAATTTCGATATTGCTCTGATGAAGCTCGTCCATGCTTCGTAAAAACATTCTCCGAAGCTGTATTCCGAAGATTATCATTGTATTCCCTCGTGACTTTACACAATTTTCACTTTCTCAAAGCGTCCTTTCGAAGGTTGATACTGTGTCCCCTTCTTTTGCCAAATGCAACATGATGTATGATGCTTATGCTATGCAAAATGATGTGATGATGTTATGTTATGCAAATGACATTTGTTCCGAAGATACATACAAAATATATTTGTAAGCTCTGCATTCCCTTAGGAACGTCTTTGGAGCTTCTTCGCCTTTTACTTAGACGGTATAAGCTCTGCATTCCCTTAGGAACGTCTTTGGAGCTTCTTCGCCTTTTACTTAGACGGTATAAGCTCTGCATTCCCTTAGGAACGTCTTTGGAGCTTCTTCGCCTTTTACTTAGACGGTATAAGCTCTGCATTCCCTTAGGAACGTCTTTGGAGCTTCTTCGCCTTTTACTTAGACGGTATAAGCTCTGCATTCCCTTAGGAATGTCTTTGGAGCAAAAAACTTACACTGCGCTCCCTTTGGAACGGCTTTTTGTAACTTCGGCAACTTACTCTGCGTTCCTTAGAACGACTTTTTGTTGCTTCGAAGGATTTTTAATAATTCGAAGGTCCTCCTTGTTACCACAAATTTTTAAGCTTCAGCAACTTAAGCCTGTGGAGAAAATAGGTTTTCCTCATAACCAACCACGAAACTATTATATAAAAACTGAAATGTTCTTTATTATACAGAAAATAGAACTTAAACAGAAAAGACTGCTATCAAAGTAGGATATTTGTCAATAAATGTGCTTCGACTCTGGCACAGTACTATTGACTGTGCGAGCTTCAGATTGCTCTCTGAGATCCCTTTGGTGCGGAACATATTGGTTCCCTTCTGGCTGTTGGCCTTGTTGCAGCGGAGGTGGAGGCGGGGGCTGTTGCCATGAAGCCTGAGGTTGACTCGCCGAAGCTACGGAAACTGCAGGGTGATTGCCCACGTATTCCGGGATGTAAGGCTGATGGTACGAAGCAGTATGCATGACCTGCTTCGGCTGGCCCTGTTGCGCTGCAGCTTCTGCTAGCTCCTTTTGTTTCTGGATGGTGACATGGCACATCCTGGTGGTATGGCCCTTGTTTTCACCACAGAATAAGCAAAATATCCTCCTTGGTTGATCTCCAAATCTTCCGCCGAAGCCCCTGGCGCCTCTGCCTCTTGGAGCTGGTGGCCGGAAGAAAGTTTGCTGTTGCCCCGAAGCCTGCGAGGAGCACTGCGGCCTGTTCTGCTGACTCCCCTTATCATCATTTTGAGTGGAGTTGTGGATGGACCTGACATGCCTCGGATAGGATCTTCCTCCGAAGCCCCTGGTCATCTCAGAAAATCTGAAGGCCTCCTCCCTTCTTTGGCGAAAGTCATTATCGGCACGAATGTACTCGTCCATCTTTTGGAGCAGCTTCTCCAGAGTCTGAGGAGGCTTCCTAGCAAAGTATTGAGCTGCAGGTCCAGGACGAAGCCCCTTGATCATGGCTTCGATGACAATTTCATTAGGCACCGTTAGTGCCTGCGCCCTCAAACGCAAGAACCTTCTGACATACGCCTGAAGGTATTCTTCATGATCCTGAGTGCACTGGAACAAGGCTTGAGCAGTGACCGGCTTCGTCTGAAATCCTTGAAAGCTGGTTAACAACATATCCTTCAGCTTCTGCCATGAAGTGATCGTTCCTGGTCGAAGGGAGGAATACCAGGTCTGAGCAACACTCCTGACGGCCATAACGAAAGACTTTGCCATGACTGCAGCATTGCCCCCATACGAAGACACTGTTGCTTCGTAGCTCATCAAGAACTGCTTCGGGTCTGAGTGGCCGTCGAACATGGGAAGCTGGGGTGGCTTATAGGATGGAGGCCAGGGTGTAGCCTGCAGCTCAGCGGACAGAGGAGAGGCATCATCGAAAACAAAATTTCCATGATGGAAATTGTCATACCAGTCATCTTCGTTGAAGAAGCCCTCCTGATGAAGGTCTTTTTGTTGAGGCCTTCGGTTCTGCTCATCATGGGTAAGATGACGAACTTCTTCAGAAGCTTCGTCTATCTGCCTTTGCAGCTCAGCTAGCCTGGCCATCTTTTCCTTTTTCCTCTGCACCTGTTGATGAAGCATCTCCATATCCCTGATCTCTTGGTCTAGTTCATCCTCCTGAAGCGTCGGGCTGACGGCCTTCCTCTTCTGGCTTCGGGCCTCCCGAAGAGAGACGGTCTCCTGGTTGGGGTCCAGCGGTTGCAGTGCTGCAGCCCCAGTCGTTGAAGCTTTCTTCGGCGCCATAGCGAAGGTCTATAGCTTCCGAAGGTGTTCAAAAAACTCGAAGTGGAAGTGAGTTCACCGGAGGTGGGCGCCAATGTTGGGGACTTGTTCTCAAATGCTAAGAGTTAAGAACAAGGCAACATAAAAAGTGTTAAGTGTTAAAGTCCTTCGTCTTTCGAAACATTATGCCCCTTCGGGAAATAATGAGTTTCGGACGAAGGTCATGAGAGACATACCTTCATAAATATAACAAATGATGACGAAGGATTCATATAAAGCATAAAATATAATATAGACATCATCATAGAATCATTTCTATTTTATTAACATGGAAAAATAGAAATGATTTCAAATTACAAATGTACCTTCGGTCTTGAGAGAAGGTAAAAAGTACAAGCGTGACGCAAAAGCAAATGCCAAGTCCGCGTGAACAGTACGGGAGTACTGTTCATCTATTTATAGATGCGGGACGCAGCCCACGTAAAATTACATTCATGTCCATTACATTTGCTAATGACTTATGGAAATCTGTCAAGGCCCAAGTAGTCTTTTCATCTTTAAGTCGGTTCCCCTTTCTGCTATCGCGACGAAGCTTCCCTGCGCACAGCTTCGGCTGTGCACCATCCTTTGTGAAGCCCGTCCTTCATCTGGTTCAGGCTTCGTCCTGACCGTACTTCATGTTCATAATTCTGAGTCCGAAGATACCTGTTCACATAATCCACTTGGAAAACATTGTCAAATCATGTTTTTGAGGACCTTCGGAGGACGAAGGCCCCCAACAACCATGCAACCAGAACGTGAAGGAGATCCGACGTGAACATCCATGGAAGTACAAGAGGGAGATCCCGCTCGGACACCCTCGGGGGCTGGGTCATGGCTTGCGCTACCCACTTGAGCCGGATTATCCCCGGCAACACCCTCGGGGGCTGGGTCGTGACTCGCGCTGCCCACCCGAGCCGAATCATCCCCGGCAATACCCTCGGGGGCTGGGTAAGCGTCAACACCATCCCTGAGGGTCAAGTTCTCTGCGGCAGCCACCTCTAAGGCTGAAGAATCCTCAGTTACTTCCATAAGACCAAGACGATCCAAGTCAGTCTCTTGGCCCTCAAGACCGTGCTCTAAGGTCGATGAGGTGCGGGACGCTGCCCGGGATGACCCCAACCCAGCATCGAGCACATCAGCACAAACTCCCGTCACACCATCATCCGCTGGCTCTGACAACAGATCCTCTGGAACCATATCTTCAAGAGTCTGATCAAAGTTCGCCAGGGACAATTCTTGTAGACCAATGAGGGCAGACAAAGCAGGAGAAGGAACTCCACTACTTTCCCCACTGGCGACATACTGCCTACTGTTCTTCCGAGTCAGAGGGACCTCATTCTCTTCCTCCCCGTCGTTTTCATCAGCAACACAGGTAACACCCCCATTGGGATTAGCAACAGATGTAGCACCCCCATTGGGGTCAGCAACAGATGGAGCACACCCACTGAGGTTAGCGTCAGTAAACTCAGGCACGGGAACTTCCTCAGTAGCAAGAACCGAAGGACCAGCGTCCTGATCCAAACTAGATACTCGCCGAAGACGTCTCTTTTTCTTTTTCTGCTCATCAGCAGAAGGATCAAGTTGATTGGCTCGGCAAGGACGTCTTGGGCGAACACTGACAGGCCTCTGAACATCCAAGGTTGTACCAGCTTCCGAGAGAGGCACCATTGCCAATGTCCTAGCAGAAGCAGCATCAGGAGAGTCTTCAGCCAGCATATCAAGCATAGCATTTATTTCTGCATCACTAGGATCCAAAGGCACCTCGAAGTGGACCTGCCGTTCATCATCGGGAATTTCTCCAATCGAAGCAACCAAGGCACTAACTTCCTCGGCAGAGGGTCGTACTCTAAGGCCCAAATCGCTGTCAGTAACTGGAGGATTCGACACAAAATGGGTAAAAGCCTTGGAAGGAGGTAGGTTCCAGGCCGAGTATGCGATAGGGGCACCAACGTTGGACACCTTGCCTCTAAGTATCATTTCAAGCCGGTTCACCAAGTCTACAGCGGGAATTCTTATATTAGTGACCCGGGTTGAGTCAGCTAAACCTCGGTACAAGTAGGCCGGGTATGCCCTATCCTTCAACGGCTGGATGTTTTTGAAAACAAAATCAGCAACCACAGCCTCTGCAGTCAAACCCCTCTCCTTCAGCAGTCCAACTTCAGCCAGCAAAGCCCCTGCCTCAGCCACCTCCTGGTCTGTGGGAGACTCGGTCCAACTAAGAGTGCGAACATCCGGCTGTCTCCCTGACCGTGGGGGGAGAGATTTTCCGTGGTTCTCAACAATAAACCATTCCAAGCGCCATCCTTTGATACTATCCTTGAGAGGGATTTCAAGATATTCAGTCTTCCTCCCATGGCGCATCTCCAAACTAGCACCCCCAACCAACTGATGCTGCCCCCCAGCCATCCCAGGGCGACAGTGATACAAGTACTTCCACAGTCCAAAATGTGGCAGGACGCCAAGAAAAGCCTCGCACAAATGAACGTAAATGGAAATTTGCAGAATAGAATTGGGATTCAGATGGGTCAAGTTAAGGCGATAGAAATCAAGGAGGCCACGGAAAAAGGGAGAAATGGGGAGAGCGAGACCGCGGAGAAGAAAAGGAACGTAAATCACAGATTCATGGGTATCCTCTGTCGGGACAGTGACCCCATGACAAATCCGCCAAGAACAAAGCTCCCTCGGGGGAAGGACCCCGATGGACACGAGGTGGAGAAGGTCAGGCTCAGAGACAACAGACATATGGTTACCTACGAAAGGCAACTGACTGTTGGGGTCGATGGGGGGAATCACCGCAGCGGATGAACTCGAGGCCTTTCTCTTGGGCGCCATCTCAACTCTACTGGCGAACAGAGCGAGAGTCGAATTGCAGAGAGGATCTGGAGGCAGGAAAGCAAGAACTAGGGCACGGAAAGCAGAGGCGGCTAAAAGCGCCGTATATGCGGGATATTCCCGAGTCAGATACCGTCTCCAAAAGCGCCCAGTCTGCACCCGGCAGTTACTTCTAAAACACCGGCGTGCCACGTCAACACCCGGCGGCTACTTCTAAAACCCCGGTGTGCCACATCGTCACTCGGCTATTATCCTCAAAGTGGCCGACACGACTCGTTTTAACTCGGCTTTTATTTCTAAGACGCTGACGTTATCACCAGTCACCCGGCAGTTACTTCTAAAACACCGGCGTGCCACGTCGTCACCCGGCGGCTACTTCTAAAACCCCGATGTGCCACATCGTCACTCAGCTATTATCCTCAAAGTGGCCGACACGGCCCGTTTTAACTCGGCTGTTATTTCTAAGACGCTGACGTTATCACCAGCCGCTCGGCATTTATCTCTAAAGCGCCGACGATGTCTTCAATCGCTCGGCGGCTATTTTTAAAATACCAACGTTATCACCAGTCGCTCGGCATTTATCTCTAAAGTGCCGACGATGTCTTCAGTCGCTCGGCGGTTACCTCTAAAGCACCAACGATGTCTCCAGTCGCTCGGCGGCTATCTCTAAAGCGCCAACGATGTCTTCAGTCGCTCGGCGGCTATCTCTAAAGCGCCGACGATGTCTTCAGTCGCTTGGCAGCTATCTCTAAAGCGTCGATGATGTCCTCAGTCGCTCGACGGTTATCTCTAAAAAACGCTGGTGTTGTCATAGGTCACTCGGCTGTCACATCTAAGAGCGCCGACGTGGTCAACAATTATTCCGACGCTGACATGGTTTCGTCATCACTCGGACTCTATTTCAAATGCGTAAATATCGACAATAATAGCTCGGCCATCACCCCTGAAGCGGCGATATGATGCCCGAGTTATTTAGTTACTATTCCGAATGAATCAACTTCACAAATAAGAGATCGACTTACTACGAAGCAAAGTAATTGGTACAGGAGGAGACAAAGTCATTCTTCATTAAGGGAAGTAACAATACTTACAAATCAACTCATTATGAGTTGATACTTCCCTACTGCTACTACTACTACTACTACTACTACGCTACACTATACTACTCTACACTACTAATACTACTACATTATTTCACTATACTATTTCTAATCTATACTAATATCTAAAACCAGTGGCATCTAGCCACTGGCCTTGTTGCTGCCCTTGCTGCTGCCGCCGCCACCGCTGCCCCTGCTGCTGCCGTCGCCGCCCCTGCTGCCGCCGTTGCCGCCCCTGCCGCCGCCATCACCGTCGTCGCCGCCGTCGCCTCCGTCGTCGTCGTCGTCACCTTCGCCGTCCTCCTCGGGCGAGTCCTCCTCGTCCGAGGAGTACTCCGACTCATCCGAGCCCTCGAGCCCAGAGCGCTCGACAGCCCGGATGTAAGTCCATACCTCCGCGGCAATCCACTAAGAGTCGTCCGAGTCATCGGACGACGCTGGGGGAGAGACGGGAGCTGGAGACCCCTCAGACTCAGAGGAGAACTCCTCCTCTGAGTATTCCGAGTCGCCAAAGTCCTCTGATGGAGGAGTCGGCTCGCGCTTGTGTTTGTTGTTCTTGCCCATGGTGGAAATGCAAGGAGAGGAAGAAAGCAAGCAGCGGAGAACAACAAGAGATGTGAAAAAACCAGAGAGGCAAAGGCACTATTTATAGAAGAAGAAGGCAACTGCTCACCTCCAACCACGGTCACTGAACAGTCGCGAAGCATTCAATACACACTTCAACCCATTTGAAGACACGTCAGGCGGCTGATGCCGTTTCACGCAACGCAACACCCATTGGGACTCCAGTCAACAGCGCGGATGATATGATTACGCCCGCCATCACATCACATTACTACTCAGAAGCAGCCGGCTAAAACACTCAGCGTACCAAGCCGTCCCTTGCCCACACCCATTGGGGGGGACGCCCAGGAATTATCAGTATATTTTTCAAAACTGTCACATCCGTGCAGGACATGCAATGAATACCTCAAGACAAAAATGAGATATCAGTAAGGATCAAAGGAAAGCCAAATATAGCCGGTGAAGTACAAAATCTGACCGACAGAAGCGACGTGAAGACTAGCCAGGGAACGTCCATCAAATGTCAAATCAGTCGCAGAGCAAATAAATTACACCACTTAGCAAGATATGGGCGGATCACGAACTCGGCTGCAAAAGACAAAATACATGCTGACCTCTGAAGCATAATATTGATGACATAATGCTGACCTCTAAAGCATAATATGGATGACATAATGTCGACTTCTAAGGCACCCGAAAAAAGAAAAGATGACCCTCAGCAAAAAGACACGAAATGAAGACCTTCGAATGGATTATCTTCAAAAATCCACTCGAAGCTCGGAGGCTACACCCATTGGGTGCACCTCCGGTGCACCCAATGAATCACCATTTCAAGAGAAGACAACACCAATTTCTAAGGCATAAGGCAAGATTGAAGGCAAGGCTGACCTCCAACCAAAGTGCAAGTGGGAAATAAAAGTGATTTCTGATGAAGACCTTCGAGTGGATTATTATCCAGAATCCACTCGAAGCTCGGGTGCTACACCATTGGGTGCACCTCCGGTGCACCCAATGAAATTCAAGGTCCTGCAATACGAAATGCCGATCTCCAAGGCATGAGTATGAGGCAAAACTCCAGATTTCGAGTGAAGCAAAGCAGAAGAAGACAGTAAGAAATCGTTTTTACCAAACTGCCCGAGAAGCATTTCTTATCGTAAACGAAGCCCGCAAGTTGGACCTAGGATCTTTGGGCCGATTATCTCAAAATCAACCCAAAGATCGGGGGCTTGTGGGGGACAGATATCCCCTGGGTCCATTAGAAGGATAAAAGACCTCACGAAAAGCCCAAGGGCCCGATAGATCGTAAGGTCACTCCTTCATGGGCCTGGGGAGGAGCAATCAGTAAAGCAGATCGATGTGAGGCCGTGTCGGTGCAAGCCCGGATGACTCCGCGACGTCGAGCAAGTGACCACCACAGAAGATCCGACTTTCCCGCGCTGGAGCCCCGCACAACGGAACCGGGCGAGGATAAGTCGGTCAAATCATAGGAAGATAAGCTCAAACAGTTCACTATCTTTTAGGTGCACGTTGTTATCATATCAGCTTGTATTGCCTCACGGTCAAATATATAAGGCCTAGGGGCACCCCTTCAAGACGATCGATCCCACTACTCAGCCATCCACCTCAACTCTCTGTGTTCTCACTTTAGAGAGCTACCTTGTAACCCATACACAAAGCATACTCGTCAGGACGTAGGGTGTTGCGCATATCAAAGCGGCCCGAACCTGTAAACACTGTCCATCGTTCTTCGTGCATCTGGCACGAACCATTTAGCTACAGTCGGCGACACCGTCCTACTCCTAAAACACCTTGAGGGGCAACCCCGGGTGTGCGATCGGACCCAAAACACCGACAGTCTCGAGTGGTTGTACTTGATAACGGTATAGGTAAGGAGTTATGACAAACCGACCCTTAAGCGAGAGGGACAATCCTTCACGCTCACAACTAACCTGGTCGAGCCATCACCTTAAGGCCCTCCCAAACAGGGAGTCCCTGGTCATCCCACTCAAAGGTGATAAGGGTGACAACCCTTCATCATACCCATTTTAAAAATCATTTTCTTTTGAGAAACTCACATCTTTTCTCAAATCATTTGTAACAAAAATGTTAAGGAGTATAAAGATGAATTGCGGCAAAGTTTAAGGCTGGGTGGTGTGGGGGACAGATATCCCCCGGGTCCACTAGAAGGTTGGAAGGCCTCGCGGAAGACTCCAGGCCACCCCTTCGTGGGCCAGGGGAGGAATCACTGGAAGAGTGGATCAACGCAAGATTGGATCAACTCGAGCCCAGGCGGCCTAATGGATTTTTTAAACGATATCCGCAGCTCTAATCCGATTCTCCCATGCAGCGCCCTCAGACGTCGGAAGTGAACGAGGATAATTCGGCAGGATAATAGGGAGATAAGTTCAGTCGGTTCACTATTACTTAGGTGCACGTTGTTATCATATCCGCATGTAACGCCCCACGGTCGAGTATATAAGGCCTAGGGCGCACCCCATCAAACAACAACACACTCATTAGCCGTCTACTCAGCTCTCTAGCATCCCTCATACTAGAGAACTCCCTTGTAACCCACCACATAAAAGATCCACACCAGGAAGTAGGGTGTTACGCCTCTCTAAGTGTCCCGAACCTGTGTAAAATTGTCCACTGTCTCTCGTGCTTCTAGCACGAACCATCGAGCTATAGTCGGTAACACCGTCCTACTCCAAAAAGCACCTCGAGGGGCAACCCCAGGTGCGCGGTCGGACCCAAAATACCGACAGCTGGCACGCGAGGTAGGGGGTGTGTCACTGATCCAAGCTAGCTCAATGGCCATCACTTTTCAGCACAAGATCGCCCTCCGCCCTAGATCCATGTTCTGCTTCGGAACCATCTCATCCATGGCAGACGAAGAAGGGACTCTGCATCGCATAGCGGATTCGCCAGAGAGAAAACCTTCCTCAATAATCTCCGGGAAAGCCGGAACAAAGCAGGAAATAGCGCAACCTCCAGCGCTCCGAGCGAAGGCTACCTCCTGCAAGCTAGGAGCGGAGAATTCGTTCACCCGAAGAACCCCTTTGTCCACCTCATCCATGGAAAAATGGACGCGGATTACAAGGAAAAAAAGAAACAAACGAGATGAAGGCCGGTCAAGCCGCCCTTCTGGTACCTCCACCCTCAAAGGAGAACATAAAGAAGCTTGTCGCCACGACAACTCCATTCTACCTCGACGTCCTCTTCATTGGGGGGAGAGTGGAATCGTCCCCCATCTTCGACGACGAACCGACCGCGCCTGGGGAAGAACCTCCTCAGCGGGAAGCTCGCCGACGAAGGAACCGACGCCGTAATATCCGGCAACACCATGAAGCCGGAGAATGGGACTGGGTGCAGCCTATATCACGAGATGAGATCTCGGAGGTGGGAGAAACTCCAGATGAACGAGTCTTTAGGGAAAGGAGGAACTCCCGCCGACGTGATCGTCGGCAGGCTCAAGAGCAGGCCGAGCAGGAGGTGAGACAACGTCGAGAGAACCCTCTCTTCGGACGAAACCTGAACCCCGACTTCGCCCGGGCCATGAACACACCGAGCGAGGTCGGTGGAGTGTTGGCCCGGATAGCCGATGGCCTCCCCCAGACTCCAGACGCCGAGGGCTATCGGTGGCTGCTCACTCGGGCAGCTAACCATCTTCTGCCTCTCGCTCATCCTCCGAGCAATCTATGACATGCCATCAATAGTCGACGGGACGCGTGGAGCTCCATCAATGCTTCGCGCGAACGACGACATGAGAACGAGATTCGGCACCGAGAAGAGTATGATCGGGATCACGACATCCCTGCACGAAGTCAGGCCACCAGGGTTGAATCGGCAACAGCTTCAACTAGCAGCATGACCCAGGGATGGTCGAGGCAGCACATCGACAACTCCCCTCCCCGGGACCGACACCACAGTCGTCGACAGAAGGACACGTGTGGAGTATCGGTGCTCACTTCGCGTCTCAGGGCCATTCAGTGGCCCCCTAACTTCAAGGTCTCCAACATCGACAAGTACGAGCCTAAGCAGGACCTAGGAGGCTGGTTGGCCGTCTATACCACCGCTGTCCGGGCCGCTGGGGCAACTGAAGATGTGATGACTGCGTATTTGCCCATCATCCTTGGGCAAGATGCGCTGCAATGGCTACGACACCTGCCCGACACTGCATCGACGATTGGAGCGACTTCAGTCGGCGTTTTATCGCCAACTTCCAATCCCTCTCCGTCAAGCCAGCGCAGCCATGGGACCTCAAATCCATCAGGCGCCGAGGGGATGAGACTCTAAGTTCATACCTCAAAAGGTTTCAGACCATGAGAAATCATATCCCCGAGGTTGCGGAAGCAGCAGTGATCGAGGACTTCTACCGGGGATCTAATGACTCGGCTTTCATCCGAGCCATACTGCAAAAGGCGCCGACTACCTCCGAGCAGCTATTCAGTGAAGCGGACCTCTACATCACCACCAACGAACGGGCTCAGGACCTCATCAGAGGAACGAAGCCTACACCACCGGCACCACGACGCGACATGAACCAACAAACCGACAAGCGTTGGGAGAAGAGGCCTCGCGAAGAAGTCCACGCCGTCGGACCACCCGTCTCTCGTGCCCGAGGGGCACACTGCGGAGGCGAACGAACATTGGATGACATCCTCGACGCCCAATGTCCGTACCACAAGGACATGCGCCACACCCTCCAGAACTGCAGAGACTTCAAGCACTCCGTCGGGAACGGCCGACTCTTCCAACCTCGAGGAGGACCCAGAGAACCTCGACAACCCCAGCAACAGGAAGGGGGAGGAGGCGGAGCATTCCCGCGTGTCGATGGAGAAGTCAACGTCATCTTCGGCGAACACGGGTCGCAAGAGAGCAAGAAGCAGCAGAAGCTCAATGACCGTCAGGTACTGGTGGCGACCACCAGTCCTCCCGCCCCGTATCGATGGTCTGAACACCCAATCACCTTCACTCGAGCGGATCAGTGGCCCAACTTCGATCATCCGGGCAAATACCCACTCCTCGTTGATCCGGTGATCCGAGAGAGCAGGGTAAAGAAGGTGTTAGTGGAGAGGGGAAGCAGCATCAACGTCACCTTCCCCCGAACACTCCTAGGCTTGGGAGTAGCACTCAAAGATCTCCATGAGTCAGACACTCCTTTCTTCGGCATTGTGCCGACCGAAGGAGAATACCCATTTGGACACATCTACATGTCGGTCACCTTCGGAACTCTGGAAAACTGTAGAACCGAGTTCCTGAGGTTCGAGGTAGCAAGCTTCGACTGCGGATTCAACGCTATCATCGGTAGGCTAGGATTGGCAAAATTCATGGCCATTCCGCACTATACATACATGATATTGAAGATGTCGGGACCACAAGGAATCATCACCGTGCCCGCTAACTTCCAAGGCGCCGTAGAATGCTTCCGAGTGGCCATTCAGGCGGCCCTCACCATCAAACCATCGACGACTCCTTCCGCGCAAGCAAACTCAAAGCCTGAGGAGGACCTCGTGGTACCTGCAAATGAAGCTCAAGCTGTGACCTCTATGCGATCGACTGAGGAAACAAAAAGAATCAACCTCGGGTTCGCTGACGAACGCAAGACCGCCATCATCAGCTCCAGCTTGGATGACAAATAGGAAGGCACACTCGTCCAGTTTCTGCAAGATAACCGAGACGTATTCGCATGGCAACCTGCGGATATGCCGGGAGTCCCAAGAGAGCTGGCCGAGCACAAACTGAAGGTCTATCCCCAGGCGAGGCCGATCCAACAAAAGTTGCGTCGTTTCACGCCCGACAAGAGAGAAGCTATCCGTGCCGAGCTAGCTTGCTTAGTTGCAGCAGGGTTCATTAGAGAAGTACTGCATCCTGAGTGGTTAGCAAATCCTGTTCTTGTATTAAAAAAGAATAAAGTGGATTGGCGCATGTGCGTCCACTATACGGATCTCAACAAACACTGTCCGAAGGATCCCTTCGGACTTCCTAGAATAGATCAGGTGGTAGATTCAACCACCGGATGGTCTATGCTGTCATTCTTGGATTGCTACTCGGGATACCATCAAATCAGCTTGGCAAAGGAAGACGAGGAAAAACAGCATTCATTACCCCGTTTGGAGCCTTCTGCTATACCTCCATGTCGTTCGGCCTCAAGAACGCTGGAGCGACCTACCAGAGAGCCATTCAAACATGCTTAGCCGATCACTGGGGCAAGCGGGTAGAAGCTTATGTTGATGATGTAGTGATTAAGACAGAAAACTCAGAAGACTTCATTGAAGATTTGTAGCTAGTCTTCAATAGTCTGAGGCGATATCGATGGAAGCTCAATCCAGAAAAATGTGTCTTTGGAGTGCTAGCAGGGAAATTGCTTGGATTCATTGTTAGCCATTGAGGAATTGAAGCTAACCCGGAAAAGATCGAGGCTATCATGAGGATGGAAGCACCACGATCACAGAAGAAAGTGCAAAGGCTTACTAGATGCATGACAGCTTTAAGCAGGTTCATACCAAGGTTAGGAGAAAAAGGCCTTCCATTCTACAAATTGCTCAAGAAGGTGGACAAGTTCCAGTGGACCTCAGAAGCTTAGGAAGCCCTTGATGCACTAAAGAAGTTCCTAACCACACCGCCAGTGCTAAAGCCACCACACCGAGCCACGCCAAACCAGCCGACAGAAGATCTGTTGTTGTACATCTCTTGCACGACTCACGTGGTGAGCATCGCGTTGGTAGTCGAGCGGGCAGGGGAAGGACACGCATATCCAGTACAGCATCCCGTCTACTTCATCAGCGAAGTTCTGGGACCCTCTAAAAAGAAGTATCCTCAAGTTCAAAAACTACTATATGCAGTACTTCTAACTGCACGCAAGCTCCGTCACTACTTTGACGACCACAAAGTCATAGTAGTCACCGGGTTTCCAATAGGGGATATTCTCCACAACAAAGAAGCCATTGGAAGAATAGCCAAGTGGGCCTGCGAGCTGGGAGCTCACGGCATTGAGTTTCGACCTCGCAGCGCAATAAAGACCCAAGCGCTAGTCGACTTCATATTAGAGTGGACCGAGCAACAAGTACTAGATAACCCGGAGACTGCAGAAGTATGGCAGATGTATTTTGATGGCTTGCTGAAGCTGCAGGGAGCAGACGCAGGGATCCTGTTCATCGCCCCTGGAGGTGAACAACTCAAATATGCTCTTTAGTTGTTATTCTCAGCATCCAATAATGCAGCAGAATATGAAGCTCTGATCCACGGATTGAACATTTCCATATCACTGGGCATTAAGAGGTTGATGGTATACGGAGATTCACTGGTGGTCATAAGTCAGATAAATAAAGAATGGGATTGCTCGAATGACTCTATGGGCAATTACTGCACAGCCGTCCAAAAACTGGAAGACAAATTTGAAGGACTAGAATTTCATCATGTGGAAAGAGATCACAATGCTGCAGCAGACGCATTATCGAAACTAGGATCCAGTCAGACTCAGGTCCCACCTGGAGTTTTCGTCCAAGAGGTGCCACGCCCAAGCATTTCCTCAGATCAGGCAGGAGAGTGCAATGTTTTGAGCCAGCCAGAGTCAGACTCTAATGACTGGAGGGAGCCTATCATCAAGTATATAAAGAACAAAGAGAAACCAGATGATAAAACCGTAGCAGAACGCATCGCAAGGCAATCAACCCACTACACCCTCATTGGGGATGCTGTACAGAAGGGGCGCAACAGGAGTCCTCATGAAGTGCATTCCTTCGGTTACTGGGAAGCAACTGCTAGATGAGATCCACGCCGGACAGTGCGGGATACACGCAGCATCCAGGACTTTGGTTGGGAAGGTCTTCAGGTCTGGTTTCTATTGGCCGACGGCAAAGGGTGATGCAGCCGAGTTAGTCTAG
This sequence comes from Zea luxurians, assembly GCA_029449295.1. Classification (NCBI taxonomy): domain Eukaryota; kingdom Viridiplantae; phylum Streptophyta; class Magnoliopsida; order Poales; family Poaceae; genus Zea; species Zea luxurians. The sequence goes on along the minus strand of JAOPSE010000034.1, from coordinate 27,094,982 downwards.
AAATGTGAAGTTTGCCAATTTCTATCAAAGCAGCAACATTTGCCAGCACAACAACTGCAGACCATACCCGTAACATGGCCATTTGTGTGCTAGGGACTAGACATGATTGGACTGTTCAAGAAAGCTCAGGGAGGCTACACTCACGTATTGGTCGCCATTGACAAATTCACCAAATGGATAGAATACAAACCGTTGCTTCTCTAACTTCAGCCAAGGCAGTGGAATTCATACAAGATATAATATTCAGGTTTGGGATACCGAATAGCATCATAACCGACCTAGGATCCAATTTCACTAGCTCTGAATTCTTTGATTTCTGCGAACAACGGAGCATCTAGATCAAATATGCATCAGTAGCACATCCAAGAGCCAACGGTCAGGTAGAAAGGGCTAATGGGATGATACTGGAAGCACTCAGGAAGAAAGTCTTTGACAAGAATGAAAAGTTCGCGGGAAAATGGATTAGAGAGTTGCCGTATGTAGTTTGGAGCCTAAGAACTCAACCTAGTCGAGCTCTGCATGGAAATACCCCTTCCTTCATGGTCTATGGTTCGGAGGCAGTGCTACTTGCCGACCTCAGGTTTGGGGCACCAAGGCTGGTCTTCGAAAACATAGCTGAGGCAGAGGCTACCAGACTAGAGGATATTGTCGTATTGGAAGAACAGCGATTGAATACAGTAATTCAGTCAGCTAGATACCAGTAAACCCTGAGGCACTATCATGATAAGGTTATACGACATCGATCATTTGTAGTGGGAGACTTGGTCCTTCGCCAAATTCTAGCGGGGGAAGGACGACACAAATTGTCACCACTATGGGAAGGGCCATTTGTAGTAGCGGAGGTCACTCGGCCAGGATCATATCGGCTTACTCAAATGAATGGCACAGAAATAGGGAATTCATGGAATATAGAGCATCTCAGGAAGTTTTACCCTTAGCAAGATTTCAAAAGCTATCGGGGTAGCATTGTATTCTGTAATTGGAAAATACATCATCAATAAAAAGATTTCATTCTCAAGGGCACTCGAACTGTTTATTATCAATCAACACGCTTACTCGGCATAGGGTGACCACTATTCCCTACTAACAGAGCAATCGGCTTAAGTCGGCAGTGACTTAAGACGGTGCAACATGCTCAAGCTTACTCAACTTAGGGTGACCGCTATACCCTACTAACGTAGCAATCGGCTTAAGTCGGCAGTGACTTAAGACGGTGCAACATGCTCGCGCTTACCCAACTTAGGGTGACCACTATACCCTACTAACGGAGCAATCGGCTTAAGTCGGCAATGACTTAAGACGGTGCAACATGCTCGCGCTTACTCAACTTAGGGTGACCACTATACCCTACTAACGGAGCAATCGGCTTAAGTCGATAATGACTTAAGACGGTGCAACATGCTCGCGCTTACTCAGCTTAGGGTGACCACTATACCCTACTAACGGAGCAATCGGCTTAAGCCGGCTGTAACACCCCAGGTGTTTATATTCCGCTCGACAATGAGTATGGATTTAAGCACTTAATATCAGTGGATAAAACGGATGCTAAAATTTTAATCATTTTCGTCTATCGCGATTTTAATATAGCATCTGTTTCGTTTGTCGCGAGTGCGACATCGTTTTTATTTTTATCTGTCCAGGCTCTTCCTAAATTTTTGTGATGTTCGGAACATAGTTGTTCCGGAAATCGGTGCGTCCGGTGATTATTTAAAATTCATCGCTCGCGCAAATACGAATTCGGAAGCCCGACTAACTCGGATGATTTTATCTCGAACAGACTAAGAGGAACTCGACGACTAAACATTCAATATAAAATAGTTTAATCCCCTTTTTGTTATCCGTGACATCGCGTCTACGGATTTCAATTGAATTGTTTAGTCGAGTGTTCGAGTAGCGAACAAAATTCGTCTAAATTCAACTAAATCGAAAGTCGACTAAAATGTTCGGGGCAAAATAATCGGTATCGCGCGTTGTCTGAGAGAAACCGTGCGCGAGGTTAGGATCCAATTTATCCGTTAGCATGCTGTTTTGGCGACGAAATCTTGTGTGCATTAGCAGATATGGTTTCGGCTAATATTAGTCGAATCACGCAGAGTAAATCATCGAAGCTGAAATCCAGTTAATTCGGTCTATTGCTTTTCGCCTCGATCTAAATCTTCAAAAGTTAATTAACAGTACAAATTTATCCGAGTTTAGAGAATTCGCCATATCAAATATAGTTTAAAATATCGGACCTGATTTTCGTTGGGTTCGATCCGTGTGTTCCTCGCCTAGATCCAATTTTTCGAATATAGATAACGGGTAGTAGTTATCTGACACAAAGAATATTCACCAAGTCGAACACTGTCCAATACTGTCATCGATCTTGTCTTGGTTCGATTCAGTTACACCTCTCCAAACTCTAAACCTAGAATAATGGCTGATATTTATATTTATATTTTATTTTTTCAGTTAAAAAGGATGGAAATCTATTTTTATTTATTCATTTATTTATCTATCCTTTATCTTCAACTGACGCCACTCACGCTTCTAGCTCTATCTTCCGTTGAACTCGTTCCTAGTCACAATACTGTAGCTTGCAGTTCACGTTTTTCCTCTCCTCTCCGTCTGATATTTTTCAATGAGCTCAGATTTTTTTTGGCGGACAGCCTTATCCTCCAGCCGCCGCCCCTCTTCCATCTGATATTTTCACCGCCACGCAGGATACGGCGCTGGTTCTTCATCTTCCTAGCCGACGCTTCCTCTACCTTGCCTAGGACCGCGCCCTGCTCCCATCTCCCTCGCCGTGGAGCTCCCTGCACCGCTCCTCTGCTGGCCGTCGCTGCTCTCTGGTGCTCGGCACCCATCTCCCTGCTCGCCCCTTGCTTCTTCCTCCGCTCCCTGCCATGGCCGTGTCCTCCCTCCACTCCGGCGATCCATGGAGCCTCAGCTGCCGAGCGCCCCTACTTCCATGGAAGCCGCGCCTGCTGCTTGCTCCCCCTGATTCTCTTGTCCAAGCTCCTGATAGCTTCGAGCTTGCCCACCTCATCCATGGCCGTCGTGCCGTATTCGCCCTGCGCGCAGCCGACGTTTCTCCCTGATGCGCTCGCCCAGCCTTCTCCCATGGCACGCGCCTCCCCAGCATGTCCGTCTCTCTACTCTCTCTCATGGCTGGCGCTTGGCCTCACCTCGCCGCGCCTTGCGCGCCTTCCCTACCGGTGCCTAGCCCAGCTCGAAACAAGCCATCTCCGCCCGTCCGCGCCTGTTGTTCGCCCCTACTGCGCGCGTCGGCTTCCTGCGCGCTAAGCTCTCTGGATCGCCTCTGCGTTCGCCCAGGTCGCTGCCGTCGAGTCCCTGTGCGCGCAGCCATGTCCCTCTGCTCGCCGTGCTAGCTGTCTACGTCGTCGCTGGACTTGTCTCCCCGACCATCTTGACGTTGTTATTTTCTGCTGCGCCGTGACATTGTCAAGCTCTGGTGCTTAGCGTCGAGGTCGCTGCGCTGTTGTCACTCTGACTTCCTTGTCCTCGCGCGGTGTGTGGCAGTCGTGTTCACATCCGCGGCATCAACGTCCCCATCGTCGTTGAACTCCCAGACATGTTCCTCCTGTTCGCTTGTCCTCGGTTCCGGCCAGGTCTCGCGCGCGTGATTTTAAAGCTTTGCACGTTCATCGTGTCATGTTATGTGCCGATATTCTCTCCCGGCAGACCTCGCTGTCGACCATATTCAAGTGATTGCTTGGCTCCTCGCCTCCTTTGCTTCCTCGGTAGACCGCTCGCTCTACTTCAGCTCGCGTCCTGGGATGTCGTGTCGCGCTATCATCACCTCCCATTGTAAACTCGATCCCTATTGTCGTCGCTTCACCGTACTCGTTGGCCGTACGCCCTTGGAGCTCCCTATTCAGTAAAATAAACGAACCGGAGATCATCGTCGTCTCTCATCTACCAAGCCGATTCGGTTATGGTAAGCCGAATTGTTTTTACGGTTAATTGGATTGGTTAGTTATATTGTGGCGATGCTCTCGGAAGAATACCTTTCTCATTTCTTTTGTGTGTTATATGTTGCCATAAGGTATTGTAGAAATATTTCCCATGCAGTAGTCGTGTCATGTGCTGTTAGACTTGTATGCAAGGCACGATTAAATAAATAATGTAAGAAGTGGGATTAGTATTTTTAAAATTGTCTAGCCGGTAGTGTTTTTAGTGTTGCTTGTGAGAATCCTTACTACATAAAGGTGCTGATCTCTTGCTTTATAGTAGTTATTACATTCTATGTGATTTGCTTGGGTTTTTAGTTTCAAGTGAATTTAAAATCAGTGCGGTAAACGTGTAATCGACAAAAACCCGGATTCACATTCGTTAATCAAGGTAGTGAATCTGAGCTAAATTTAATATTGGCGCGCAAGTTTGTTAGCCGAATTGTTAGATAGATTAAATAATTATATGAGGTGTGGAATAAAATTAAAATAATTCTTTGTGAGCGATGGGGTATAATTTATAAAGCGAGGGATAAGTTTAGAAACTAATTAATTAGCTGATAAGTTATGTTTTAGGCTAATTGTATTAAATATGTATAGTTGGTTGTTTTGAGATTATTGCGCGTAGTCGTATATCGATAACTAGTATTTCCGTATGAAATAGTACAACGCCTCGCTGCTAGGTATTTAATTCGCGGACATGTAGTAATATTTAGTCTCGTACTATTCCTGTCTATATGCATTCATGTGCATAATGCATTTAATTCAGGTACGTGAATTAACCACGTGATGTGGGACAAGAGCCGAGTCGACCCCAAAATGACGTAGCGGGTGGACTACTCCACATAATGAAGCGGATGGATGAACCTAAAGATGGACAGACGGAGCAAGTGCTCGACTAAGAGATGATCGCCAAGTGATCGACGTCTAACAAACACTAACCTAGTGTTATCCAGGCAAGCCCCGATGCACGCAACCCCTTCCTTATGTTTTTAAATTATTTTTACACACTTTAAGTCTAGTGAATGTGCATTAGGTTTATAGGAGTTGCTTGGAAACCCTTTGATGCATTGCCTACCTTGATATCCATACCTTTATAGATACTTCTGATGAAGTATCAAAACATGATTTACAAAAATGCTTAGCTCTGCTTAGATCTTGTGGATCGAAGTTGTCTTTTGCATTAAGGCCTAGCTCAGGGGTTATCCTGAAGAAGGATGACTTCTACCTGCAAGAATATTTTCATTGGGAGCGTGGTGGGATCTTACTGCAAAGTTCTCTATAATGCTCTTTTCATCCTAAGGAACACAAAACAATCCTAAGGATGGAAGTACTTAAATCGGGACTTGGGCTACGAACAGGTGATGTTCTACCCAAGTTGATTAAGGATTGGATGCACATGTAGGCTTGATTATCGAGGACCTTTTAACTGGTCACATGCCTCATCATGGGTAAGCTTTGCCTCGGGCAGACTAATACCAGAATAAGATAACACACAATGGGAGTGGAGAGATGGCGAGAGTAGCCTGTACCCTCCGTGGCAAGAGGCTGGACGATGGTGTATCTGTGCTCTCGGTTGGCGTGAACCTGATCTGGTCTTAAGAACCCCGGTGGCGAGTTGACATATGCAAGGGTTAAGTGCTACATATGTCGTGTGATTAGAGATCCCTAGCTAGGTATTAATCGATTCGGATCGCCGTTACTTCTCGGATATGAAGACTTGGTCACTGACCTGCAACCTAAGTCAGGATGTGAATATAAAAATGATGTTGTATTGATGAGATGGTGAAATTAGACTAGATGCAATCAGAGTCTATTAATATTTAATCTGGTGTTAAAACATTGAAAGTAAGGATTCACTTTAGTAAGCTATTTCTGCAAAAATATCTAAGTTGATTCTTGCTAAAGCCTTTTCCTTGATTCCTATTTAACCAGCATACCCTTGAGAGTCTTTTCTTTAGTCGGGTAAGTCTTGCTGAGTAATTCCATACTCAGGGTTTTATTCCCTATTGTTTTTCAGGTTATAGTTTTGTACTGCTGATGATGGTGTTAAGTGCCGTTGGGCTCGGCCTTCTTATAAGTCTAAGTACCCCTTATATACTTCTTACTGAGGATGGTCACTTGAGCTAGCATATATTTCAAACTTATAAATAATTTATGACAGTTTAAAGTTATTTATTTGAATCACCTTTGTAATCACTCCGATCATGTACAAAGTAAAATTTTTGTAACTTGTAAAATTTGGTAATAGGATTTCCGCTGCAAAAATGTTGATGTGTGTGATTTGTGTTACTTAACCCTGCGGTCCTGGTAGTAAGTGGTTTATCCGATGTCCTTGGGGCAATCGGACGGATCCTGTTAAGTTATCTGGTGCACATGCATAGCCGTCTGAGGTCTTTGAGACAAGGACAGGTGCATGTGGGTCCAATAACTTGGGAGGTTCTGCCACAACTGGTATCAGAGCAGGATTAAGTATATGCGGTCACATACGTATTTGCAAAACAAAAGTTTTGGTTTTAGAAAACCTATTTTCAATTAAACACATTGTTTGGCTTTGAGAAACAACTTTGAAAAACTATAATGCTAGCAACATCCTCTATTAAGCCCTAAAGTAAGGATTATCAGGTGGCTTAGTTCAAAACCACTAACCCACAACCGGGGGTATTGCATACATGTGTATTGTTATTTTTGAGGCCATTCAGTTTTGAATGGATCGTCGCTCAGGTAAGGTGAGATGTGAGAGCATGACCGAACAACCGTCGGTCTAGGGAAGAGTATAAAAAAAGCGCTTGACTATATACATGTTCCACATATGTATATATGAAGGCTACAATGTGTAGTGATTGCTTTTCTAGGGATTCAGTACCCCATGTGTGTGTATGGGTATACAGACATGAGAATATTGAGAAGTGTAATGTACTTGTAACGACACACCTACGCTCAGGTAAGAATGTAAGTTACCATAATGAGCTGCCCTATGGTTAAAGTGTGGCAGCGGCGCCTATGTGTGGCTCGACGCTTAATGAAGAGCTGGCATCCATATAGAATTATATGGAGTATAAACTGTGATAAACTATCATGTGTGAACTGCATCATGGGAAATTGGGTTGTGATGGAATTTTCTGCAGGTACACTAACCTCGAATACGTATGTGTAGCTGACGACTAGCAAAATACCGAGAGAGTCGTTAGTATGCCACCGATATAGAACGTTATTGCCATATTATGTTGGCAAAATTCGTGAGGACGAATAAGACGAGCATGCATCCTAATTGTTGCATCATGTTTGTCACCTATACATCCAAAATGCTTCTCTCATCTTTATCCAGTAACCAGTGATTGTAGATAATATGGTGTAATGTTGTATTATGAACTTCATTGAAATAGTTATTCTCCGTTCCTTAGGTAATCTGTTTAGGTACTATATGTATTTGCTCTTGCACTTGATGTGCCGATAGAATGTTTGTGACCTATTTGCCTAAACTGAAAATTAGGCCATGTTCTTAGTTGGTGAACCATGACCCAAATTTGATTTTTCCATTATCACTCCACGACCAAACTCATGCAAATAAATGCTTAGATAACTTCTTCGTTGGACATAAAGCGTACCCGAGCTTAAAACAAGAATCTCGAGTCATGTCTCCATCCTAAACCATGTCCTTGCTCAACTGGCACAAGCTAATGTCCCTTATCCAGTTTGTCTGTTTTTAAGGATCACCATGTTGCTCTATCAACCTAACCTAGGAAAGAAATGTCTGACCATTTTCTTGAGTTTGATGCCTTTGGTTTCCTCCTATCTATCGAAGGCATACCAATTTCATCTTGTGATTGTTTTCCCTCCGTATCTAATTAGATACTAATCCTTGACCTTGTAATCTCTGCGATGGCATAGAAATATGCTTGGGGCTGAATTAACAGTCTCCCCTCATACTCCTTTCATCAAGTTTAGGTTATGGCCATGCCTTATTCATTTCATCAGGCCATGATCTGTTTGGCTCTCTACTTGTAATTATTCTTACAGGTGGAATATCTCTTTGTATATTGTCACCCTTGCCAATTCATTGGTGTCGCATGAGATTTCTTATTGGTTACGTCTAGTAATGGTGTTATGACTAAAATCAATGGTGCCGTGACAAGACCGAGGGCCTCCTGTGAATGTGCACACACGGTTGTGCTGCTCGACACGCGCTGGTATCACGGTTAGTAGTTGTAATCCATTATGAGACTATATCAATGTGTTATCTTGGCACAAATTATTCTTACCATGTGAGATTCATTATTGATGTTGTTCGGTAATGGTGTCATGGTTAACGACTTATGGCGCTGCAGCGAAACTAAGAGCCCCTTGTGAATGTACACGCAAGGTTATGCTGCTTGGCGTATGCTGGTATCGAGGTCTCTAGTCATGATCCATTGTGGAACTACACTGATGTGTGATCTTCCGTAAACATTTCCCTTGAAACAATTTCTATGTTGTTTGTCAAGTGACCAAGCAACATCTATCATCTTTGTTGGATCAAAAGGACATACCACTTTCATGTGTGGTCTCTTTTCTTTTGATCTTGGTAGTGACTACTCATACAAGTTCCCTTTATGTCCTTTGGGTAAAGGTGAAGCCTTGGAGCTTTTTAGTGTTGGAAAACAACTGATTAGCTCTCAAAATGGAGATCTGTTTCCCCTGCTGCTGAGATGCAGGAGTTGTTCATTCGCTCTCTTATTTGATCCAGGTATTCCCTCACCAAGTCAGTTCATCTCGCATGAAGAAACGGATGAACCACCTGGCCAAATGGATTTCTACCTAAATGCATGATCAACTGTTAATAAGAGTGAATTCTCAACCCTTGGCTTACCGATGGGTAATAAGAGAAATTGCTCAATGTCAAAAGTAGTTCAACAAGTTGGTTTTACTAACTTGTAACTGCCCAATGAACAAAGATTGAGTTTAGAGATCGTTTTATCGAGTTGTCTAAACTCACTTTAGTTCAGTCTATCCTGAAGAAACCATTATCAAGATCAAGTGAAGGCTATGAACATATGCGTAGATCTTGTGCCATATTGGATTAGATTATGAGCATATGCATCTTAACTTTACCTTGTTGGCCGAGGTACTTTGCCATCCTCAGCTAACTGTTAACAGCCTAATCACAGCTCTAGTCGTGCCTCGATCGCCTCGCGTATGGTTTTCCAACGTGTGTGATCAGGTCGAGCCATGATTATTGCTGGATAAAATGGACTGGTTGCAAAGTCCGCATCTACAGATCCTTTCGCTAGTGATTTTTTGAGTCTCCATCATTTTCTTTGACTTGGATTCTCTGGCTAACATGAGTTAACTGTGATGTTATTCACATCCACACCCGTCTCGTGTGCTATGAACTTACTGTAACCACTTGTTGGTAAACCTATTTTCATGTGTTTTACCCAAGAGGTTGCATCTGATTCTGCTTTGGTAAACTCGCGTATTTACCGTTCGCTCAACAGACTCAGATAGTACAGTGTCATAAAAAAAAGCAAATTGCACACATGGAACCTTATGTGTTCCTCTGGCAGATATCGTCTCTATTGTTGGACATCTCTAAATTAGCCTAAGGCGATATATGATATGTCCACTAGAGAAACAACATTCTGAGACACTCGCCTTCGCTCAAGACTGCCTTATGATTATCGCTGATATTGACATGGGTTACATGCTTCTCTACTCTTAGAAGTCTTTCGTTCTGAATCTCGGGACGAGATTCTTTTAAGGGGGGGGGGGCTGTAACACCCCAGGTGTTTATATTCCGCTCGACAACGAGTATGGATTTAAGCACGTAATATCAGTGGATAAAACAGATGCTAAAATTTTAATCATTTTCATCTATCGCGATTTTAATATCGCATCTGTTTCGTTTGTCGCGAGTGCGACATCGTTTTTATTTTTATCTGTCCGGGCTCTTCCTAAATTTTTGTGATGTTCGGAACATAGTTGTTCCGAAAATCAGTGCGTCCGGTGATTATTTAAAATTCATCGCTCACGCAAATACGAATTCGGAAGCCTGACTAACTCGGATGATTTTATCCCGAACAGATTAAGAAGAACTCGACGACTAAACTTTCAATATAAAATAATTTAATCCCCTTTTTGTTATCCGTGACATCGCGTCTACGGATTTCAATTGAATTGTTTAGTTGAGTGTTCGAGTAGCGAACGAAATTCGTTTAAATTCAACTAAATCGAAAGTCGACTAAAATGTTTGGGGCAAAATAATCTGTATCACGCATTGTCTGAGAGAAATCGTGCGCGAGGTTAAGATCCAATTTATTCGTCAGCACACTGTTTTAGCGACGAAATCATGTGTACATTAGCAGATATGGTTTCAGCTAATATTAGTCGAATCACACAGAGTAAATCATCGAAGCCGAAATCCAGTTAATTCGGTCTGTTGTTTTTCGCCTCGATCTAAATCTTCAAAAGTGTCGGTGTTTCGAAACCCGGGGGTCCCTGGACCGACGAGTGAATTGTCGCCGCGTGCCCCAGCCCAGATGGGTCGACGCGAGGCGGAACGCGAAGGGGGGAAAGGTAGCAGCCGGAGGGAGGCAGGCGTGAGAGAGTGGATCCCGCGGCCTTCGTGTTAGCCCCGCGCCTGAGTCGGGTGCGCTTGCAGTAGGGGGATACAAGCGTCAACGCGGGAGTGGGAGCGAGCGGCCTTGCACGAGCGCCGTCCCGTCCTTCTCCGCGCGAGCCAACCCTCTGTAAGAGGGCCCTGGTCCTCCCTTTTATAGGCGTAAGGAGAGGATCCAGGTGTACAATGGAGAGTGTAGCAATGTGCTAACGTGTCTAGCAGTGGTGAGCTAGCGCCCTAAGTACATGCCATCGTGGCAGCCGGAGAGGTCTTTGGCACCCGGTTCGTGTGGTGTCGTGGCCGTCGGAGGAGTGCTGGAGCCTGGCGGAAGGACAGCTGTCGGGGCTGTCGAGTCCTTGCTGAAGTCCTCTTGCTTCCGTAAGGGGGCCAAGAGCCGCCGTCATCACAGAGCGTGCGGGGCGCCATCATTGCCTATCTGGCGGAGCGAGCCAAGTGGGACGCCGGTCTTGTTCCCCGTAGCCTGAGTCAGCTCGGGGTAGGGTAATGATGGCGCCTCCTGTCGACGTGGTCGGTCCGCGCCCTAGGTTGGGCGATGTGGAGGCTCCTCCGAGGTCGAGGTCGAGTCTGTCTTCCGTGGCCGTGGTCGAGTCCGAGCCCCTGGGTCGGGCGAGGCGGAGACCGTCGGCTGAGGCCAGGGCTGAGTCCGAGCCCTGGGGTCGGGCGAGGCGAAGTTCGTCGTCTCCTGGGGCTGAGCCCAAGTCCGAGCCCTGGGTCGGGCGGAGCGGAGTTCGTTGTCTTCTGGGGCTGAGCCCAAGTCCAAGCTCTGGGTCGGGCGGAGCAGAGTTCGTCGTCTTCCGGGGTTGAGCCCATGTCCGAGCCCTGGGGTCGAGCGAGGCGGAGTTCGCCTTCTTCCGGGGCTGAGCCCGAGTCCGAGCCCTGGGTCGGGCGGAGCGGAGTTCGCCGTCTTCCAAGGCTGAGCCCGAGTCCGAGCCCTGGGGTCGGGCGGAGCGGAGTTCGCCGTCTTCCGGGGCTGAGCCCGAGTCCGAGCCCTGGGGTTGGGTGGAGCGGAGTTCGCCGTCTTCCGGGGCTGAGCCCGAGTCCGAGCCCTGGGGTCGGGCGAGGCGGAGTTTCCTATGACGTCCGAGGCCGGCCTTGGCTGCTATCAGCCTCACTCTGTCGGGTGGCTCAGCAGTCGGAGCGGCGCAGGCGGCGCTGTCCTCTTGTGAGACCGGTTAGTAGAGCGGCGAAGTGACCGCGGTCACTTCGGCTCTGTCGACTGGTGGGCGTGTGTCAGGATAAAGGTGTCAGGCCACCTTTGCATTAAATGCCCCTGCGATTTGGTCGGTCGGCGTGGCGATGTGGCCAAGGTTGCTTCTCGGTGAAGACTGGGCCTCGGGCGAGCCGATAGTGTGCCCGTTGCCGGAGGGGGGTCCTCAGGCGAGACGTAGGTTCTCCGGGGTCGGCTTCCCTTGCCCGAGGCTAGGCTCGGGCGAGGCACGATCGTGTCCCTTGAATGGACCGATCCTTAACTTAATCGCACCCATCAGGCCTTTGCAGCTTTGTGCTGATGGGGGTTACCAGCTGAGATTCAGGGGTCTTGAGGGTACCCCTAATTATGGTCCCCGACAGTAGCCCCCGAGCCTCCAAGGGAGTACAAATACTCGCTTGGAGGCTTTTGCCGCACTTTTTTGCAAGGGGACCAGCCTTTTTTGGTTGCATTCTGTTCCGGTGGGTGCGCGCGAGCGCACCCGCCGGGTGTAGCCCCCGAGGCCTCGGAGGAGTAGTTTTACTCCTTCGAGGTCTTAGTGCGTTTCGCAACACTTCGGCTGGTCTAGTTGTTCCCTCATGCGAGCTGGCCGTAGCCCGAGTGCACGGTCGGGTCCCAAGTTCTCGGGCTGGTATGTTGACGTTGTCAACGGTTTGGCCGGAGTCGGGTTTGCGAGAGCAGCCCCCGAGCCTCTGCACAGGGCGAGATGACAGTCAAGGACAAACTCGTCTTTTTTACATATGCCCCTGCGTCGCCTTTCCGTAAGGAGGAGGGGGGAAAGTGCCATGTTGCCCTCGGAGGACGCCGAACATGGTGTTTCCGGTGAGCTGCTGGCGGGTAATCCGAGCGGACGCCCGTGCCCCATTTGCTAAGGGTCGGCTAGAGGCCCGGAGGCGCGCTCCAAAAGTACGTGCGGGTGATCTGCCGGACCCGGTCCCCTTTGACGGGGTCCGAGGGCTCGATGCCTCCCTCTGATGGGATTCCGTTACAAGATCGCTCCCGCTGGTCTCGGAAATATCCTAAGGTACCTCGGGAGCGTAGCCCGAGCCTTGGTTATGTATCAAACGTACCCAGGGTCATCCCTCGCTCTGTGTCTGAGGCGACTGTGAACCCTTCGAGGGCCAGCCTACGAACCCCTGATCAGTAGTGGGCGTGGAGCCCCAGTGGCCTGAGGCGGCCGTTGAACCCTTCGAGGGGCCGGCCATCGAACCTCTGACCAGTAGTGGGCGCATAACCCAATCGATCTGAGGCGGTCGTTGAACCCCTCCGAGGGGCCAGCCTTCGAACCTCTGATCAGTAGGGAGGCTCGGAGCCTGTTTCCTTCACGGAGAAGGGTCCTTTTCGGGGTATCCCCCTTTCCCGGTCCCTGTTGTAAGAGAGAGAGAGAGAGGGAAAGGAAAAGGATGCGAAGTCGAATGACGTGGCGTACCTTTTTCGACGCGGTTATTATGGCGAAGGCGAAACATCGCTTGCTTCTCCCACCTGAGGCGCCGCCTGTCCTGCCACGGAGTTAATGCGACGGGGCGAGTGGTTCGCGAGGCGGTCGTTGCGCGTGTGCGAGCCGTTCGAGGAACGGATCACGGGCGCGCCGTCTTCACGCCGTGAGAGAGGGCTCCCTCGCTGCCCCTGGATGGGACGTGAGCTTGGCTGACGACGTGACCGTTGCTTCTGCCCGCCTGTCACCGCCATTACTGCCGACCCAATTTTGACCGCATTTGACCGTCGCGCTTGGCTGGCACTGCAGGGTTGCCTCGAGTCGCGGTATTGACTCCACAGTCGAGGAGGCGCGATAGTGGCGCGAGTGGCGGTGCAGTTGCTCGCACGTAGCAACCGGCGTGCCGGTTGCATGACGCGTGGGCCTGGACCACCATGTTGGGCGCGTTGGAGTCGAAGGGGCGCGCCCACTTGGCACGGTTGCATGCCGCCTGCATGGCTGTCCGCCCTTTCGCCCGCTGGTCTGGGCGAAAGTGGAGGAGTGCTTGTAACCGCCGGGTGGTTGCATGCACCGCGCACGTGGCGGTTTGGCTTCTTCTCCCTTGGACCGGCTTGCATGACGTGTGGGACCCAGCCCCCGCGCCGTGGGGGGAGGGCCTTGGAGCGTATCGGAGAAGACTCAACCCGCGACGGTTGAGGGCGCAAGTGGGGAGAGTCGCCTTTAAAAGGGGGGCGACCCCCTTGGAGGGCAACCACGTCTTCGTGCTCCCCTCATGCATCGTGTCTTTCCATCTTCCGAGCCCCCCGGATGGGGGACGCCCGCAGTCCTTCCGCCTTGTCGTCGGAGGAACGCAACTTCGTGGAAGTTGGTACCTCTCAGCCATCGTTCGGCTTCAAGGATTTTCATCAGGCAGCCCGGCTGCATCCCCTCGCCGGTGGTCACCCAAGACGGTGACCACCAGCTTGACGTCGGGGAGAAGCAAGCCGGGCTGCGGCCTCTGCCCCTCCCTCAGCCTCATGGATTTTCATCACCAGTGCTGGGGAGGGGAGTGTGCCGAGTTGGGGTCGGTCCCTGTGCGGGCGGTGGCCCGCTCCTTCCCTCAGTGATCGGGGGGAAGGGCGTCCGCCGTTCGCGGCATGGGCAGCTGCCGCGTGCCCGACTCACTGAGCTGAGTGGCTTCGGAGCCGCTCCCGGTGCCGCCTTCCGCCACGGTAGCTGGAAGAGGTTCCGCCGCCGACGAGCTAGCCGGCGCCACCCATGGACTGACCTCCAACTCTACGGCCTCCTGCCCATCCTTGCCTCTCGAGTTAGGGGCATGGGCGAGGGCCTCATGGCAGCAGCATCTGCCCTGAGGTCATCACTGCTGCTGTTCGGCCCTCCGGAGCAGGAGTCGTCGTCGTTGCCTCTGCAGGGGCAGGCGACGACGAGCCGTTCGTCGGTCTTCTGTTGCTCCGCAGGCCCCCCCAATCGTGTGGGGTTGTTTGTACCTGCGGAGGTGGAACCGGAGTTCCGTTTGTAAAGGCACCTTAAGTGCCGGTGTTTTGTTCAATGCGGCTGTCGAGGCCTGAACGTGTATGTATTTTTCGGCACGGAGCCATGTTTTTTCTTCATTTCGAGCACTGAGACTCGCCTTGTCGATTATCTGAACCGCTTCACCGAGCGTGAGTTGCCTCGTGCAAAGGTGACGAGTGAGGTATCCGTATCCCAGAGGAGTAGGAGTCCCTCGGCTCGGTCGGCCTTGCAGTCCGAGACCCCTCTTGCTTAGTTAAAGGAACCCCTCGGCCGCCCTTCGATGAGCCAAAGCCGGAGGTAGCGGTGTCAGCACGGACAGAGGCAGAGTTGGCTTCGAAAAGGAGGTGTGGTTGGCCAGAGCCTGGCCGGGTCGCCCACTGGCGGAACCGACGCCGGAGTTGAGCTGCCGAGGCCACAAGCCGAGCTGATGTCTTTGGGGGACAGCTGGCCGAGGCCTCGGGGTGGCCGGCCGAGCTGCCTGCTCGGGCCAGATTCGTGAAGAAGACCCTGGCGGTGATGGCCCGGGTGTGGTGCTGATGTCGTCCTTCAGAGTGGGGGCCCTCCGACCGCGTCACCGTCCAAGGCTAGGTCAGACCCCGCCGAAGGTGTAGTTGATGCCGAGGGTGCTGCTGCCCCTTCGGCTGTCGACGTCCGAGCCTGCAGGATCAGGTTGTCTTGTAATGTGTGTATGTTTTCTGCGGCCGCCGAGGCCTAAACACACCGTCATCGTGTTGTAAAGCTGCGTTTCTTTTCCTCTTGTTTCGAGTATCCGGACTCATTTGTTGGTAACAGAATTGTTTGTGTGGGCGAGAGTTGCTTTTCACGGAAGGCGATGAGTGAGGTATCCGTATCCCGGAGGCGTAGGAATCCCTCGGCTCGGTCGGCCTTGCCGCTTACGCGCGCTCTTACTCATCCATAGGGTTCTGTTACCGATGCAGTCGAGAAGGCCCGAAAAATCATTTCGGCAGAGGAGCTCTCGAGCATGAAGACTTGTTCGGTCCGTGGCCGAGCGCGAGTTACTTATCGCAGAAGGTGATGAGTGAGGTATCCGTATCCCGGAGGCGTAGGAGTCCCTCGGCTCGGTCAGCCTTGGCTGCTTACGTGTACTCCGTCGTTTTCAGGATCCACTTTTGAAGTAGTCGAAGAGCACGAAAGGCATTCTGGCAGAAAAGATTTTTTTCTTTTTTCGAGGAAAATTTTGACGCAGAGGGGGTTGCCCCCTTCTAGCCCCCGAGGGAGGGTCGGGCTTTGCCGAGGCAAGGCTGACCCTTCCTTGACGACCAGACTTGGTGTGTGAACGAGGTATACGAGCAACTTGAAAGCATCTTAAGGGTAGAAGCGACGTAGCTGTTGCATGTTCCAAGCGTTGCTGTAGACCTCGCCTTGGCTGTTGGCCAGCTTGTACGTTCCGGGCTTCAGGACCTTGGCGATGACGAACGGCCCTTCCCAGGGAGGTGTGAGTTTGTGCCGCCCTTGGGCGTCTTGTCGCAGCCGAAGCACCAGGTCGCCCACCTGGAGGTCTCGGGACCTAACCCCTCGGGCGTGGTAGCGTCGCAGGGACTGCTGGTACCGCACCGAGTGTAGTAAGGCCACATCCCGAGCCTCCTCCAGCTGATCCAGTGAGTCTTCTCGGTTGGCTCGGTTGCTTTGGTCGGTGTAGGCCCTCGCCCTCGGGGAACCGTATTCCAAGTCTGTGGGCAAGATGGCCTCGGCCCCATAGACTAGAAAGAACGGTGTGAAGCCCGTGGCTCGGCTCGGCGTTGTTCTCAGAGTCCAGACCACTGAGGGGAGTTCCTTCATCCACCGCTTGCCGAACTTGTTGAGGTCATTGTAGATCCGAGGCTTGAGTTCTTGCAGGATCATACCGTTAGCCCGCTCCACTTGCCCATTCGTCATGGGGTGAGCCACGGCAGCCCAGTCCACCCAGATGTGGTGATCCTCGTAGAAGTCCAGGAACTTTCTGCCGGTGAACTGAGTGCCGTTGTCGGTGATGATGGAGTTCGGGACCCCAAAGCGATGGATGATGTTGGTGAAGAACGCCACCGCCTGTTCGGACCTGATGCTGTTTAGGGGTCGGACCTCGATCCACTTGGAGAATTTGTCGATGGCGACCAACAGGTGCATGTAGCCCCCGGGTGCCTTCTGCAAGGGGCCAACGAGGTCCAGACCCCACACAGCAAACGGCCAGGTGATGGGTATGGTTTGCAGAGCCTGAGCGGGCAGGTGGGTCTGCCTCGCGTAGAACTGACACCCTTCGCAGGTGCGGACAATTCTAGTAGCGTCGGCCACCGCCGTCGGTCAGTAGAATCCTTGTCGGAAGGCGTTTCCAACGAGGGTTCGAGGTGCTGCGTGATGGCCGCAAGCCCCCGAGTGTATCTCTTGCAAGAGCTCCTGGCCTTCGGCGATGGAAATGCATCGTTGGAGGATGCCTGAGGGGCTGCGGTGGTAGAGCTCCTTCCCATCTCCCAGCAAGACGAAAGACTTGGCGCGCCGCGCCAACCGCCGAGCTTCGGCTTGGTCGAGGGGCAGCTCCCCTCGGTGGAGATATTGCAGGTACGGGGTCTGCCAGCTTTGATTAGGCGTGACCTCGCTCGGTTCCCCCTCGACGCGCAGTGCCTCACCCTCGGGGGCCGAGGGTACCTCAGGCTGAGCCGAGGGTACTTCGGACCGTGCTGAGGGTACCTCGGACTGGGCCGAGGGTACCTCGGACTGAGCCGAGGATACCTCGGACTCAGTCGAAGGCGCCTCGGGCGGAGCCGAAGGTGCCTCGGGCTCGGGCGTGTCCTCGGTCTTGATGGAGGGTTGATGCAGGTCTCTGGAGAATACGTCCGGGGGAACTATTGTTCGTCCCGAGGCTATTTTAGCCAGCTCGTCCGCAGTCTCGTTGTAGCGTCGGGCGATGTGGTTGAGCTCGAGCCCGTAGAACTTGTCTTCCAGGCACCGAACCTCATCGCAGTAGGCTTCCATCTTCGGGTCGCGGCAGTGGGAGTTCTTCATGACTTGGTCGATGATGAGCTGCGAGTCACCGCGAGCGTCGAGGCGTCGGACCCCTAGCTCGATGGCGATTCGCAACCCGTTTACCAGGGCCTCGTACTCTGCCACATTGTTGGACGCCGGGAAGTGGAGGCGTAGCACGTAGCGTAGGTGCTTTCCGAGGGGCGAGACAAAGAGGAGGCCTGTGCCGGCCCCCGTCTTCATCAGCGACCCATCGAAAAACATGGTCTAGAGCTCCGGTTGTATCGGAGCCATCGGGAGCTAGGTGTCGGCCCATTCAGCCACGAAGTCCACCAAGACCTAGGACTTGATGGCCTTCCGGGGAGCGAACGAGATCGTCTCGCCCATGATCTCCACCGCCCACTTCGCAATTCTACCCGAGGCCTCTCGGGACTGGATGATCTCTCCCAGGGGGAAGGATGACACCACAGTCACCGGATGAGACTCGAAGTAGTGTCGCAACTTCCGCCGTGTCAGGATCACCGCGTATAGCAGCTTCTGGATTTGTGGGTAGCGGATCTTGGCCTCGGACAGTACCTCACTGATGAAGTAGACTGGCCTCTGGACGGGCAATGCATGCCCTTCTTCTCGTCTCTCAACCACGATCGCGGCGCTAACCACCTGGGTGGTTGCGGTGACGTAGATCAAGAGGGTTTCTCCGGCAGCGGGGGGCACCAAGATGGGCGCGTTCGTGAGGAGCGCCTTCAGGTTCCCGAGGGCTTCCTCGGCCTCGGGAGTCCAAGCGAAGCACTCGACCTTCCTTAAGAGGCGGTACAGAGGCAGACCTCTTTCGCCGAGGCGCGAGATGAAGCGGCTCAGAGCCGCGAGACATCCAATAACCCTCTGTACGCCTTTCAGGTCCTTGATCGGCCCCATGCTAGTGATGGCTGCAATCTTCTCCGGGTTGGCTTCGATGCCCCGCTCGGAGACGATGAACCCCAAGAGCATGCCTTGGGGGACCCCGAAGACACACTTTTCGGGATTAAGCTTCACGCCTTTCGCCTTGAGACATCGGAATGTCGCTTCAAGGTCAGAAAGGAGGTCGGAGGCCTTCCTCGTCTTGACTACGATGTCATCGACGTAGGCCTCGACCGTTCGGCTGATGTGTTCGCCAAACACATGGTTCATGCATCGCTGGTACGTTGCCCCCGCATTCCTCAAACCAAACGGCATTGTAACATAGCAGTACATGCCGAAGGGTGTGATGAATGAAGTCGCGAGCTGGTCGGACTCTTTCATCCTGATCTGGTGATACCCTGAGTAGGCATCGAGGAAAGACAGGGTTTCGCACCCAGCAGTGGAATCCACGATCTGATCGATGCGAGGCAGAGGGTAGGGAACCTTCGGACATGCTTTGTTTAGACCAGTGTAGTCTACACACATCCGCCATTTCCCTCCTTTCTTTCTCACAAGCATAGGGTTGGCAAGCCATTCGGGATGGAATACCTCTTTGATGAACCCTGCCGCCAGTAGCTTGTGGATCTCCTCGCCTATGGCCCTGCGCTTTTCTTCGTCGAATCGGCGCAGAGGTTGCTTCACGGGTTGGGCCCCAGCTCGAATATCCAGAGAGTGCTCGGCGACTTCCCTCGGTATGCCAGGCATGTCCGAGGGACTCCACGCGAAAACGTCGGCGTTTGCGCGGAGAAAGTCGACGAGCACTGCTTCCTATTTGGGGTCGAGCTTGGAACCGATCCGGATCTGCTTGGAGGCGTCGTTGCAGGGGTTGAGAGGGACGGACTTGACCGTCTCCGCTGGCTCGAAGTTGCCGGCGTGGCGCTTCACGTCGGGCGCCTCCCTAGAGAGGCTCTCCAGGTCAGCGATGAGGGCCTCGGATTCGGCGAGGGCCTCGGCGTACTCCACGCACTCCACATCGCATTCGTATGCGTGTCGGTACGTGGGCCCGACAGTGATGACCCCATTGGGGCCCGGCATCTTGAGCTTGAGGTATGTGTAGTTGGGGACGGCCATGAACTTGGCATAGCATGGCCTCCCCAGCACTGCGTGGTAGGTTCCTCGAAACCCGACCACTTCGAACGTGAGGGTCTCCTTTCGAAAGTTGGAGGGCGTCCCGAAGCAGACGGGTAGGTCGAGTTGTCCGAGGGGTTGAACGCGCTTCCCGGGGACGATCCCGTGGAAAGGCGCAGCGCCCGTCCGGAGCGAGGACAGATCGATCCGCAGAAGCCCGAGGGTCTCGGCGTAGATGATGTTGAGGCTGCTGCCTCCGTCCATGAGGACCTTGGTGAGCCTGATGTTGCCGATGATGGGGTCGACAACGAGTGGGTATCTCCCCGGGCTCGGCACGTAGTCTGGATGGTCGGCCTGGTCGAAGGTGATGGGCTTGTCGGACCAGTCTAGGTAGACTGGCGCCGCCACCTTTACCGAGCAGACCTCCCAACGCTCTTGCTTACGGTGCCTAGCCGAGGCGTTCACCACTTGCCCGCCGTAGATCATGAAGCAGTCGCGGACCTCGGGGAACCCTCCTGCCTTGTGATCTTCCTCCTTTGCGTCGTCGAGGGCCTTGCCACCCTCCGCGGGTGGCCCGGCCTTGTGGAAGTGTCGTCGAAGCATGGCACACTCCTCAAGGGTGTGCTTGACGGGCCCCTGATGATAGGGGCACGGCTCCTTGAGCATCTTGTCGAAGAGGTTGGCACCTCCGGGAGGCTTCCAAGGGTTCTTGTACTCGGCGGCGGCGACAAGGTCCGCGTCGGCGGCGTCGCGTTTCGCTTGCGACTTCTTCTTGCCCTTCTTCTTGGCGCCACGCTGAGTTGACGCCTCAGGAGCATCTTCCGGTGGGTGGCCCTGGGGCTGCTTGTCCTTCCGGAAAATGGCCTCAACCGCCTCCTGGCCAGAGGCGAACTTGGTGGCGATGTCCATTAGCTCGCTCGCCCTGGTGGGGGTCTTGCGACCCAGCTTGCTCACCAGGTCGCGGCAGGTGGTGCCGGCGAGGAACGCGCCGATGACATCTGAATCGGTGACGTTGGGCAGCTCTGTGCGCTGCTTCGAGAATCACCGGATGTAGTCCCGGAGAGGCTCTCCCGGCTGCTGGTGGCAGCTTCGGAGATCCCAGGAGTTCCCAGGGTGCACGTACGTGCCCTGGAAATTGCCGGCGAAGGCTTGGACCAGGTCGTCCCAGTTGGAGATCTGCCCCGGGGGCAGGTGCTCCAGCCAGGCTCGAGCGGTGTCGGAGAGGAACAGGGGGAGGTTGCGGATGATGAGGTTGTCATCGTCCGTTCCACCCAGTTGGCAGGCCAGCCGATAGTCCGCGAGCCACAGTTCTGGTCTCGTCTCCCACGAGTACTTTGTGATAGTAGTCGGGGTTCGGAACCGGGTCGGGAACGGTGCCCGTCGTATGGCGCGGCTGAAAGCCTACGGACCGGGTGGTTCGGGCGAAGGACTCCGATCCTCCCCGTTGTCGTAGCGTCCCCCACGCCTGGGGTGGTAGCCTCGGCGTGCCCTGTCGTCGAGGTGGGCCCGACGGCTGTGATGATGGCGCTCGTTGCCGAGGCGACCCGGGGCCACAGGCGCTGTGTTGCGCGTGCGCCCGGAGTGGACCGAGGCTTCCCACATGAATCGGGAAGTCGCGGCGCGATGTTCCGAGGGGAACCCCTGCCTTCGGGAGGCAGAGCTTTCGGCCCGTCGGACCGCGGCGTCCTCCAGGAGATTCTTGAGCTCTCCCTGGATACGCCGCCCCTCGGTGGTTGATGGCTCCGGCATCGCGTGAAGGAGTAATGCCGCTGCAGCCAGGTTCTGGCCGACTCCACTGGAATCCGGCGGTGGCCTCACCCTGACGTCGTCGGCGATGCGGTGTTGGATGTCCTGGGGGAGACGACGCGCTTCTCCGGCCGGGGGTTGGACCGCCCATCCCTGCCCGATGTCCCGGCGGATCGGCACAAGCGTTCCTGCTCCCTCGTCGAGCTTGGCCTGCCTCTCGCGGATTTGCTCGAGCTGTGGGTCAGGATCCCCGCCGGGACGGGGACCACAGCTAGCTCCCGAAGGATGTCAACGCGAGGCACGGGCCTAGGGGGATCACCGTTTTCCGACATACCAAGATGGTTGCCTTCGCCGGGACCCCCTAGATCGACGTGGAAACATTCACGACTTGGGCCGCGGTCCTCGTTGTCGAGGCCGCGGCTGCCGTCGGAACAGTCGGAAAGGCAGTAGTCACATGCGGTCATGAAGTCCTGCACGACACTGGGGTTACCAAGTCCGGAGAAATCCCAACAGAGGTCGGGCTCGCCATCTTCCTCAGACCCCGAGGGCTCGTAGGTCGAGTCGGCCGTCAGTCGGTCCCAGGGTGACCGTACACGATACCCCAGAGGGTTTGGACTCGCCTCTAAGAGAGTGCTCACCGAAGCGGAGTCGCTTGGTGGGTCGAGGCCGAATCCAAAAGACACGAGATGGGAATCGGTCGGTACCTTTCGGTCGACGGTCGGTGACGAGGTCGCGTCTGGGACTGACTGCACCGTTGTCTCAGGTATGAGGGTGACGCCCAGCAAGTCCTTCGCGAGCGTGCTGGCGTCGTGCGTTTGTTTGAGATTGGCGTGTTGTGGGGAGGCGGCGCTCATCTTCGTCTCAGACGCGAGATCGATGCCCGACGCGCCCTCCGTTGGGGCGCCGGCGCCGTCGACTCGCTCGACAGCCAACGAGGTGCCGCTTCCGGCTTGGCCTTAGTTGCCCCGCCTCCTCCTCCGTCGGCGGGGGAGGGGACGGGATAAGCCCGAATGTCGTCCTTCCACCACGTGGGGAAGGCGTCGTCGATTTCCCTGCCGGCGAGCGGGTTGTCGACCGCCATTGTCGCTGTCGCGCGGCGGGGGAAGGAGTATCATGTCGCAGCTGCCGTCGAGGGACATGAACTCAAGATTCCCGAAACGGAGCACCGTCCCAGGCCGGAAAGGTTGCTGGAGACTGCCCATCTGGAGCTTGACGGGAAGCTGTTCGTCAACACGCAGCAGGCCCCTACCTAGCGCGCCAACTGTCGGTGTTTCGAAACCCGGGGGGTCACTGGACTGACGAGTGAATTGTCGCCGCGTGCCCCAGCCCAGATGGGTCGACGCGAGGCGGAACGCGAAGGGGGGAAAGGAAGCAGCCGGAGGGAGGCAGGCGTGAGAGAGTGGATCCCACGGCCTTCGTGTTAGCCCCACGCCTGAGTCAGGTGCGCTTGCAGTAGGGGGATACAAGCGTCCACGCGGGAGTGGGAGCGAGCGGCCTTGCGCGAGCGCCGTCCCGTCCTTCTCCGCGCGGGCCAACCCTCTGTAAGAGGGCCCTGGTCCTCCCTTTTATAGGCGTAAGGAGAGGATCCAGGTGTACAATGGGGAGTGTAGCAATGTGCTAACGTGTCTAGCGGTGGTGAGCTAGCGCCCTAAGTACATGCCATCGTGGCAGCCGGAGAGGTCTTTGGCACCCGGTTCGTGTGGTGTCGTGGCCGTCGGAGGAGTGCTGGAGCCTGGCGGAAGGACAGCTGTCGGGGCTGTCGAGTCCTTGCTGACGTCTTCTTGCTTCCGTAAGGGGGCCGAGAGCCACCGTCATCACAGAGCGTGCGGGGCGCCATCATTGCCTATCTGGCGGAGCGAGCCAGATGGGACGCCGGTCTTGTTCCCCGTAGCCTGAGTCAGCTCGGGGTAGGGTAATGATGGCGCCTCCCGTCGACGTGGTCGGTCCGCGCCCTAGGTCACCTTTGCATTAAATGCCCCTGCGATTTGGTCGGTCGGCGTGGCGATGTGGCCAAGGTTGCTTCTCGGTGAAGACTGGGCCTCGGGCGAGCCGATAGTGTGCCCGTTGCCGGAGAGGGGTCCTCGGGCGAGACGTAGGTTATCCGGGGTTGACTTCCCTTGCCCGAGGCTAGGCTCGGGCGAGGCACGATCGTGTCCCTTGAATGGACCGATCCTTAACTTAATCGCACCCATCAGGCCTTTGCAGCTTTGTGCTGATGGGGGTTACCCGCTGAGATTCAGGAGTCTTGAGGGTACCCCTAATTATGGTCCCCGACAAAAAGTGAATTAACAGTACAAATTTATCCGAGTTTAGAGAATTCGCCATATCAAATATAATTTAAAATATCGGACCTGATTTTCGTTGGGTTCGATCCATGTGTTCCTCGCCCAGATCCAATTTTTCGAATATAGATAACGGGTAGTAGTTATCTGACACTAAGAATATTCACCAAGTCGAACACTGTCCAAATACTGTCATCAATCTTGTCTTGGTTCGATTCAGTTATACCTCTCCAAACTCTAAACCTAGAATAATGGCTAATATTTATATTTATATTTTATTTTTTTCAGTTAAAAAGGAGGACGGAAATCTATTTTTATTTATTCATTTATTTATCTATCCTTTATCTTCAACTGACGCCACTCACGCTTCTAGCTCTATCTTCCGTTGAACTGGTTCCTAGTCACAATATTGTAGCTTGCAGTTCACGTATTTCCTCTCCTCTCCCTATGATATTTTTCAACGAGCTCAGATTTTTTTGGCGGACAGCCTTATCCTCCAGCCACCGCCCCTCTTCAATCTGATATTTTCACCGCCGCGCAGGATACGTCGCTGGTTCTTCATCTTCCTGGCCGACGCTTCCTCTACCTTGCCTAGGACCGCGCCCTGCTCCCAGCTCCCTGCACCGCTCCTCTGCTGGCCATCGCTGCTCCCTGATGCTCGGCACCTATCTCCCTGCTCGCCCCTTGCTTCTTCCTCCGCTCCCATGGCCGTGTCCTCCCTCCACTCCAGCGATCCATGGAGCCTCAGCTGGCGAGCGCCCCTGCTTCCATGGAAGCCGCGCCCGCTGCTTGCTCCCCCTAATTCTCTTGTCCGAGCTCCTGATAGCTTCGAGCTCGCCCACCTCGTCCATGGTCGTCGTGCCGTGTTCGTCCTGCGCGCAGCCGACGTTTCTCCCTGACCAGGGGCGGGCCCAGGATTTAGAGGCGGGCCCAGGATTTAGAGAATGAGTATTCAAAATTGTACTAGAGAGAAAAAAAATTGGATGGCTTAAAGCCTATCCTGATAGCCTTTTTTATTAGATTGTAAACTAAATCATAACTCAAGTAAAAATAATAGGTTATGAGATGATGTTAAACACTAAACATATTAAAGTATTAAAAATAGAGAACATTAAATAGTATAAGAAAGCTTACATATTATAAGACAACCTTCCGATCCTTTAAGCTTTGAAATTGAGTGATAATGTCTTCATCCTTGACTTGCAAGAAGAATTGTCTTTCAATAAAAGTAACCAAGCATCCATTTAAATTTTTTTGTCCCATCTTGCTTCTTAGATTATTTTTTATGAAGTTCATGGAAGAAAAGATTTTTTCAACACCAGCAGGTGCAACAGGAATTTGTTGTTATATTTGAACAGATAGCAAACAAAACAATATGGGACAGATGGAACAACATTATCCTTCTTTTTTTTGCAGCAGCTCTTGCTAAAAAAGCTCTCAAATCAGTGGTAGCACTGCTCTTCCTCTTCATTTTCAAATCTGCAAATAAATCACAATACACTCAATTCAACGCCTAGTCTAAAACAAATTAAACTAGCACATTGTACACCAGAGTTACGGAACAGAATGACTTTTGACTCAAATATTTATTTTGTAACAGTACATATGGATTATGGAGACGTAAGTACTAATTATTAAAGTGATTGATACATGTTATTATGCTAACAGTACATATGAGAAAAAGATGGTAAAAATGCAATCACATAAAATATCTAAATGTAAACAAATGCTAATAGTAGACACTGATACACATACACCTGAATTCTGATGACCTATAGGCTGCAGCAGGGATCAACAATCTTGGTATGGATCCATGGCTATTGGTAAGACGTTGGCTATAACTTGCATGTCTCCGACTCGCCGTGGGCCGTAGCACTAGCTAGCTAGCTGCAGGTCGCGACGTCGTCCAGCGCTAGCTGCAGGTTGTCGCAGGCCACGTGCAGCCGCTCCCTTCCCCGATCCTTGTGGTCGCGTTGCCGCCGTCTTTCTGTTGGGATTAGGGCTGCGTAAGAGCGCCAGAGCTAGAGAGGAGGGGGCAGAGAGCAGTCCAAGCTGAAATCGGATGGGCCGCGCGACAAATAAAGGGAAGGAGGCCGGTACAAAGGAAATTGTGGTCCAAATAGCTATAAAACGCTACTATTTTATGTTCTTTTACAGTATTTTGGTGTATAGCATAGCATATATACATATATGTGAATTATTTTTTTGTTAAAAATAATGGGTATTTAACTGAATACCCTTGATTCAATGTGGGCCCGCCCCTTGACGCGCTCGCCCAGCCATCTCCCATGGCGCGCGCCTCCCTTGCGTGTCCGTCTCTCTGCTCTCTCTCTCATGGCTGGCGCTTGGCCTCAGCTCGCCGCGCCTTGCGCGCCTTCCCTGCCGGTGCCTAGCCCAGCTCGGAACAAGCCATCTCCGCCCGTCCGCGCCTGCTGTTCACCCCTGCTGCGCGCATCGGCTTCCTGCGCGCTGAGCTCTCTGGTTCGCCTCTGCGTTCGCCCAGGTCGCCGCCGTCGAGTCCCTGTGCACGCAGCCATGTCCCTCTGCTCGTCGTGCTAGCTGTCTACGTCGTCGCCGGACTTGTCTCCCCGACCATCGTGACGTTGTTATTTCCTGCTGCGCCGTGACATCGTCAAGCTCCGGTGCTTAGCGTCGAGGTTGCTGCGCTGTTGTCGCTCTGACTTCCTTGTCCTCGCGCGGTGTGTGGCGGTCGTGTTCACATCCACGGCATCAGCGTCCCCATCGCCGTTGAACTCCCAGACATGTTCCTCTCTGTTCGCTTGTCCTCGGTTCCGGCCAGGTCTCGCGCGCGTGATTTTAAAGCTCTGCCCGTTTGTCGTGTCGCGTTATGTGCCGATATTCTCTCCCAGCAGACCTCGCTATCGACCATGTTCAAGTGATTGCTCGGCTCCTCGCCTCCTTTGCTTCCTCGGTAGACCGTTCGCTCTGCTTCAGCTCGCGTCCTGTGATGTCGTGTCGCGCTATCATCACCTCCCATCGTAAACTCGATCCCCGTTGTTGTCGCTTCACCGTACTCGTTGGCCGTACGCCCTTGGAGCTCCCTGTTCAGTAAAATAAACGAACCGGAGATCATCGTCGTCTCTCATCCACCAAGCCGATTCGGTTATGGTAAGCCGATTTGTTTTTACGGTTAATTAGATTGGTTAGTTATATTGTGGCGATGCTCTGGGAAGAATACCTTTCTCATTTCTTTTGTGTGTTATATGTTGCCATAAGGTATTGTAGAAATATTTCCCATGCAGTAGTCGTGTCATGTGCTGTTAGACTTGTATGCAAGGCACGATTAAATAAATAATGTAAGAAGTGGGATTAGTATTTTTAAAATTGTCTAGCCGGTAGTGTTTTTAGCGTTGCTTGTGAGAATCCTTACTGCATAAAGGTGTTGATCTCTTGCTTTATAGTAGTTATTACATTCTATGTGATTTGCTTGGGTTATTAGTTTCGAGTGAATTTAAAATCAGTGCGGTAAACGTGTAATCGACAAAACCCGGATTCGCATTCATTAATCAAGGTAGTGAATCTGAGCTAAATTTAATATTGGCGCGCAAGTTTGTTAGCCGAATTGTAAGATAGATTAAATAAATATATGAGGTGTGGAATAAAATTAAAATAATTCTTTGTGAGCGATGGGGTATAATTTATAAAGCGAGGGATAAGTTTAGAAATTAATTAATTAGCTGATAAGTTGTGTTTTAGGCTAATTGTATTAAATATGTATAGTTGGTTGTTTTAAGATTATTGCGCGTAGTCGTATATCGATAACTAGTATTTCCGTATGAAATAGTACAACACCTCGCTGCTAGGTGTTTAATTCGCGGACATGTAGTAATATTTAGTCTCGTACTATTCCTGTCTATATGCATTCATGTGCATAATACATTTCATTTAGGTACGTGAATTAACCACGTGATGCGGGACAAGAGCCGAGTCGACCCCAAAATGACGTAGCGGATGGACTACTACGCATAATGAAGCGGATGGATGAACCTAAAGATGGACAGACGGAGCAAGTGCTCGACTAAGAGATGATCACCAAGTGATCGACGCCTAACAAACACTAACCTAGTGTTATCTAGGCAAGCCCCGGTGCATGCAACCTCTTCCTTGTGTTTTTAAACTATTTTTACACACTTTAAGTCTAGTGAATGTGCGTTAGGTTTATAGGAGTTGCTTGGAAACCCTTTGATGCATTGCCTACCTTGATATCCATACCTTTATAGATACTTCTGATGAAGTATCAAAACATGATTTACAAAAATGCTTAGCTCTGCTTAGATCTTGTGGATCGAAGTTGTCTTTTGCATTAAGGCCTAGCTCAGGGGTTATCCTGTGGAAGGATGACTTCTACCTGCAAGAATATTTCATTGGGAGCGTGGTGGGATCTTACTGCAAAGTTCCCTATAATGCTCTTTTCATCCTAAGGAACACAAAACAATCCTAAGGATGGAAGTACTTAAATCCGGACTTGGGCTAGGAATAGGTGATGTTCTACCCAGGTTGGTTAAGGATTGTATGCATATGTAGGCTTGATGATCGAGGACCTTTTAACTGGTCGCATGCATCATCATGGGTAAGCTTTGCCTCGGGCAGACTAATACCAGAATAAGATAACACGCAATGGGATTGGAGAGATGGCGAGAGTAGCGTGTACCCTCCGTGGCAAGAGGCTGGACGGTGGTGTATCTGTGCTCTCGGGTGGCGTGAACCTGATCTGGTCTTAAGAACCCCGATGGTGAGTTGACATATGCAAGGGTTAAGTGCTACATATGTCGTGTGATTGGAGATCCCCAGCTGGGTATTAATCGATTTGGATCGCCGTTACTTCTCGAATATGAAGACTTGGTCACTGACCTGCAATCTAAGTCAGGATGTGAACATTATGAATAAAAATGATGTTGTATTGATGAGATGGTGAAATTAGACTAGATGCAATCAGAGTCTATTAATATTTAATCTGGCATTAAAACATTGAAAGTAAGGATTCACTTTAGTAAGCTATTTCTGCAAAAATATCTAAGTTGATTCTTGCTAAAGCCTTTTCCTTAATTCCTATTTAACCAACATACCCTTGAGAGTCTTTTCTTTAGTCGGGTAAGTCTTGCTGAGTAATTCCATACTCAGGGTTTTATTCCCTATTGTTTTTCAGGTTATAGTTTTGTGCTGCTGATGATGGTGTTAAGTGTCGTTGGGCTCGGCCTTCTTATAAGTCTAAGTACCCCTTCTATACTTCTTACTGAGGATGGTCACTTGAGCTAGCATATATTTCAAACTTATAAATAATTTATAACAGTTTAAAGTTATTTATTTGAATCACCTTTGTAATCACTTCGATCATGTACAAAGTAAAAATTTTGTAACTTGTAAAATTTGGTAATAAGATTTCTGCTGCAAAAATGTTGATGTGTGTGATTTGTGTTACTTAACCCTGCGGTCCTGGTAGTAAGTGGTTTATCTGATGTCCCTGGGGCAATCGGATAGATCCTGTTAAGTTATCTAGTGCACATGCATAGCCGTCTGAGGTCTTTAAGACAAGGACAGGTGCATGTGGGCCCAATAACTTGGGAGGTTCTGCCACATCGGCAGTGACTTAAGACGATGCAACATGCTCATGCTTACTCAACTTAGGGTGACCACTATACCCTACTAACGGAGCAATCGACTTAAGTCGGCAATGACTTAAGACGGTGCAACATGCTCACGCTTACTCGACTTAGTGTAACATGCTCGTGTTTACTCATCTTAGGGCGATCTCTATGCCTTACCAGCTGATCAATTAGCATAAATTAGGAAAAGATTCCAAAACCAGCACACCGCACTTACTTCTATAATCATTCATGACAACTGTTGAATTCTAACAATAGAAACAAAACTTATAGTTTTCAGCACCAAGAACACATTCTAATATCCTACCAAATATTCAAGCGCGCTGATCACACACACATATAGTTCACAAATGCATTCAGTATCTTCTGAACACAGCAAAACATCTCTACTTGGCAATGTCTTTCGCAGGAGCAATCGAGGAGGAAGGGCGACTCGAAGCATGAGGTGTAGCCTTGACGTCCGCAACGATGTCATCAGGAACAACTACACCAGGCCTTCTCATCAGGATTCATCCCGCGCGAATGGCTTTGTCCATAGCCTTGTCACGTTGGGCTTTCAGAGTGGCGCAGTTGTCCACGACAACTTTAGTAGCTAGTCGAGTGACCTCTAGCTCCTGGGCGACTGATCTCTTGGAGGCACGTAGATCTTTAATGACAAAGTCCTTGCTTGACACCAATTGCCTAAGCCGCAGGATCTCATCCTGGGATACTTGCAGTTCATGGCGATGATGATCCAGATCTGTCATGGTAAAGCGGTGGCTCCTTTCCAAGATGGTTAGAGAATTGCTGGCGTCACGATATAACCTATCCAGATTGTCGTGAGAAGCTGCAAGTGCTCGTTTCTCTTCCTGCAGACAAGAATCAGCTCTCAAATATCCAGAAATCAGTAAAAGCATGGCAGATCCAATTAAGTAAGCTTACCTCGTTAGCCTCCCTTTCAGAGTCAAGTTGAGCATTAAGAGAGGAATTCAAAGAATTTGCGTCGTCTAAAGAAGCAGAAACCCGGGCCAGGTCGATCTGACCTTGGGAATGTTTCTTCTCAAGCTCAGAGTACCGCCGGGTTGAGTCGGTTTGATGCTGAAGATGTTTCTCCTCGAGCTTAGAGTACCGCTGGGTCATATCTGACAAAAAGTAACCGAAGAAAGATACACGGTCAAAAACAAATTAATCAATCAGTCAAGGAAGAAACAAAGATACCAACCAGCATTTGACACTTTCAATTCAGCTATCTATTTCTGAAGCAGCAATGGATTCCACTGCGTCAGGGACAGAGCTCCTTCTAGGATAGTAGCGCCATGTGATTTCAATTGAGCAGACATCCCATCAACCAAAGCCTGTTATTAAAAACAAATGAGTATGAAGAAAGTGATTTACCAGGAGGAATGATAGAATGAAAAAAGCTAATTTACCTGAAGATTAGAAAAGAATGAAGGCAATCCCAAGTCATGAGAAGTTGTGTTATAACTCGACGAAAGAAGATCAACTGGAACAATTTGAAGAGCATCGTTGGGGGTTGATTCAGCTCCACTAGCAGATATCAGAATTCTGGCATCCGGTGCGCCGACCTCTAAGGTGACTCCCTCACTTGAAGCTAAAGAAGTATGCATCGCCATCACTCCATCAGAACGTGGTGGATACGACCCGACGTGGACATCCATGGAGGTATGGGAAGGAGAGCTCGCTCGGACACCCTCGGGGCTGGGTTGCAGCCCGCACTGCACATCGGAGCCGGATCACTACTGGCAACACCCTCGGGGGCTGGGTTGCAGCTTGCGCTACCCACTAGAGCTGGGTCATTACCAACGACACCCTCGGGGGCTGGGTAATCGCCAACATCACCCTTGGGGCTGGGTTTTCTACAATAGCCACCTCTACGGCTGAAGGATCCTCAGTCACCTCCATGGGAGTCGGGCAATCCTGACCAACCTCTTGACACCGAAGACTGCCTTCCAAAGTCGACGATGCACGAGATACCACCCCGGATACCTCTAATCCCACGTCTGGAGCGTCAGAGCAAACATTCATCATATCATCAACAGTCGGTTCCAACAGCATATCTTCAGGAATAACATTATCAAGGGTCTGATCAAAATCTATTATAGATAAATCCTGAAGGCTAACAAGAGCAGACAGAGCTGGAGAAGGAATATCACTATCCCCTCTGTAACGCCGGCTATTCTTGCGAATTAGTGGAATTTCTTCTTCCTCTTCTTCGTCCTCATCAAAAATGCGGACAAAAGATGGTGCAGGATCACACTCATTGGGGTCAGCTTCAACAGGATCACACCCATTGGGGTCAGCTTCAATAGGATCACACCCATTGGGGTCAGCTTCAACAGGATCACACCCATTGGGGTCAGATGATGCACGGATACATTCGTTGGGGTCAGTCGGTGCACGGTCACACCCATTGGGGTCAACTTCAGTAGGTACACCACCAGTGGGGTCAACTTCAGTAAATACCTCTGTTGGTACTTCTTCGCAAACAGGAGCAGAAGGTCTAGCATCCTGATCCAAGCACGACAGTCACTGAAGCCGTCTCTTTTTCTTCTTCTCCTCAGCAGGCACTGCTGGGCGGCTAACTTGGCGAAGACGCTTTGGGCAAGTACCCCCGGGTTTCCAGGTATCCACTGTTTTGATAGTCTCAGGTATAACCGCAACAGCCATTATTTCAGTAGGGGCCGAATCAGAAGATTCTCCAGCCAACATGTCGAGCACAACATTCATTTCTGCATCATCTGGACTCGCTGGCATCTCAAAATGAACTTGCCTCTCATCATTGGGAAGATCACAAAGAGAAGCAACCAAGACCTCAATATCTTCGGGAGAGGGTCGCACTCTAAGACCCATACCACTATCACCAGTAGGAGGATTGGACACGAAATTGAAAAAGGACTTAGGAGGTGGCAAATTCCAAGTAGAGTAGGCAACAGGAGCACCAACATTTGATACTTTGCCTCTCAAGATCATGTCTAGCCGGCTCACCAAATCCTCAGTAGGAATTCTCCTATTAGTAACCCGAGTTGAGTCGGTAACACCACTATACAAGTAAGCTAGGTATGCTCTGTCCTTCAGGGGATGGATGTTCTTAAAAACAAAGTCAGCTACCACAGCCTCGACGGTCAGACCTCTTTCCTTCAGCAGACAGACTTCAGCAAGCAGAACCCTAGCTTCTATTACTTCCAAGGCAGTAGGAGATTCAATCCAACTTGGAGTGCGCACATCTGGCTGTCTTCCCGACCGAGGGGGGAGGGACTTGCCGTGGTTTTCCATAATAAACCACTCAAGACGCCACCCCTTAATGCTGTCCTTAAGCGGAATATCAAGATATTCCGTTTTCATTCTGCGGCGCATCTCCAGGATCGCACCACCCACGACTTGGTGCTGACCCCCAGCCATCCCAGGTCGACAGTGATACAGATACTTCCATAAACCAAAGTGGGGAAGAATTCCGAGGTAGGCCTCGCACAGATGAACAAAGATAGAGATTTGCAGAATGGAATTGGGATTCAGATGAGTCAGGTTCAGATTATAAAAGTCAAGGAGACCGCGGAAGAAGGGAGAAATGGGAAGAGCAAGGCCGCGGATAAGAAAAGGAACATAAACAACAGACTCGTGGGTATCTTCTATCGGAACAGTGACCCCACGACAAATCCGCCAAGAACAAAGCTCCTTCGGAGGAAGAATTCCAACATCGACAAGATGGATGAGATCTGACTCAGAGACAACAGACATATGGTTACCTGTGAAGGGCAACTGGCTGTTGGGGTCGATGGGAGGGATCACTACTGTAGCAGAATTCTGGTTTTTCCGCTTGGGCGCCATCGCAATCTCGTCGATGGATTGAACGGAAGTGAAATCAGAGGAAAATAGAGGAATGTTTTGAGGCAGAAAGATGAAGTTAGGGCTCAGAATGCAGAGGCGTGCAACGACAAGATATAAATGGGGTTTTCCCGGGTTAGGCTCCATTTCTAAAAAGTGCTAAGTCATCACTCGAGAAAAACAGGATGTCCTGGCATAACTCGGCAGTTACCTCCAAAGCGCCGACGTGGCCCAGCATAACTCGGCTGTTACCTCTAAAACGCGACGTGGCCTAACATAACTCGGCCTTACCTCTAAAACACCGATGTGGCCTAACATAACTCGGCTGTTACCTCTAAAGCACCGACGTGGCCTAACATAACTCGGCTGTTACTTCTAAAACGCCAGCATGGTCTAGAGCAGCTCGACAGTTATTTCTAAAAGACGCCAGCAATGCCTGCCATAATTCAGCCGTTTTCTCCATGTAAATACCAGCAGAACCAAATACGACTCAGCAATTACCAGTCGTTACTCGGGTGTTATCTCTAAGAACAACGGCAACGCTGGGCATGAATACAAGCTATCGATTGACTATAAAGGAACGATGGAAAAGCAAAGGAGATACTCAGAACGAGCTGAAATTTTCTTCAATATATTATAAGGGAAGTTCTTCAACAAACTCAAAGACCAACTCATTATGAGCCGGTCTTCCTTCCCTTTTTCGCTGCATTACACTACTACATCACTACACTACTTACACTACTCTATACTACTAACTACTATTACATTATTTCACTATTATTAATACTACTTCTACTACTACTTATCTATACTAATATTTAAGCCAGTGGCGCTTTGCCACTGGCCCTGCCGCTGCCGCCGTCGCCCTTGCCGCCCTTGCCGTCGCCATCGCCTCCATCGCCATCGTCACCCTCGTCGTCGCCGTCACCACCGCTCCCCTCCTCGGACGAGTCGGAGGAGTCCTCCTCGTCCAAGGAGATATTCGACTCATCCGAGCCCTCGAGCCCAGCGCGCTCGACGGCCCGGATGTATGTCCACACCTCGGCAACAATCCCCTGGGAATCGTCCGAGTCATCGGACGACACTGGGGGAGAGGCGTAGACCGGTGACCCCTCAGACTCGGAGGAGAACTCCTCCTCCGAGTACTCGGAGTCACTGAAGTCCTTCGAGGGGGGACTCGGCTCGCGCTTTCGTTTGTCACCGGAGTGGTGCGACGAACTTCTACCCTTCTTGCTCTTGCCCATGGTTGAGTAGAAGAGAAGAGAAAAGAGGAGAATAAGCAACAAACGGCCGAGAGA
This sequence comes from Zea luxurians, assembly GCA_029449295.1. NCBI lineage: Eukaryota > Viridiplantae > Streptophyta > Magnoliopsida > Poales > Poaceae > Zea > Zea luxurians. The sequence goes on along the minus strand of JAOPSE010000034.1, from coordinate 27,060,525 downwards.
TGTGTGAAGACACCAGTGAAGCAAGCGCTCTATTTATAGAGGCGGAAGGCAACCGCTCATCTCCTACTATGGTCACTGAACAGTCGCAAATATTCAATAAGCAATTCAAATTGTCTGGAAACAAGTCAGGCGGCAGACGCTGTTTCACGTAACACGACACCCATTGGGACTGAAGTCAACTACTTGGACGATATGATTACACCCCGCGGTCACGTCAAGTTACTACTCAAGGGCAGTTTGCTAAACGCTCAGGGCACCATGCTGTCCCTTGGCTACACCCATTAGGGGGGGACGTCCAGGAATTTTCAATAGATTTTCCCAAGCAGTCACATCCATACAGTATACACAATGAATGTATCAAGACAGAAGGAAGATATCGATAGAGATTGGAGGAAAGCCAAAAATAGCTGCTGAAGTACAAGTCTAATCAACAGAAGCATTGAAGCACGAAGCGAAATGAAGACCAGCCAAGAGCCATCTACCGGACGTCCAATCTGTCACCGATCAAATAAATTTCAAACCTAACAGGACATGGGTAGACCGCATTGCTAATCTCAAAGGCAAGACCATATGCTGATCTCTAAAGCATAAGCTGATGATAAAATGCTGATTTCTAAAGCATGAGACGAAGATAACGCAATGATTTCTAAAAAAGCATGAGATGAAGACCTTTGAGTGGATTATTTTCAGTAATCCACTTGTAAGGAAAATGGACCCTGGGCCATTTGGCTAATTGAGTTTTGGTGTTTGATAATTAACACAACTTGTGGACTAATATGTTTGCTAGTGTTTATAATTATAGTTCACAGGATGCGAAGAGAATTGGACCAAGGCAATGAGGATGCAACACCTCGAAAGAAGACATAAAAAGATGCATAGGAGTCTAATACTCAAGAACAAAAGAAGCCCAAAGAAATCAGCGAAGAAATCCAAGAAGTGGGCTGTCAGCCAGCGCCTGTTGGCGCACCGGACACTGATGTCCGGTGTGCACCGGACTGTCCGGTGTGGCACCGGACTGTCTGCGCGGAGAGGCCACAGACAGGCGCTCTCTGGCTGTAGCACCGGTCTGTCCGGTGGGTCGGCACTGGACTGTCCGGTGTGCACCAGACAGACGGCAACGGTCGGATCCAACGGTCGACTGCTACAGGCGCCAACGGTCGGCTGACGTGGCGTGCACCGGACACTGCACAGTAGCTGTCCGGTGGTGCACCGGACTGTCCGGTGCACCCAACGACAGAAAGATGCTGCTTTCTGTCCAACGGCTAGTTTGGGGTGTGGAGGCTATAAATACCACCCCAACCGGCCATTCTCAAGTGTGGGAGCCCAAGCAACATACCAAGGCATATAGTGCACATTTCCAAGAGCTCAAACACCCAAGTGCTTAATAGAATCACTCGGTGATTAGCATAGGTGCTTTGTGAAGTGCTTAGGTTAGTTAGACCGCTTTAACGCTTGCTCTAGGTGAACCCTAGTTAGTTGAGTGAGTTTTGTAAAACCACACAACCCCTTGGCTCTTGCGTGAGCCGTTGTAATTGTACCGAGTGGGGCGAGAGTCTTGCGAGACCGTGACAACCGAGTTTGTGTCACGGCCGCCACCGTGTACTGGAGGGAACGAGGCCCGCAGCGTTTCGGCCGGAAGCTCGATAGTGGAGACGGCGGGGAGCGTCCGAGAGGAGCCGGAAGCGGAGCACCACTTGAGCGTGGAGAAGGCCCGCGGCTCTCTACGGAGTTACTCGACCATGGTGCTTGGCCCTCGCGTGGGCTTCCCTTTGCGTAGGGGCACCAACGAGGATTAGTCGGAACCTTGCGTGGTTCTGGATACCTCGGTAAAAATACCGGCGTCATCCACGAGAGTTTGCTTCTCTACTTAGCTCTTTACATTCCGCATTTATATTAAGCATTTAAGTTTCAATCTTGTAGTCCTACTTATTTAGTGTAGATTGAAACTTAGCCTTTGCGGTAGAGATAGCAACACTTAGACAAAACCTAGATTGCACTTTCTAGTTTGGTTATTTGCATAGGTTTTGCTCTAGGGATTTAATTGTGGCCTAGTTAAGTAAAAGTTTTAGAAGTCCTAATTCACCCCCCCTCTTAGGCGTCACCCGTTTCCTACAAGTGGTATCAGAGCCCGGTTTGGCTCATTTGAAACGCTTTAGCTTCACCGCTAAAAGAGCCGACGCTTTTTAGAGGAAGGGATGGATACCCATAGGCCACCACACTTCGACGGCACTAGCTTCCCTTATTATAGTGCTAGAATGGCTTGTTACCTAGAGGTCGTTGATCTAGGTGTTTGGAGAGTCACTCGTGACAGGATGAAACCTCTCAAGAATCCCGAGAAACCCACCACGAGTGAGGAAAAAGAAATTCATTTAAATGCTAGAGCCAAAAACTGCTTGTATGAATCTCTGAGCATGGATATTTTTAATCAAGTATTTACCTTGAAAACTGCTAATGAGATTTGGCTAAAATTGCATGAGCTCCATGACGGCACATCCAATGTTCGTGAGCAAAAACATTGCCTAGTCTTAAATGAGTATAATTCTTTTGCTATGAAAGATGATGAGCTTGTTAGAGACATGTATTCTCGTTTGAATCTAATTATCAATGAGCTCAATTCTATTGGCATTAATAAGCTAGGTGATGCGGACATTGTGAGGAAGATTATCTCCCTGCTACCACAACAAAGATATGGGAGCATCATCACCATCCTTCACAACATGGAGGACTTGAGCAACATGACTCCGACCATTGTGATTGGGAAAATCGCGGCTTTCGAGATGTCGCGAAAAATGAGTCGGGGAGAGGAGCCAACTTCCTCAAGGCCATATGCTTTTGCATGTGATGAAAGGAAGGGCAAAAAGAAGGCTCCCACTCCAAGTTCCTCAAGTGAAGAAGAGGAAGAAGAAGAAAGTGATGATGATGAAGATAATCAACGATGCACATCATCCTCCAAGGACGAAGAAACAATCCGACGTGTCGGAAAGGTAATGGGGATGATCCGCAAAATTAATCTAATGGGTGTGCCCCTGCAGGTCGAGGATCTTCTCATTAACATTGACAGGAAAAAGCAAAGGAAGAGAGGATGCTTCGCATGTGGGGAGAAGGGCCACTTCAGGGACAACTGTCCAAATATGGCCAAACCCAAAAAGGAGAGGAGCAAAGGCAAGGCGCTTACAAGTGTTAGAACTTGGGATGATTCTTCAAGTGAAGATGAACCTCCAAGGACGCGCAGCCACCGGTCCTCGTCACGATCATCACAGTCATCACACAAATGCCTTATGGCAAGAGGTAACAAAAGCATTCCATCCTCTAGTGATGAAAGTAGTAGTGATGATGAAGGTGAGGGAAAGGCCTCTCTAGATGAGCTTGCGGAAGCCGTAGAATTTTTCCAGGATGTTTGCACTAAGCAAAAAGCTCAACTTAAAACTTTGAAAAACAAGTTGGTTAGCTCTCAAAATGATTACAAAGGTTTGCTAGAAAAATTTGAAACTTTTGCAAACTTAAATAGTGAGCTATCAACTAAAATTGAGCTATTAGAATCTAGTGCTCCATCCACTGCTACCGATGATAGCCTTATTAAAAAGAATGAAAAACTGAAAGCTAAGTTAGCTAGCTCCCAAGAAGCTATTGAAAATTTGCTAGAGAAAATGGAAATTCTTAGCATTCACAATAATGAGCTAACTACTAAGCTAGAAAACATTGGTAGCACCCCAGCAGCATCTTTAGTTGAAATACCTGAAATAATTAAGAAAGATGCTTCTACTTCCTGCTTTGATTTAATTGATGATTCTAACTCCTGCAACCAAGTCGTTGTTGAGAATATTGTTGTAGAGACATGTTCGGATGAGGTTGCAAAGGAAAATGAACAATTAAAGCAAGAAGTGGCTCGCCTTGGAAAGGCTTTGTATGATAAGAAAGGCAAAGCCAAACAAATCCGACCTCCACAGGATAACACCACTGCGGGAGTGAACAAGCCTGTAGAGGGAGAAACTGTGATTTGTAGGCTATGCCACATGGAAGGCCACAAGTCTTTCCAATGCAAGGTGATGACCGGGGATAAACAAAGGCAAAAGCTCAAGCAAAAGCCATCAAGCAAAATCTCCAACACCTACATCAAAAAAGTGAACAAAAAGGATGCTACACCATATTTGACCAAGAAGAAAAAGAATGGAAAGGTGATAGCAATCAAGGCCAACAAGCAAGTCAACAAAGGAAAAGGAGCCAAACGCATCTGGGTGCTAAAGGAAATAATTTCAACTATGAAAAGCACCAAGAAGGTTTGGATCCCGAAAGGGAAGTGAGTGGACCAAAGGTCGTCGGGAAATTTGGAGACTTGGCAAAGTTGGGATGTATATCATGGGATACATCATTTTGGATCAAATTTATTGCCAAGTGGGTTTAGCGAAAATTCTGGACCCAAATTTCCCACCCATGACTCAGGTAACTAGATTTATTGTATTTCTTGATTTTAGATATGCGTGTCTGTTTATCTTATATCTAGTCTACCTTTCTTGCCTAGTATTACATTTGTTATGTACTTTTGTTTAAAATCATGCATACTAGGTAAATCATATGGTAGGATTGCTTGTTTTTAATTCATATACTTAAGCAAACCTACATGGCTTAAAATGTTTATTTAAGCACGGCACATAGCTTTTATATCACTCCATAGTAAATGATGCATCAATTGAAAATTTTGATTTCTACAAATTGTATCATTTAAACTTATATGTGCCAAAGTTAGGATTGTAGATAATTTGCCCCTCTTGATATCAAATCAAAGTGCAAGTCTCCTACAAGTATTCAAAACTTGTATGCACACCTTTAGGGGGAGGTTAATCTATAATCTAATACTTTGAGACTAACATCTTTTCAAGCCTATTTCATGTGATAGTCTCATTGTAAGGAAAATAAGGTCCCCAGAGAAAGACAACAATCTTCTACTGCAAAATCTCCAAGAACTCTCATGTCTCTCAAGCTCGCCATTGACTTTCAATTGGTATCTTTTGAGACTATATCTAGTACCATTTACATGTCTTCTCCGAAATTTGATTAGACTATATTTCATATCATATGCTTCCATGTTGCTAAAAATGCATAAGTAGTTAACTCATATTCTGTTACCTATGCATAAGGGAAGTTAGTCTTTTCAAATCATGTCTTGCACCTCTAATTTTCACATGCTTTTTCCTAAATAGAGAATCTCTGTCAGGGGGAGTATTTCTTCATCTCTAAAAAGGGGGAGAAATTTCTTTCTAAAGAGAACACTCGTTTAGGGGGAGTAATCCTTTCAACTGATATCATTATGTGGTTTAATTTAGTATCCTTCAAATGGTATCATCTGGTATGAGGGCAAGCTTTTATTTACTTCCTACATGTTTTTAATGTCTTCCTTTTCGGTGGTTGATGCCAAAGGGGGAGAAGTTTAGGGACCAAAGCAATGAAAACTATATCAAACACCAAACACCACCAATTTAAAATTTTTATATCTACAAATGGTTTTTCAAGTGGTTTTGGTTATTTGGTCCTAAAATAGGAAGTAAGTGAATTATGGAGTTAGGGGGAGGCTTAAGTCCATAATATCACATTATGGGGACATTCATGCATCCTAGCAAGTAGATTGCATATTTTAATTCAAATACTTGTATTATTTGCTTGCTTTGATTGTGTTGTCATCAATCACCAAAAAGGGGGAGATTGTAAGGAAAATGGACCCCGGGCCATTTGGCTAATTGAGTTTTGGTGTTTAATGATTAACACAACCTGTGGACTAATATGTTTGCTAGTGTTTATAATTATAGTTCACAGGATGCGAAGAGAATTGGACCAAGGCAATGAGGATGCAACACCTCGAAAGAAGACATAAAAAGATGCATAAGAGTCCAATACTCAAGAACAAAAGAAGCCCGAATAAATCAGCGAAGAAATCCAAGAAGTGGGCTGTCAGCCAGCGCCTGTTGGCGCACTGGACACTGATGTCCGGTGTGCACCGGACTGTCCGGTGTGGCACCGGACAGTCTGCGCGGAGAGGCCACAGACAGGCGCTCTCTGGCTGTAGCACCGGTCTGTCCGGTGGGTCGGCACCGGACTATCCGGTGTGCACCAGACAGACGGCAACGGTCGGATCCAACGGTCGACTGCTACAGGCGCCAACGGTCGGCTGACGTGGCGTGCACCGGACACTGCACAGTAGCTGTCCGGTGGTGCACCGGACTGTCCAGTGCACCCGATGACAGAAAGCTGCTGCTTTCTGTCCAACGGCTAGTTTGGGATGTGGAGGCTATAAATACCACCCCAACCGGCCATTCTCAAGTGTGGGAGCCCAAGCAACATACCAAGGCATATAGTGCACATTTCCAAGAGCTCAAACACCCAAGTGTTTAATAGAATCACTCGGTGATTAGCATAGGTGCTTTGCGAAGTGCTTAGGTTAGTTAGACCGCTTTAGCGCTTGCTCTAGGTGAACCCTAGTTAGTTGAGTGAGTTTTGTAAAACCACACAACCCCTCGGCTCTTGCGTGAGCCGTTGTAATTGTACCGAGTGGGGCGAGAGTCTTGCGAGACCGTGACAACCGAGTTTGTGTCACGACCGCCACCGTGTACCGGAGGGAACGAGGCCCGCGGCGTTTCGGCCGGAAGCTCGATAGTGGAGACGGCAGGGAGCGTCCGAGAGGAGCCGGAAGCGGAGCACCACTTGAGCGTGGAGAAGGCCCGCGGCTCTCTACGGAGTTACTCGACCGTGGTGCTTGGCCCTCGCGTGGGCTTCCCTTTGCGTAGGGGCACCAACGAGGATTAGTCGGAACCTTGCGTGGTTCCGGATACCTCGGTAAAAATACCGGCGTCATCCACGAGAGTTTGCTTCTCTACTTAGCTCTTTACATTCCGCATTTATATTAAGCATTTAAGTTTCAATCTTGTAGTCATACTTATTTAGTGTAGATTGAAACTTAGCCTTTGCGGTAGAGATAGCAACACTTAGACAAAACCTAGATTGCACTTTCTAGTTTGGTTATTTGCATAGGTTTTGCTCTAGGGATTTAATTGTGGCCTAGTTAAGTAAAAGTTTTAGAAGTCCTAATTCACCCCCCTCTTAGGCGTCACCCATTTCCTACACCACTCAAAGCTCGGGGGCTACACCCATTGGGTGCACCTAATGAATCATTAATCCCAAAAGACAGAATGCTGATCTCTAAAGCATGAACTGACGATGAAATGCTGATTTCTAAAGCATGGGACAAAGATGAACCAACGACTTCTAAAAGGCAAGAGATGAAGACCTTTGAGTGGATTATTTTCAGTAATCCACTCAAAGCTCAGGGGCTACACCCATTGGGTGCACCTCCAGTGCACCCAATGAATCTTCAACCCCCAAAAACGATGCTGATCTCTAAAGCATAAGCTGACCGATCAAAGTTCAGAAGCAATGACTTGACAAGTGTACTGTCAAAGCATCCACATTTTAAAGTCAAAACTGCAAGCTGGACCTAGAATCTTTAGGCCAATTATTTCAAAATCAACTCAAAGATTGGGGGCTTGTGGGGGACAGATATCCCCTGGGTCCACTAGAAGGTTGTAAGGCCTCGCGGAAGACTCCAGGCCCATTATTCCGCAAGGCCACCCCTTCGTGGGCCAGGGGAGGAATCATTGGAAGAGTGGATCGACGCAAGATTGGATCAACTCGAGCCTAGGTAGCCCAATGGATTTAAACGATATCCGCAACTCTAATCTGATTCTCCCGCGCAGCGCCCTCAGACGTCAGGACTGAACGAGGATAAGTCGGCAGGATAATAGGGAGATAAGTTCAATCGGTTCACTATTACTTAGGTGGACGTTGTTATCACATCCGCATGTAACGCCCCACGGTCGAGTATATAAGGCCTAGGGGGCACCCCATCAAACAACAATGCACTCATTAGTCGTCTACTCAGCTCTCTAGCATCCCTCATACTAGAGAACTCCCCTGTAACCCACCACATAAAAGATCCACACCAGGAAGTAGGGTGTTACGCCTCTCTAAGCGGCCCGAACCTGTGTAAAATTGTCCACTGTCTCTCGTGCATCTAGCACGAACCATCGAGCTACAGTCGGTAACACCGTCCTACTCCAAAAAACACCTCGAGGGGCAACCCCAGGTGCGCGATCAGACCCAAAACACCGACAGGTGGCCATATTAACATGCCTATTAGCAGCAAAATCATATAATGCATAAAATAACAGGCTGAGGGTTGTATTTGAAGAACATAGGTAATTTATGCATCAAAGGGATCTAATGAGCTTGCTGTTGCTTTAACCAGCGAAAGGGTGAGAGCTCGCGGAACTAGCTCGAGCAGAATGAACAAATATTTAGTATAGTGCTCAGAATGGCGATATATGGATGGGTAGAGTCTCGAGCAGAATCTATGCCATGTGGTGTTGTGATATTACTGGTGGTGGACTAGAGGTGATTACAAGGAGGGTGGATTGGAGGCGAAGCGACACTAGGCGTGTAGCAAGCAGAGCAGTGTAACTGAGTGGGGGTTGCCTTGGCTAAGGGCGTTGAGTGTGTAGAGAGGGAGAGGGTAGTTGGGTGTATTTATAGCTGGGTACATGTGGTTTAGTACAGTAGAGTTCACTGTTGGTGAGAATAGTGGCGAATGAATCGTTTGACTCAGTCCAAACAAGGAAATTATAGCAGAATATGAGGACAAGAGTATTTTTGGAGTTTTCTGTAATATGAACCATGCTTAAGGGATGACATGGTTGGATGGGGAATAATTTGATAAGAATTTAGAAACAACAATTATTGGAACCTGAGTTTGGATGGAGGAGTTTTGGATTTTATAATCATAGTGATAAAAAGAAAAGGTAAAAGGAATATTCCTGGAATAATCCAAAATTTGAATATTTAGAGATATTTAGAAAATAAATGTATTTTTGAGCGGAGTGCCATGAATTATTTTTAGGCTATTCTTGGGCAGAGGTTTATGTTGGTGGAAACTGTTCCTACCTACTGTGTCACATGGGACAATAGTAAGGCGGGACCCAAATGGCTGGAATACTGTGGTATTCTGGTCCGGGCAGGCTATGATATCTTGGGCTAGGTTTTATAGGATTGAAGGCGTATCCATACAAACATGATTCGACTTTCTTTTTAGAAGCCTGGTTCGAAATAATTTCAAAGTTAAGTCTGCTCAACTTGGAGAAATCTGGGATGAGTGACTAGACGGGAAGTTCTTACTAAGGAAAATCACAGTCACCGAAGTCCGTATTACTGAAATATTGGTCTAGCAGGTCTTAGGTGAGCTGGACAGCATGATGGGTGAGCAGTTGAATATTTGGGCGACCGGGTGAACAATGAATAGTAGGATAGACGATCCGATGAATGATGAATAGTGACTATGAACGATCCGATGGACGGTGAATAGTCCGTATTAACGAACGATGAATGATGAATAGTTCGTGTGAACGAACGATGAACGATGAATAGGGACTATGAACGATCCGATGAATGGTGAATAGTGACTATGAACGATCCAATGAACGGTGAATAGTTCGTATGAACGAACGATGAACGATGAATAGTTCGTATGAACGAACGATGAACGATGAGTAGTTCGTATGAACGAACGATGAATGATGAATAGGGATTATGAACGATCGGATGAACGAACGATCGGATGAACGAACGATCGGAATTTTGGCAGCATAACGGCTAAACAAAGATTACTTGGACGAACGAACGAACGATCCAATGATCGGACGAATGAACGAACCATGAACGATCGGACGAACGATCGAACGATCGGACGAACGATCGAACGATCGAATGAACGAACGAACAAACTATGAACAGGTGGACGAACGATCGAATACACCACTCTACTAGTTCTGCAAATCTACACGAGACGGTGGAGTCAGAAGCCAGTTCCGCGAGCTCTCACTCTTTCGCTGGTTAAAGCAACGTCAAGCTCGCTAAATCCCTTTGATGCATAAATTACCTATGTTTTTCAAACACAACCCTCCTATTATTTTATGCATTATATGATTTTGCTGGTAAGAGACATGTTAATATGGCCACCCAGTCTTAAAACTTTGCCGCAATTCATCTTTATACTCCTTAACATTTTTGTTAGAAATGATTTGAGAAAAGGTGTGAGTTTCTCAAAAGAAAATGTTTTTCAAAATTGATATGATGAAGGGTTGTCACCCTTATCACCTTTGAGTGGGATGATCAGGGACTCCCTGGTTTGGGAGGGACTTAAGGTGATGGCTCGGCCGGGTTAGGTGTGAGCATGAAGGATTGTTCCTCTCGTTTAAGGACTGGTTTGTCATCACTCCTTATCTATACTTTTATCAAGTACAACCACTCGAGACTGTATGGATAGTCGCTTGATCTGAACTTGCATGGTCTGTGCCCTAGGGTTATGATGGCTGGGGAGCACCGGGAGGACAAGGATGAGGAATGTATTGTCTTGGTTTGGGCATGGAGGTGGCCTTGTTCCTTTCGGTATAACTGCCAAGGTAAAGTCGTGTAAGGGAAGAGAGAGTTTCAGATTCGGGTCTCATTGGCCATGAGATCGCAGAGCCGGACTAGTGGGTAAAGTGTACACCTCTGCACAGAGTTCAAAAACCTATTCGAATAGTCCGCGTCCATGGATATGGATGAGTTATGGCTTGGATTTGACAATTAGCGTTTTGTTTTCCAAAAATGTTTTTTGAAAAGTGGTTTTGAAAGATCCGGCGGTTGAGCCGTGAGCTATGGTGGATAGGAAGTCTAGTAGCTATTTTTAAAAAGAAAACCGGTGGGAAACTATTGAGATTCCTAGATGGTTTAGTCTAGGGGATTTTGTTTTATGTTGAAAAACTTTCTACTCCTTTGGGAGAGGATGCGCTTTGAAAAATACAAAATGTTTTACAAAATAGCCCAGCATCAAAAAATGCTTTTTCTGCAAAAATATCCTAAGCTCAACATACTCCATGCATTATATCTGATTTCCCCATTCCGTGGGTGAAGGTGGGCTGCTAGGTACATAAGTACTCATTCTTGCTTATTTGTTGTTTTTCAGAGAAGGAGATCACTGATCCGGTAAGAGTTACGCCTGTTACCAACCATGCATGTGGTTGTTGGACCGCTGATTTGCTTTGTTGCTTATATCGGGCTGCTTCTGCCCCACTCTGATGATATGTCCCGAGTTATTGACCAACTCTTAAATTTGATCGCCACCTTTATAGGTTTGTCTCATTTAAGCAAATCTGAAACCATCTGATGTATAGATGTGTTTACTATCCTCCTAGGACTAGTAATTGTATCACATTTGATTCCTAGAGGATTGGGACGCTTCAGGTGGTATAAGAGTTGTAGGTTGGCCGCAGGACGTAACCCTTAGGCTTGGACCAAAAGTTTTTGAGTCAAAACTATTTTCATAAAAAAAATCTTGCTCTCATCCCTCCATTTCAAAAAAAATCCCCTTTCCTTCTCTCAGCAATCAAATGGAGGTCCGCTGCCACACCAGCTTTTGCCAGAATGAAGATGGTTTCCCCAAGTTGTTGAGTGCATGCATAGTTTGCCTCGAAATTAGGAGACAACCAGAGTATGATGGTCGTGAATTCATCGAGCATGGCACGGAGAAGTGTGTTGTGACTGTATACATTGGATCCAGTCCGCACCATGTGGAATGGAGTGTCACTGCCGCGGGGCACAAATTCAGAGACACCTGCCAAGTCATCGCTCGCAAGGAACTGAGGGTCACATGTCAAATCTATGAAGAAGAAGTGGCCGACACCCCGCTCAGATTCTCTCTGCCCTTTCAGAGAGACTGTCCCGTTTGGATTGTCAGGATGCGTGCCCCGAAGGGCAACAGCTGCATGAGGATGACCCCACAGCCGTGTACCTCACTGCATACCTGCTCACCCTGGATGCACAATATTATTTCTTGGCTTGGCACCACAGTTAGATGATTGCCCGAGCAGAAGATGCAGAGAAGCACAACTGTCAGCTCCATGTGAATCTCACCACAACTCAAGCCCGTGCAACTGCCTTGGAAAGTCATGAAGCCATTGTTGTTGAAGCCCTGAAGCAAGCCAAGGATGAGCACGTCCAAATGTTTATGGAGGCCTACTTGGTAACCCATAACCAACATAGAGCCCTGTGGATCCAAGAGCCCGCTTCATCCAACCCAGTTCAACCCATGAGAGCTGAAGATCCCCAAATTCTTGAAGGTCACCTAGTCTCTATCAAAGGAGAGAAGAAGGCTTGGGAACTCCCAGAAGGAGCCATAGTATTAGAAGGAATGCCAGTCTCCCCTTAGGCTATGGATAAGCAAGAGCACCCTGAATCCTCCCAAGATCCCCCGCTAGAGTTGTTTGAGCCCCTCACCATGAAGAAGATTCCAACACCCTTCCTTGAGGTCAAAGAAGAAGCTGCAATTACCCCACTAGCACCACTGCCCTCTAAGGTTACCCTAGAGCTACAAGAGCTAGTCCCGCTTGAAGAAGAGTTCGACCTCGTCCTGTCATCTCAGTCGCCGCCAGAAGAAGTCATCAACATCAACTCTCTCTTGACCCATCTAGGAGATGACTTGGATTGAAGTTGTGCTGCTAGATCTAAAGTTAGTTATGCCTAGTCCTCTACATGTATTGGGCAATGAAGTTTTTCTTAACTTTGGCCAAAGCCCTGCATGTATGAAAGGTAATCATGTAGCCTCGTGTTTTGAAAAACTCTAATTGTGTGGCCCCCTAGGGCATTTCAAAATGAATTCCGCTTGATGTTTTATCCCCTTTTGTGTGCATATGTGATGCCTTATCGTTAGTGCTCACAAGTCGCATTTAGCATAGTTCTCAGTTCAGGAGTCGAACAATAGTAGTTATGCTTAGCCTACAAAGCTGAGTAGTCCGTGCTTTGGAAAAACTCTATCCTTCCCATATTCAAAACATTTGATTTGTTTGTGCTTATCATTGCTAAGCTTGTGTTTTTATTTCCTTTTTTCTTAAAAAGGGTTTTCTCTAAAAACATAGATCACAAATTAGAGCTAATCCTCACCTTATGCTTCCATATTCTCCCTTAACCTATCTCAAGAGAAAAGCGCCTTACCCAAGAAGATACCGGAAAGCTTACCCTTGAAGCCTAGAATAAGCTACAAAAGGAACCTGTCCAACCGCTCAGTCAAAAGGACCGACCGTGAGAATCAAAGCACTACCCCTGAGTCAAAGTAAACATAAAAAGAGGACATAAGAAGTTATTACCATACAGAGAGGCAAAGATTCTTGGAACCAGAGACCACAAACATCAGAGTCATTGACCCCACCACTCACCCGTGCCCCACACATGCGTGCCTCACCTCCATGCACACTACCATCGCCCCACACCCCCTTTGCAGCGCACCCATCACCGGCAACACCGTCCCCCTCCCCTCCGTCGCACCTGCTGCCGCGTGGCACCGACCCCATCACCACCACTCCACACCGCGAGCACCACCTCACATGCTCCTCTCCTATAAAACCCCTCACCAACCCCCTAAATTCTTATCTCGCTCAAAGCAAAACACTCCCGATAAAATCCCCTCTGCTAAATCACAAGAAACTCCATTTTCCACTCCCTCGCCCCTAAGATCACAATGCTTGGTGATTCTTGGGTTGAACACTGTTGTACATGGTTCATAGTCTTTGGTTTCCTCCTCTGTGTGATGGTAATACTCTTTGATAGAATCCTTAAGTGGGAAGAACAAAGAGAAAGAAAGGGGCAGTGAAAAGTGAAAAGAAAATAGCGTTTAGAGAAGATGAGAAGAAGGTTATCCCAAAATAGACCCTATGTCAGTCATCTCTCCGCAGCCTGCTCAAGCAACAACAGCAGAAGAAGGCCCCGTAACACCCATGTTATGAGGTACTCCAAGGAGTTCAAATCCCCAAGATTCAAGAGTTATACCCTCATTCATTTTAAGTGGGGTAGTGTTCCAGTGAGGTTGTTGCTGTGGAAAAAAGGAGAAGGCGTGCGCATGTAGCAAGCTTGTTGTCACACCCAGTTTTGGAAGGTAAACCAGATGTGAACCATGTATGTGCCAGGATTAGAAACTCACGTACACAGTGATTACATAATTGGACATCATCACACAATGCTCGAAATAAATAGCGGAAAGGTACTTTAATTACATCAAGATGTCCAAGATATCCATAGAGTCTAATACATAACCATTGTCTTTAACATAAATATCAAAGTGCAGAGAAATGAAATGTAGAAGATAAGCCTACACATGCAGCTGACTGGGGGTTTGCCACTAAGATAAACTAAAACTTGTCGTAATCCTCGAACTCCTCAAAGTCCTCCATGTTGCCAGCATCACCTCCTAAGCACTGAGTACAATGGGGACAACCTGGGGTGGGGTGGTTTGTAAAGCAAGGGTGAGTACACATCAACATACTCAGCAAATGTCCCGTTTGGCTAAAGTAGACTAGCTGTATGTGGGGTTGAGGTTAAGCAGTTGCTTTTAGTTGGTCAAGTATTTATTATTATTAGTAGAGCCAAGTTTTAGTAATAAACCCAGTTATTACCCAAAAGTACTCCCTCAAAAGAGGAAATACCAGAGATCAGATTTATAACATCATTATTAACCAGCATCATGAAAGTATCCAAAGTTCTTCTAATCAAAGGGGATCCCAAGGCTGCTCTTAACCATGAGCTCGGCTGATATACCAGTTTCTAACACTCTGCAGAGGTTGCACACTTTACCCACGAGTCGTGATCCCTTTCCAGCCTAGGTTGTACAGACCCAATCTTCACTACCAAGGTGAATGGCTAGGGATACACTACATAGCCTTTACAAAGACTCCCCTAGTGCATAGCTACTCGTTAGGTTTCGCCAGTCGTACAAACGCAGTACACCTCCCCAAGGTGGGTGACTAACAAAACCAAATCGAATGAACCTCTGCACCCCCCCCCTTGGCAGAGCGAGCACTACGCCCCGGCCCCTATTGACGGCCCTTAGGCAAAGCCAACTACACCCCTAGGTTCATCTAATTATTCAGCTAAGGGCGTCCCATTCCACCCTCATGGTT
Organism: Zea luxurians; assembly: GCA_029449295.1. Taxonomy (NCBI): domain Eukaryota; kingdom Viridiplantae; phylum Streptophyta; class Magnoliopsida; order Poales; family Poaceae; genus Zea; species Zea luxurians. The sequence goes on along the minus strand of JAOPSE010000034.1, from coordinate 27,045,499 downwards.
GCACTGTTATCCCGGGTGGTCACTCAACGAACAGGTCCTTACGGAGAGGTACTCAGGAAAATGGCCTAAGACCCCCAAAGTATCACAAGATCATCAGCATAATCAAGATAACAGTATCGTATCATAAATGTTCACATCATGTTCATTGATTAAAGTAAAGCAAAAGCAAGATGCTAACCATGATAACCCAAAAGGTAATTCAAGGACAGGGTAGATACAAAGCTAGTCAATCCTTAGGTTTCATAAAGTAATGCGGGACAATGAATTATAGAGTATGTAGGACATGATAGGTCAGAGGACACTTGCCTTCAACAGGTTGTTGCTCAGGGAGGTCTCCAACAACACACTCGGGAACCTCGGACTGCTCGTTGTCTAAATAAAGCGAGCATGCATTCAATACATTTGGAAAGTACAAATGGACAGCACACCAAACATGTACAAACATAGGAATACATCTTAAAAAGACACAATAGTAAATAAGGAATAATGAGATCAAAGTATAACATGAAGTATAACATAAACTAATTTCATTTAGAAATAGATTATTCTTTAAGTGTTGTCCATGATTACACAACCTAGTTCCATTTATTTTACTGTGACCTAAAAGTTAGACCAGAGATAAATTCATGTAATGCACATTATTAATCTTCACAAGATTAAATACACTTTAATCTCTAGGGTTTTCCTTTTATTTATTTTATTAAATAAATAAATCTACACTTATACTAGTTCATAATTAACCATAAAAATTAGAATGTGCATACAATAACTGAAACTAATTTATTTAAACAGAGAATAATCCTATGAACATTTTGCAATTTGAATCACTAAATTTGGAGGTCATATGCAAAAGGTATGAAATAAACAAGTTTGGGAATTCAAAATATGAAAATAGGTCTAATTCTATGAATATTGAAAAGTCCAGGGTTCAATCTGCAAGGTTACAGGGGCCTGCGTGTGAAAACCAGGGACGACGGGTTGATTCTAAACAAACCGAGGGTCTATTTAATAAAACTACCGCGCGAAGGGGTATCCGGCTATTCAAACCGTTAGATCAGAAACCGACGGCCGAGATTAGATCCGCGACCGAGGGCACGCGCACTGGCGGGTGAGCACTGACAGGCGGGCCCGGAGGTGTCAGCGACTGAGGGGGAGGGCGCACTGATCGATCGGGCCCAGCGCCAGGGGACACGGGCGCTGACAGGCGGGCCAGGGGCACAGGGCGCGCGCGTGAAGCGGTATCCCGCGATCTGGGCCGAGCGATCAAGATCAGACGGGGGAGATCAGACCGAGGGAGGGTGAACAGCTGCGGGCAGCGGCGCTCCTCCTCGTGACGGTGAAGTCGCCGGAGTTGGGGCAGGCGCGTGCTAGGGTGGTTTCGGGTCACCGGGGTGGGTCAGAGAGGGGGAGAACGACACGACGAACTCAGTGGCGGGGTTGTGGCCATGAATCCGAGGTTAGAGAGGGGGAATGGCGGGGAAAAAGGCCTTGGGCGGGCCGGAGGAACTCCGGTGAGGGATTCCGACCACGGGGAGAGGGCTTGAGGCGCGCTAAGGCCTAGGATAGCTTCAGCAGAGGGAGGGGAACCTTAGGGATCAACGCGGGGGCACTAGACCGGGCTAATTTGGTTGGTCACCGCGCGGGCGCGACGGACCACCACGACCGAACTCTGGCGAAGCCGAAATTGGCCGACGATAAAGCGAAATTGGGGAAACTGAGCACGGGCACGGGTGTCTCACCTCGGGGCAGAGCTCGGGGTGGCTTGGCGCGGTCTCCAGTGAGCTAGATGACCGGAGAGGTGGGCGCGGGTCTCCGGCGAGGTCTGGCGGCGTGAGCAGAGCGTGAGCGGGAGCAGGACTGTGTGAAATGAGGCGGGGGAGTGAGTGTGGACGTGGGCGGGGCTCTAAAAGGAGCTAGGGCGTGGACAGAGCGACGTGGCCAAGGATCCCGACGATGTACGCGAGTGCGTGCTCGCTGGTCCATGTCAGGCACGGGGAGGGCAGAGCTAACAGGGGAGGCCCATGGCGCAGAGAGAGGGAACGGGCGCACGGGGCAACGGCTCGATGTCTGGCAGAGCGGGCCCGCGAGGCAGAGAGGGAAGAGGGGCGCACGGGCGAAGAAATCGGCGCCGACAACTCGGCCCCATTAGGCAGTGAGCGAGAGAGAGGGAAGAAAGCGCGGGACAGTCTGCCGCTGACAGGCAGGGTCCGCCTGTCAGGGGCGGTAGGCGCGCGGGCGCGCGCGGCTGGGCCTGGTGGCCTGGTTTGGGCTAGAATGGCTTTTTCCTTTTTCCTGAATTTCCTAATTGCTTTTCCATTTCTTTTCTCTAGGGTTTTCAATTCAAATTCAATTCAAATTTAAAATTCAAACTAATTCAAACATGTGCAACAATTCAAAGAATATTTAAGCTCAGCATGATGCAACATGTCATGACCCATAGTGTTTTGGCAAAAATAAATAATCAATCTCCCCTAACTTAAGCTAATTCTACTTAAAAGGGAAAAAGGGAGAGAGAATCTAGAGAGAGATAGAACCTAGGTTGAGAGAGAGAAGAGTAACACATGAATTTGGGTGATCATTAGAAAGAAATTTTATACCCCCAAAATCAGGGTGTTACACTTGTGGAGGACAAGATCATTGAAGCTTATAAGTTTCTGGATGAGAAGTGGTCACCCAAGTTCCGTTGATGAAGCACCAGAAGACCAATCAAGGAAGGGATTCATGGATAAGTTTGTATGAGGAAGGTTTGTGTGTTGGCATCGATGCTTCTTCAATAAGCTAGCTGCCAAGCGAAAGCTAGAAGCCTGAAGATGATCTTTGAGTAGCTAGAATCAGCATTTGCAATCGCCAACCGGATGCTCCTCAAAGGCTAGATTTTGTTGAAGTTTCATCTCCTCGAAGAGTCTGCATAATGAAGATATGTAGTTGAAGTAAAGCTATACCCATAACCCTTCTAAGTCGAATCTCGAGGACGAGATTTATTTTAAGTGGGGTAGATCTGTAGCACCCCAAAAAACTCAAATCTTGAAAATTTCTCAAACTCACTCTAAATTCAAAATGAGTTTTATATTTTGTTTCAAAATGTTTGTTTGCGAGTTGATCTCAACAAATAAAAATATAGTGGTCTATATTCTCTCCAAAATCCTCCTCAAAATATCCTACAAATATTTCCCCACCGATCCCCCTCAAAATGTTTCCAAAAATACTAACCATATTCCACCGATATTTCTCCAAATATTTTTCTCCTGAGAAATTGTAACGCCCTGAATTTTGGGGTAGAATTTTTTCTTCTTTATACTCACCAAATTCAGGCGTTACTCTCTTTTCTTTTTCGTTTCGCTCCTTCTTCCCAATTTCAAAGCGGTATAGCGACTGGTGTCCGTATCGTGTGTGAACAAAAACCTACGTTGTCATGGGTGTTGCATCATGCCGAAGCATATTTATTTTGTCTGATGTCGTGTATAATCGCGCGTTCGTCTTGTCTCGTTGCGGATTTCGTTTCGCGTTTGGTCTCCGATCTGTGGTTGTGCGTGTCATGGGATTTTGACCCACGAAGCGACCCAGCCCGGCCCTGGCCCACGCGCCCCTGGCACCCCTATCCTCCCCATGTGCGCGTGCCCCCTCCCTTCTTTTCCTTTCTATCATTCAATTCTCCCGCGCAGCAACTTCCTCTCCTCCACCTCTCTCTCTTTCCCGTGGTGCCCTAGGTTTTGGAGACGGTGATCGCGGGATTTGGATCCCCTACGTGAGCTCCCCTCCCCTCTCTCTCTCTCCCCTTCCTCATCTTCCTCCTCTCCCCTACCCGCGCGCCCTCCCCTGGCCACGCGCCCCACGCCGCCTCCCCTGGCCGCGCCCCACGCGCTTCTGGTCATGCCCTCCTGGCCACGCCCCCGCGCGCCTCCCCTAGCTGAGCCCCCTGGCCGCGTCCCCGGCCGCCGTGCCCCCTGGCCGCGCGCCATGGCCGCCGTGCTCTGGTCGCGCGCCCCCTGGCCGCACTCCCCCTGCCGCGCCCCTGGCCGTCGTGCCCTCGGCCGCGTGCGCGACCTGCCACGTCCTTGGCCGCGCGGGTAGTTCTAGTAAACAACGTTTAAATTTTAGTTTGATTAGTTTTAAATTTAGTTTAATGAACGTGCTACATTGCACGCTTCGTCGCGCGACGAATGAGTTTAATTTCATATTTATTAGTGTGGTGCGTCGCGCGCTTCGTCGCGCGACGAGTTGGGTTAATTTTGGTTATTTAGCGTGCTGCGTCGGGTGCTTCGTCGCGCGGTGATTTATTTAATTTCGTATCTTGTTAATATGCTGTCGCGCGCTTCGTCGCGCGGCGAATTAGTTTGATTTCAGATTCTATTAATGTGTTGTGTCGCGCGCCTCGTCGCGCGACGATCCGTCTTAATTTCAGATTATTTAATGTGTGGTGTCGCGCGTCCAGGCGCGCTATGTTTCGTTTTAAATTCAGTTTAGATGACGTATGTCATCGTGCATTTCGTCGCGCGACGCTTGACATTATTTTTATAATTAATGCAAGTGTCTCGTTGCGCGCTCCGTCGTGCGACGAGTCGTTTATTTCTTAATTCAATTTAAGTGTTGTGTCGCGCGTTTCGCCACGCGACAATCCTTTTAATTTTACTTTGATCTGCTTATGATGGTTAAATACGGAACATGACTTTATCCTATGCATAGCACGATTACCAAATTAATCCTATTCTGTTTAGTCGAGTACTCTGATTTATAATCGCGTAACGTGATCGCTCTTCGACCGTAACCTCGACCGTTATTCCCTCTTTCTCGCTTAGGCGTAGGTGTGAGCCCTGCGTCGAGCTATGTTTATTTATTACATTCTATCGTATGATGTACTGTTCTTTTGTTTTAAATTTGTGGAATGTATGTTTGAACTCGTATAGATAATAGTCAGTTGTTGGAGTTGCAGGTGAAGACCCTGAGCAGCAGTTGGTTGGTGAAGGCAAGTGTCCCTTGACCCATCTATGTCCTACTCATTCTTATAATTCACTTCCCGCATTTACACAGTTATACCTAAGGATTGACTAGCTTTTGGTTTATCTTGTCCTTGTTTACCTATTTTGGTTGGGTTATTTCGGTTTAGCTATATGCTAGTGCTTTACATTAATCAATGAACATGATGAGATTATCTATGATACGCTGTTTTCCCCTTTTGATTATGATGATATACTTGTGGCATTTAAGGGGACTCGAGCTGTTTCTCGAGTGCCTCTCCGTAAGGACTGGTTCATTGGATGACCGCCTAGGAAAACAGTGCAACCATGAGGGTGGAATGGGACGCCCTTAGCTGAATAATTAGAGCAACTGAGGTGTAGTTCGCTTCGTCGTCGTGCCATCAATGGAGCTCGGTGTATGCGGCTCGCTCTACCAAGGGTGGTTTGCCCCTTGGGGAGGAGTGCGGTACATTTAGGAAACCTAACGGGCGACTACAGCCTCAGGGAATCTTTGTAATGGCTACGTAGTGAAACCCTGCCTATTCACCTTGGTAGTGTTTAAGGGTTTGATCGGCCCGAGGCAAGAGGGAATCATGGCTTGTGGGTAAAGTGCGCAACCTCTGCAAAGTGTTATGAAACTGATATATCAGCCGTGCTCGCGGTTATGAGCGGCCAAGGGAGCTCCAGTGATTAGAGATACTTGATCAGAGATGTTTGGTTTATAGGTGGTGATGGGGATGATGGTTATGATTATGCTTATGGTAATGGTAAGTGGTATTCTTTCGTTTGGAAAGGTACTTTGGGTTAACAACTTGGGTTAATGCTAAAACCTAGCTCTCTACTAGTAAATAATAACCTAACCAACTAAAAGCAACTGCTTGATTTAACCCCACATAAAGCTAGTCCACTACAGCCAAACGGGACATATTGTTGAGTATGTTGATGTGTACTCATGCTTACTTTACACACCAAACCCCCCAGGTTGTTAGCGACTAGTATTACCATTTTATGTTATTATTTGAGCCGTGTGTATCTACGTTTCTTTTCGGCACTTTGATAACTGTTAAAGACTATGTGGATGTCTCGGACATCATGATGTAATCGACTAGTATTACCATTTTATGTTATTATTTGAGCATCGTGTGATGATGTCCAGTTATGTAACTGTTGTGTACGTGAATTGCTGATCCTGGCAGGCTGGCACGTACATGGTTCGCATTCGGTTTGCCTTCTAAAACCAGGTGTGACATAGGTGGTATCAAAACCGTGCTGACTGTAGGTCCGCTAACCTAGAGTAGAATGGTCACTCTAAGGATTATTGACCCATATCATCCCCTTGACTTTGGTATCCCTTCAAAAGTTGGTCATATCGACCAAACCTATGTTCTACTATATATATTATACCTTGCTAAAAATTTCGTTTATTCTAATTCCTAATTTTCTATGGTTTACTTGCTAGTCATATTAGCAGTGTTCTCACTCTTATGCTTACGGTGTTGTCGGTGGGAAAATCCTCCGGCCAGGTGGCGGAATGCACCCGCCCTAATCCTAAGATGAGGAGGGGGCCTAAGCGCTTGCCTGTTTGGTGAATTCTAGATGAACACAAGAACACTCGAGGGTTTATCGTGGTTCAGGCCGCTGGAGCGTAATGCCCTACATTCACTGTCCGTAAGCTGTATTGACCGTGTCCCTTGTAACGCTGTGTCCCCTCCCTTTTATAGTTTAAGGGAGGTACATACAAGGATGCTGAGCTCCGACATGCGGGCCCAGGAGCATAATGGAAGGAATACATTATGTGAATAATTAATGCTGACAGCACACATGAGTAGAGGCGTATAGGCGGAGCCGTTCAGATTCCCTCCGTCTTAGTAACGCATGAGTAATCAGCGGGAGTCATGATGACTGCAGTCCATGCATCATTGATAGGCAGTGACCCTTTTCTTGGAAACACGCGAGTAATGGTGAGTTATTGTCCTTGCTATGGTTACGTGTGAGTAACAGCACGGCCCACGCAGCGTGGACTAGGCATGCCGCCTGTCACTGGAATGGACAGGAGCACGTCTTATCCGTAATGAATGCAAAGACACGCGTAGCCCGGAGGCTTCATGCCAGGTTCCGCCCGTTGGCTTACGCCGCGCGCAGTAGGCCACGTGGCAGCATCGGGTCTCCTCCTGGGTGGGGAGCAGGAGTGTATGTGATAAGGTCCGGATCCCACCAGATCAGGTCTGGACACGTGTCGGCACCGGACCCCCGTCTGGGTCCTGATTAAGGCTCGGGTATGTTCTATCCTGGAACCCTGGGACCCCACTATGGGTGGCTCGGACCCCATACAGGGGGTCCGGATCCCATTCCAGGGGTTCGATTCACACACGTGGAGGTCCTGGACCAAACTTGGAGTCCCGGACCGTATATACAGGGGTCCGACACCTTCCCATGGGGGTCCGGACTCACTGGTGATGCCTTAGAGTATGTCACTTTCTCTAAACACGTGGCAGCACCGGACCCGCCCATGTGGTGGGGTCAGGTGCTGTTGCTGGCCCAGAGTAGTCGCTCGAGGCTGGGGTGAGTCATGGCCTGGTCCCACATAGAGCTCTTTTACCACGCGACTAAAAATAGTCGCGTGGGTACTGCATTTTTATACAGCAGTAAGGGGTACCCTAGTTTTAGGGTACTGACACCCAGGCCCACCACAGTGGAGGATGCGGGCCTACAGGTGGGGCCAAAGCTTGTACTTTGCCTCAACATGGCCTGATCAGTGATTGGCGTGCTGTTTTAGCATGTCTGCTGACCCGCCCGCTGTCAATCCACCTTCGGTCATGTCAACTGCCATATCTGTCCCCGCGGCTGACTGACCCACGGGTCCCCACGCCTGGTGGTTTCGTCGGGCCACGTGCGGGGCGCCTCGTTGCTGCTGCATTGGTTTTAAAAATAACCTTTTGTCTTTTGCAGTGGCCCCAAGGAGGCGCGCTATCGCGTGCGGCGGTTCACACCCCGCTCTTTCCGCACCTGAAATCCAGCACACAAACTGTATGACTTGTGGACTTGGGCCCCCGTGTCATAGACTGGGCTGCCTGGGTCCTAGGTGCCCGTCGAACGGGATTTCTTGCGGCGTTTCAGGGGCACGCAGGAGAGTTTCCCTGAAAAGGATTCACCCCGCATGCAACAGTTACCTTTTCGCGTTCTCTCCTAATCGGTTGTGCCCCTTTGCCTTCGTGCTCCTCTGTTCCACGCCCGCGCCGCTGCACACGCCATGGCTTCGCTCGGTCATCCTGATCGCTTTCAGGTTGAGGAAGAGCTCAATCTAGTGCGTGGCCTGCTTGGGTGGAGCGTGCCAGGGCTCGCCGGAAGGATCCATGCCGGTGCTGTCCCCTTAACGATCTCGCCGCCGGGAAGTTTGTGTTGTTCACCTCATACATTTCTTGCGGGTTGGCGCTGCCGATTTCACACTTCTTCCTACTACCGCTAGAGGAGTTCGGGCTTCAACACCTCACGCCCCACTCCATCCTCCAGGCAGCGATCTTCATCCACCTCTGCGAGATGTTTGTAGGTGTGGCCCCCTGCACTTCCCTCTTCCGCTATTTTTTCGTGCTGGTCAGGTCCGAGAAGACTAGGGACCACATCGGTGCCTACTACTTTCAGATGAGGCCAGATCTGGCCATAGTCTACATCCCCACCTTTGGTGGTGCGAGATGGGAAAACTGGCGCAGCGACTGGGTGATTGCCAGCACCGAGGCCAACGACCGCCTCACCTTGCCGAGCAATGGGCCAGCACTCGACCGCAAGCAATGGAGGACCAAGCCATCCCTCTCACCAGAGTTCCTGCCCGTATTGGACAGGATCAAGGTCTTGGCTACGGGCGGCCTGACATCAATGCACGTGGTCGGCGATCTCCTAAAGCGTTGGATCGCGCCGCTGCATAAGAGGCCATGCCTGTCCTGCTGGTTCACCGGCCCGAACGACATCTGTAGGATCCAACGCGAGCCGGGTACCGATCTGTCCTGGGACGAGCTGGAACTCCTGGTGAGGGGGATTACTGGGGAGATTTTTGTCCCTGAATCCCTGATACTCCCCCAGGACATCACGACGCTCTGTGATGACCCAGGCCTAAGGACGGCGATCCTGGCCACATTGCGGACCCTCGATGACAGCGGCGTGGCGGTTCGCTAGACCGGCGGCCAGGACCCCCTCCGCGGGATCTGGATTTCTGGTGCACCGGCTGGGGGTCCCTAGCCCATCAATGTGGCTCCCAGTGCCAATCCCGCCATGGCCCCAGCCCCTTGGACAAGGGCAAAGGGGCTGCAAGTAGTGCCTCCGCCCTAGGTAGCTCCAGAGGGTCGGAGGAGGAGAGGCGATGTAGGTTGTGTCGCGCTAATGAGTCGCTCGTTTCGGAGCCCACCGAGAAGCGCCAGAAGGCTGCAGATGGGACCGAGGAGGCCAGCTCCTAGGCCCACAACGCGCAGAGGCGCGTCAGTCCCCCGATCCCACCGCCACCACCACCATCCGGGGGGTGATCACCCCTAGGAGCACCAGCAGCAGCAACAGCAGCAGGAGGGGCAGCAGCAACAACCTCAGCAGCAGCAGCCACAACAACAGCAGCTACAGCCAGTGCAACAACAACAGCAGGAGCGGCGATTGCCTCGCTTCAAGAGTCACTGGAAAGTCCAGGGCCCCAAGTAAGTGTAGTCCCTTTTTCCACGTGCCTAATCATCATGCCGACAAGTCTTAACCCATCATCTATTTGCCAGGGCTTCTTCCTCCACTGCTCCCAAGGCCATGCCTCCTCCGCCAGATACCAGGCCCACCGACGGGTCTAGCTCTCAGCAGCAGGGATCCGCTGAGGGTGGTGCCGACGGTCCGCTCCCAGCTACTGCCAGGACAGTGCCACTGGCTTCCCATGCCCCAGTTGGGGATCCGGCGGCAGTGGCGCTAGCGTCAGGTGGCGTCGCAGCGGCGGAGAAGGTCCCAGCTGGGGGATCTGCGCCCATTCCCAACACTGGGGGTGACACAGGGGGCGTGTCCCCCTGCCTGCTCCAGAGGAGATGGAGGTGGTATTCGGGCGGTGACTCCGGTCGGGTGCTGAGCGAGAAGCGGCGCCAGTCCCCCTCCCCCGCATGCTGTCCCACGCCCACCAGGTTCTTAGTGAAACTGAGGCAGCAATCTTGTGGGAGTGGGAGGCACTTGAAGCTGAGCACCAGCGCCTCAGTGACTGGCACACCCAACTAGAGGAGCACACCAAGACGACGTCCTGGCAGTTCACCTCCGAGCGGTCCCAACTTGAGCGGGACCGCAAGGAGTATAAGAAAGACCTCCAGAGGGTGTGTGCCAGGGAGCTGGAGGCGACCCGGAGGGAGAAGAAAGTGGCCAGGAGGGAGGAAGCCGTGACCCAGAGGGAGGCCCTCATGACGGAGTACCAGACCAAACTGAGTGCTCTGGACAAGACTCTGAAAGCCCAGCGGGCCCAGCAGGTAAAGGCCATGGAAAGGCTGCAGAAATGGCAGCAAGAGCTTGAGGGCAAGGCTAGCGACGTCGCCCTCGTCGTGGAAAACCTTAAGGTGAAGGAGTTGTCCTTGGACAGGCGGGAGACGGATCTCGCCAGGCGAGAGATAGATCTCACCTTCAGGGAAGAAATGCTCGTCCAGCGAAGCGAGTTGCTAGCTGAGCACGAGCTTGAAGCAGAGGAAAAGGTGAGGAAGCTGGAGGAGCAGATCCACCAGCTCGATGCGGCGCAGGCGGCGCCGGGTCCCTAGGCAATGGAGGCCACCAGAAAGGCCCTCGAAGATCTCCAAGCAGAACACCTCGACGGGGTCCAACGCATTGCCGAGTGGGCTGGTGAGGCAAGCATGACACTAGTGCCACTAGGGATGAGCCCCATCCCAGTGTCGGATCCGCTAGTGTCGATCTCCGATGCCCTCCCGGTGCTAGACTCTGCCGCCGATCGCCTCCGCCGCCTAGATCAGATCCTTGGTACCCGCCTAGAGGCAGAGGGCAGCAAGCTCTATCGAGCGATGGTAGACTACGTCCTGACGTGCTTCTGGAGTCACGACCCTGCCATATCCTTGGCGCCGGTGATCGATGGTCCGGTAGCCGCCACAGAAGATGCCGCCCGGGAGAGTGTACAAGACGCAGTGGAAATGGTGGCCGTGCGCTTTCAGCGTGATCCTGCCGACGCCAAATAGCTGAACCTGTTGAGACAAGGCGAGGGTTCCGCTGGGGGCGGCTGTAATAACTTTTGGCCATGTAACATATTTTAAGAACCGTTAATCAAGTAGCACTGGAACTTATCTATATGTTATTTGCCCTTGTTATGTGTAGCGTCATCAACTTCCACCTGATACTTGGCCCCCTGGGAGGTAGGCTCGACGTGTCGAGGCTGGATACTAGTATACCAAAGAAAAAATTGGTGGACCGGCCCCTAGGAGGTAGTCTCTACAGTTTGAGACTACCTACCTCTGGACTGGGACCTGGACCTGCACACAGCTTCGGCTTTGAAGTTTTTGGAGCACACCCATAGGACCCACCATCTGGTATCTTTCATCCTTTGATTCATGCAACAGGACCTGCAGGATTTAGCCTGGGAAGCCAAGCCGTATGCCCAGACCCATAGGATCACAGTTCCAAATACTAGGGTACCCGTTGCAGAGTGGTGGAGTGTGCAGGCTTAGGGTACGGAACCATGCTAAGCAGCTACACAGCTCCAGACCACTCCAGGAGACGAGCGCCCATTCTCTAGAACTGGACCCCAGGTTGCCGGACCCCCTGCAGCAGTAGAGGGGTGCAAGCCTGGCTACTCAATTCGGATGTCATCATACCAGGAAGGGTGGGAAACTGTATGGGTGGGTTAGATAAAAAATAATGCTTGTAAACTGAAGTAGAATAAAACCATCAGAAAAGCACATCTGGGGGGGGGCAAATCTTTTCCTTATAACTTGATATACATGGGTGTAGACCAACAGACCGGGCTTACGAGGGCGGGCCTCACCAGATTGACGTACACATATGCGCAACCTAGTTACAAAGGAAGAAAACTCAATCTCCCAGTTTTGCTTTTATGGATAGAACTTACGGAGATGCTCTACATTCTAGGGATTGGGAAGAGGTACTCCTCCTGTTGTGGCAAGGCGGACACACCCGGGTCGGCATATTTCCGTCACCTTGAAGGGTCCTTCCTAACTAGGGGAGAGTTTGTGGAGCCCTTCTCGGTTCAGTATTCGCCATAGGACTAGGTCCTCGACCCTGAGCTCCCTACAATGCACAAACCGCTGGTGGTAGCGCCAGAGCGCTTGGTTGTACCGTGCATTTTGGATCGCCGCTTGCCATCTACGTTCGTCAATGAATTCCATGTCCTCACTTCATAGTTGTTCCTGCATAGATTCATCGAAAGACTAGACCCATGGCGAGCCCATAATGATTTCCGGGGGAAGACAGGCTTCAGCCCCTTAGACCAGGAAGAACAGGGTCTCCCCGGTAGCTCGGCTGGGTGTGGTCCAGTTCCCCCATAGTACGCATGGAAGCTCATTGACCCAATTTGCACCATGCTTTTTTAAGTAGTCATAGGTGTGTGTCTTGAGTCCCCTGAGGATTTCTGCATTTTCCCTCTTAGCCTCGCTGTTGCTCATGGGATGAGCCATAGAAGCAAAGCAGAGCTGGATGCCGATGCCCTCGCAATACTCTTGGAAGAGCCGACTTTTGAACTGGGTCCCATTATTCGTAATGATACGGCTTGGGACCCCAAATCTACAGATAATCGACTTGAGGAAGGCAACAGCAGCACCCTGGGTGATATTAACCATAGGGGTGGCCTCTGGCCACTTTATGAATTTGTTGATAGCGACGAAGATGAAACGGTACCCACCGACAGCCCTGGGGAATGGTCCCAGGATATCCACCCCCCATACGGCAAATGGCCAGGAGGGTGGAATCATTTGAAGAGCCTAAGCCAGTGTGTGTATCTGCTTTGCATGGAACTGACATGCTTTGCAGGACTTTACCAACTCAGCTGCATTCTGGAGAGCAGTTGGCCAATAGAAGCCGTGCCGGAAGGCCTTACCAACCAGTGTGTGGGATGACGAATGACTTCCGCACTCACCTCCATGGATCTCCACGAGTAGCTCACGGCCCTCCTCCTGGGTGATGCACCGCATGAGAATGTCGTTGGCGCCACAGCGGTATAGATCCCCTTCTACCACCGTGTATCGTTTAGCCAACCGCACTATGCGCTCTGCGGACACATGATCTTTAGGAAGGACATTTTCTTTGAGGTAGTCTCGGATCTCAGAGATCCATGCATCGGGACCACTCTGAGCTACTGGCTGTGGTGCTAAGAGGTTGGCAGGACCCTTTGTAGCACACACAATCCTTGGTGGGTTCTACAGATGGAACGCCACCGGGACCGCTAGCTTCGAGGTGCTAGTCTCGCCCCCTTCTCCCGGTTCGACAGGCTGGCCGGTAGGTCTCAGCAGTCGTCTTTCGAAGACGCCCTCGGGCACGGGTGCCCAAGTTGATGCCATCATGGAGAGTTCATCTGCTATTGAGTTGTTAGCCCGAGGAACATGTTGCAGTTCTAGGGTAATGAAATCCTTTTCTAGCTTCCTTACGTGGAGGAGGTAAGCTGCGAGCCTGGGCTCGTTGCAGCTACATTCTCCGTGGACCTGCTTGATAATCAACTAGGAGTCCCCCTTCACGAGGAGCTAGCGGATCCCTAGGGATAGGGCCGCAGACAAGCCGAAAATTAGTGCTTCATACTCTGCCAAGTTGTTGGTGGCCTTGAACTCAAGGTGCACCATGTACTTCACTTGATCTCCGCTTGGGTCGATGAGGACCACTGCAGCACTGGCACCCTGCTGGTGGGCAGATCCATCGAAGAAGAGCGTCCAGTGGGGCTCGGTGAAGACCGGAGCCCCAGGCTCCGCAGGTGTGGGGTCTGAATCGGGATCCAAACCCCAAGAGCGCTCGGGGAAGGGGTCCATTCCACGATGAAGTCAGCTAGAACCTAGCTCTTGACAGCGTGGCGAGGCTGGAAGTCTAGTTGGAACTCAGCAAGCTCCACAACCCACTTGGCGATGTTGCCTGTGGCGTTAGAGTTGTGGAGAATGGCCCTTAACGGGAAGGAGGTCACCACCATGACCCTGTGTGCCTAAAAATAGTGGCGCAACTTCCTAGATGCAACAAGTATAGCATAGATAAGCTTGTGCGTCTCAAGATACCTGACCTTTGCCTCATGGAGGACTTTGTTGACGTAGTAGACTAGCTTCTGGATGGTTTGGACCCCTGCGGTTGGTCCCGAGCCCTCAAACTCTTGACCTTCCATCACCATCGTGGTGGTCAAACCACCACCTTCTCCTAGGGGAACTTTTTGACTCCCCTAGGGATGTTGTGCCATCCTTTCGATGACCAGCATCATGCTCACCACCTCTGTAGCCGCTGCAATGTATAAGTACAACGGCTCCCCTGACTCTGGAGCTACCAGTATTGATAGGGACACAAGGTGCTACTTCAACTCTTGAAAGGCTCATTCTGCCTCCTCGGTCCAAGAGAATGGGACGAACTTCCGTAATAGCTTGAAGAAGGGTAGCACCCTCTCGGCCAATCTTGAGATGAAGCGGCTAAGGACAGCCAGTGACCCCCGTAAGCTTCTAGACGTCCTTGATTTGGGTCGGAGGCCTCATTGTCTCAATTGCTTTGATCTTCTCTAGGTTTGCTTCAATGCCCCGGTGCGAAACCAGGAATCCCAGCAACTTCCCTGCGGAAACACCAAAGACGCACTTTTTCGTGTTCAGCGTCGTGTGTGTTGCCCGCAGCTTGTCAAAGACCAGGGTTAAGTCTTCCACTAGGGTCGACCCTCTCTTAGTCTTGACCACGATGTCATCAATGTATATCTCTATCCTGTCCCTAATCAGGTCACCAAAGGTCTTACTCATCGCCCGTACAAATGTCGGCAAGGCATTTTTCAGACGGTAAGGCATTACAACATAACAGTAAAGCCCATCCACAGTTACAAAAGCGATATGCTTCCTATCTTGCCTAGACATTTGGATCTGATGGAAACCAGAGTAAGCATCTAGGAAGGACAGGAGGTCGCACCCAGAGGTAGAATCCATGATTTGATATATTCGTGGAAGTGGATATGGGTCCATGGGACAGGCCTTATTGAGGTTGGTGTAGTCGATGCACATCCGAAGCTTCTCGTTAGCCTTGGGAACGATGACTGGATTGGCCAGCCATACTGGGTGATGGACCTCTTCGATGAAGCCAGCGCGCAGTAGCTTCCGGACCTCCTCTCGGATGAAATCCTGCCGCTCAATGGACTGTCTCCGAGGCTCCTGACTCACCAGTTTGGTGTCAGGGTGGATCTTCAGATGGTGCTCGATCACCTCCCTGGGGATCCCAGGCATCTGCGACGGTTCCCATGCGAATACGTCGGCATTTGCCTGGAGGAAGGCGACGAGCGCGATTTCCTATTTCTCCTCCAGATTGCCCGCGATGCGAGTGGTCTGGGAGGAATCCATGTCGACCTGGATGGTCTTGACAGGATCGCCGTCTGCTCTAGATGGTTGCACCTTAGGCACCTTAGTAGGCGCCTTGGTACAGGAAGTTGAGGGGTCCCCCCCCCCCGTCATCCGGGTGTGTGGTTTCTGCCGCCAGGGTGTGCAACTTCTCGACAGCTGCAAGCGCAGCAGGGTGGTCGCCCCACACGTTGAGGACCCTAGCAGGGGACGACATCTTGAGGACCAAGTACCCATAATGGGCAATGGCCATGAACCGATACAGGGCCGGCCTGCCAATGATGGCATTGAAAGGGAGGTTAACCTCCGCAACGTCGAACTGGACGTTCTTAGTGCAGAAGTTCTCCTCAGTCCCGAATGTAACCGGGAGTGCGATGCTCCCAAGGGGATACACCAGTTGAGGGCCCACTCTAGAGAATGGGCGAGAGGGTCCCAGTCGGGATCCTGGGATCTGCAGCTGCTTGAACGCAGCATGACTGATGACGTTGAGCCCAGCCCCACCATCAATCAGGACATGATGTAGCTTCATGTTGGCGATGACAGGGGCGGTGATGAGTGGTAGTATGCCGGCCCCTGCCATGTTTTCGGGGCAGTCGGATGCCCCGAAGGAGATAGTGGTGCTCCGCCACCGCTGATGTGGGGCTGCCTTCGAGACCCCTGGGATCGTCGAAAGGACCTCGCGGTGCAGGGACTTCATGTTCCTATGGGAGGTGAGCTTCCAGCTTCCGCCATACATCACGTACAGCTTCTTGCGGCGGTCGTTGTCATCACCAGAGTCGGTGTCTCCAGTTAGGATGTCCTTGACGACTTGCTCGGGGGACTGATACCCGAGGTCTCGTTCTCTCACGGCCGCGTCACCTTCGTCGACCTTCTCCTTGCCAGGCCGGTGACGAGGCGGCGAGCCATCCTTGGAGGCCTGCTCGCACCTCTCGCTGATGCACTTCGCGAGCTTGAGGATTTCTCGACATTCCGAGGCGCTGTGGTGACTGTTGGGATGGACAGGGCATGACCCAATGTTACTTCTCTATTGCCGTGTGCGCTTGCTGCGCTCGTCCTGGCCCCAGCCGCAGCTGCGGCGACCGGAGCACCAGACTGTGGCTTATCGTGACCACGGTTCTTCTTCTTCTTCTTGCCACCGCCCTGGGTGGCGGCACCTAAGCCACCCATCTAGGTAACTCCGGTCTATGGTGTCGAGTGCCATGCACGGCCCTTAGCAGCTCTGGCACATTTGTTGGCCAGAGCAAAGAGCATAGTGATGATTTCTACGTCATGCGTCGCTAATTTCTCCAACATCTTCTCATCATGCACTCCCTGTCGGAAAGCAGTGATAAGGGAGGCATCGAAGATGCAAGGTATAGTCCCTCGTACCTTGGTGAAGCGGGAGATGAAAGCCCGGAGAGTCTCCCCGGGTTCCTACCTTACTGCATGGAGATGAGCCTCCACACCATGCTGCTAATAAGCACTGGCGAAGTTTGTTGTGAACCGTGCACAGAGCTCTTCCCAAGAGTAGATCGACCTTGGGGTGAGGTTCATGAGCCAGGTCCAGACCGGCCCGGTCAAGGCTACATGGAAGTAGCTTGCCATTACGGCAATGTTTCCACCAGCTACCGTAATGGAGGTGACGTAGACCTGCAAGAATTCCGACGGGTTTGATGTACCGTCGTACTTCTCCGGCAGGTGTGGCCGGAACTTGGGTGGCCAAGTTTCTGCGCGAAGATGATCCACTAGTGCGGCACAGCCCACGCCGACCAATGGGACACCCGCCTAGATTCGGGCGCCCCTTGGAGTTTGTGGTGCAACTACAACGAAGTCTTGGTTGAGGTTGCGACCCTCGAAGTTTTGCCGGCGCTCACGCCCCCTCTCTAGAGAGACTCGAGCATCCTCGCCCGCACGCCTGCAGTTGAGCTCTGCTCGCAGGTCGTCAGTCCGTGCACCCCTCACTGAGGGCGAGCGCACAGATGCCGATGCCTCGCGTTGACGCCGGAATGATCGAGACCAAGACCTGGCCGAGCCAGGATGGGCCATGCCGAGGAGACAATTGACATCTTCGCGCCACTGCCTCATGGCCCCCGGCAAGGCCGTGGAACTTGGTGAGTTACGTAGCAACTCCCTAGCTACAGACAACGCCCCACCAGGAGCAGCCCTCGACGGAGTCCTGGATGTCTACGCGGGCGTGTGCGGCTGCGCAGTGTGCATAGCAGCAGCACTAGGCGCAGGGCGGTTAGAGCCTCGTGGCACGAAAGATGCTGCCCCTTCCTCCAACAGAAAGTCCTTGGGAGTCAAGTCGCGGTGCTCGACGATCTGGACCATTATGTCCAGCAAGAAAATAGGCAAAAAACCCAAGGCCAGACCCCCTACCTGGCGCGCCAAATGTCGGTGAGAAAATCCTCTGACCAGGTGGCGGAATGCACCCGCCCTAATCCTAAGATGACGAGGGGGCCTAAGCGCTTGCCTGTTTAGTGAATTTTGGATGAACACAAGAACAGTCAAGGGTTTATCGTGGTTCAGGTCGTTGGAGCGTAATACCCTACATCAACTGTTCGTAAGCTGTATTGACCGTGTCCCTTGTAACGCTGTGTTCCCTCCCTTTTATAGTTTAAGGGAGGTACATACAAGGATGCTAAGCTCCGACATGCGGGCCTAGGAGCATAATGGAAGGAATACATTATGTGAATAATTAATGCTGACAGCACACATGAGTAGAGGCATATAGGCAGAGCCGTTCAGATTCCCTCTGTCTTAGTAACGCATGAGTAATCAACAGGAGTCATGATGACTTCAGTCCATGCAACATTGATAGGCAGTGACCCTTTTCTTGGAAACACGGGAGTAATGGTGAGTCATTGTCCTTGCTATGGTAACGTGTGAGTAACAGCATGGCCCACGCAGCGTGGACTAGGCACGCCGCCTATCACTGGAATGGACAGGCGCACGTCTTATCCGTAATGAATGCAAAGACGCGCGTAGCCCAGAGGCTTCATGCCAGGTTCCGCCCGTTGGCTTATGCCACACGCAGTAGGCCACGTGGCAGCATCGGGTCTCTGCCTGGGCAGGGAGCAGGAGTGTATGTGATAAGGTTTGGATCCCACCAGATCAGGTCTGCACACATGTCGGCACCAGACCCCCGCCTGGGTTCCGATTAAGGCCTAGGTATGTTCTGTCCTGGAACCCTGGGACCCCACTGTGGGCGACCCAGACCCATACAGGGGGGGGTCCGGATCCCATTCCAGGGGTCCGGTTCGCACACGTGGAGGTCCTGGACCAAACTTGGAGGCCCGGACCGTATATACAAGGGTCCGGCACCTTCCCATGGGGGTCCAGACTCACTGGTGATGCCTCAGAGTATGTCACTTTCTCTGGACACGTGGCAGCACTAGACCCGCCCATGTGGTGGGGTCAGGTGCTGTTGCTGGCCCAGAGTAGTCGCCTGAGGCTGGGGCGAGTCATGGCCTGGTCCCACATACAGCTCTTTTACCACGCGACTAAAAATAGTCATGTGGGTACTGCGTTTTTATACAGCAATAAGGGGTACCCTAGTTTCAGGGTACCGATAGGTGTCTTTTGTAGATGGCTCGTCTTAAACACACTGCACGGAAGTCAGTCATTCCTTTCTTGCCTTCTCGTCTTGCGGAGCGTCCGCTTTGCCGTCCGTTGAATAGTCAGTCTAGCCATTTGGAGAGGCTACACCACCGCCTGCATGAGGAGCAGGAGCGTCGGCGACAGTAGTTGGAGCAGCACGGCTCTTCTTCCTCGCTTTAGCAGGAGATAGAGTCTGTGAGGAGCTGCTCTCCTATGCCCCCGCTAGAGGCGCCCCCTGCACCACCACTGAGCACCCCAGCCACTGGAGTAGCTTCTGGAGGAGACCCAGACGATGAAGGCGATGATAGCAGCTCAAGCCACAGCACCGACCTTTCAGAGGAGCAGGAGCCAGAGGGATGGGTTGCTTGACCCATCACTCGTGACGCCGCTCGCGGGTGTCACTTCCACGATGTGCTCGACACCTTGCTACTCCAGGCACTTGACCGGCGTACCTGGTCTATCGAGTATCGTTGCGTTTTCTTCCAGTATAGTCGCGGGGTTTACCCGGACCGCTGGGAGGCGACTTGCTTGGTGCGCCATCCGGAGAACAGTCTCCGGGGTGTGGAGGTCTGCTCAAAGCACTACTCTATCTTTAAGCGGGACTCAGCTAAGGTGGCCATGCAAGATGTCGCACGCGCATGCGCTTTCGCACTACTTCTCAGTGTTCGGTGGGGTGGCCGATGGTCTTAACCTGAGGTATTACCCCCGTCGTCCATCTAGCAGCATAGGAGTGTGGTTGACTCACCTGTCGGCGAGGACAATCCTAGGTTGAGCAGCACAGTCAACCTAGCCGCTGTGCTAAACACAGAGCTGGACTATGCTTTAGATGAGCTGAGTAGGGCTCGTGCTGAGATCGCCTAGTTGCGGGCTGAGCGCACGGAGCGCCGTCACCTAGAGGATGGTTCTCCCTCCCCCGTCGGGACTCAGCACCAGTACTGCTCACCTTAGCGTGGACACCATGCTTATGGTAACCCCGACTGTAGGACCAAGATAAATTTAGAACCATAGATCGTCAGCGTCGGATCTTGTAATTAATGCTTAAGATAGAAGTTATGGTCTTAGTCTCAGTCTTACTCTTAGGTAGTCTTAGTTAGACAGGGTAGTTTGCTTATCCTGTGTTTTTATGTTTGTCATGATGAACTATGATGGATTTGGATCTTTGTAATGACTGTCACCTGAGTGTGGGTATCCCCTGCACCTTGGTTTACTTGTTAATATTAATAAAATTAGTTATCTAGTTGGGAAGCCCTTTTATTCTACTTACCTCTTTTATCTGAGAAGCTGTGTTTGCGTGTGTTGGGAATCAGTTAAGATGTTCATCTGTTCAGTCTTGTGGAAGAATTATGTACTCTTTTCTTATGCTGTAAGGTTTGCAAGATCAGTTCTGATGTGTGATTGCATTCTGTAGATGTCAGACAACAGGCGCATAGGAGAAAGGCGTGCTTAGCAGGAGCAGGCAGCACCACAAGATGAGGCACCCCAGCAGCAGCTGCCACCCCTGCCCCTGATGATGATAGAGCAGATGTTCTTGACCTAGACACAGGCAGTTCAAGCCATCGGTCAGACTCTGGCCACCATTCAGCAGCAGCAGCATCAGCCCCCACGTCAGCCTCAGATGCCCAATGACAAGCGTGTTGAATTCATGAGAGGTCATCCCCCAGTGTTCGCTCACTCTTCTGACCCCATGGATGCTGAAGATTGGCTACGTACTGTGGAGCGGGAGTTGCACACCGCTCAATGCGACGACAGGGAGAAAGTTCTGTATGGCCCCCGTCTATTGAGAGGAGCAGCTCAGTCTTGGTGGGAGTCCTATCTCACCACCCACGCCAAGACCGACACCATCACTTGGGAGGAATTCAGAGACAATGTCCGTCAGTATCATGTTCCAGCAGGTCTGATGACAGTTAAGAAGGAGGAGTTCCTAGCGCTCAAGCAAGGGCCTATGTCTGTCAGTGAGTATCGAGATAGGTTTCTGCAGTTGTCCCGCTATGCTCTTGAGGATGTCAACATAGATTCCAAAAGGCAGTACCGTTTCTTGAGAGGCTTAGTCGATCCCTTGCACTATCAGCTGATGAATCATACCTTCCCTACATTTCAGCATCTGATTGACAGAGCGATCATGACAGAGAAGAAGCGCAAGGAGATGGAGGATCGCAAGCGTAAGATTGGTGAACCTCAGCCTAAAAGCAGCAATCGCCCCCGTTTCTCGAATAACTCGCCTCAGCAGTTCAAGCAGAATCAGCGTCCACCTCAGCAGCAGTTTCAGAGGCAGTACTCTCAGCACCAGCAGCAGAATCACCAGAACAACTAGTCAGGAGGAGGTCAGTTCCAGAGGCAGAATCAGCAGACACCTTGCCTCCTCGCCCTAGCAACCAACCAGAGCAGCTAAGCAGCCCTAGTTCAAAGCGGAAACAGAGCATGCTTCCATTGTGGAGAGCAAGGTCATTGGGTGATGCAATGTCCGAAGAAGGCAGCCCAGCAGCAGTCAGGCCCTAATGCCCCAGCAAAGCAGAATGCGTCCCAGCCTGGAGTAGGCAACCGCTCCCAGCCGCGCTACAACCATGGGAGACTGAACCATTTGGAGGCTGAAGCAGTTCAGGAAACACCAGACATGATAGTAGGTATGTTTCCAGTTGACTCCATATTGCAGAAGTGTTATTTGATACTGGAGCAACGCATTCATTTATTACTGCATCATGGGTAGAAGCACATAATCTTCCAATAACTACCATGTCAACCCCCATCCAAATTGACTCAGTCGGTGGTAGGATTCGAGCCGATAGCATTTGCTTGAATGTAAGTGTGGAAATAAGGGGGATAACATTTCCCGCTAATCTCATAGTAATGGGTACTCAGGGAATAGATGTCATCCTCGGGATGAATTGGCTAGATAAGTACCAAGCAATTATCAGTTGTGATAAGAGGATAATTAAGTTGGTGTCCCCACTTGGAGAAGAAGTGGTAGTCGAGCTAGTCTCACCTGAACCAAGAAAAGGAGGTTGTCATCATATGGCTATTGATAGCAAGGAGCCAGATTCACTCGAGACTATCAAGGTTGTGTCCGAATTCCCAGATGTGTTCCCGGAAGATTTACCAGGTATGCCACTTGAGCAGAAAGTTGAGTTTGCCATAGAGCTTCTTCCTGGCATTGCCCCATTTCTAAAAGAGCCTACAAGGTATCTGGACCAGAGTTGGTTGAACTCAAGAAGCAGATTGATGAACTATCAGAGAAAGGTTATATTAGGCCAAGCACCTCGCCTTGGGTCGCCCCTGTCCTGTTCGTGGAGAAGAAATATCGCACTAGAAGGATGTGCATCGATTATCAAGCTCTGAATGAGATCACGATCAAGAACAAGTACCCCTTGCCCAGAATAGAAGATCTATTCGACCAGTTGAGAGGAGCCAAGGTGTTCTCAAAGATAGATCTGAGGTCAGGTTATCATCAGCTCAGGATTTAACCTTCAGACATTCCGAAGACGGCACTCATTACCAAGTATGGGTTGTATGAGTTCACTGTTATGTCCTTTGGTCTAACGAACGCACTAGCCTTCTTCATGAATTTGATGAGCAGTGTATTCATGGATTATCTTGACAAGTTTGTGGTGGTATTTATTGATGATATTCTTATATATTCTCAAAGTGAGGAGGAGCATGTGGATCATCTGAAGATGGTATTGCAGAGATTGCGAGAGCACCAGCTATATGCAAAGTTGAGCAAGTGTGAGTTCTGGATTGACGAAGTCCTATTCTTGGGTCACATAATAAACAAAGATGGATTGGCTGTGGATCCGAAGAAAGTGGCAGATATTCTGAACTGGAAAGCGCCAACAGATGCTCGAGGAATCAAGAGCTTCATTGGAATGGCCGAGTATTATCGGCGATTCATTGAAGGGTTCTCGAAGATTGCGAAACCGATGACAGCTTTGCTAGCCAACAAAGTGGAGTTCAAGTGTACCCAAAAGTGTCAAGAAGCCTTTGAAGCGCTGAAAGAGAAGCTGACTACAGCGCCAGTCTTAGTCTTGCTTGATGTGCACAAGCCATTCTCGGTGTATTGCGACGCTTGTTACACTAGTTTGGGATGTGTGTTGATGCAAGAGGGAAGAGTTGTAGATTACTCGTCCCGACAGCTGAAGGTTCATGAGAAGAATTATCCAATCCACGACCTAGAGTTGGCCACAGTGGTTCATGCACTGAAGACATGGAGGCACTATCTGTATGGACAGAAGTGTGACGTTTACACAGACCACAAGAGTCTGAAGTACATATTCACTCAGCCAGAGCTGAATATGAGACAACTAAGATGGTTAGAGTTGATCAAAGACTATGAATTGGAGATTCATTACCATCCAGGCAAAGCGAACGTAGTGGCAGACGCTTTGAGCAGGAAAAGTCAAGTCAATATGATAGTCGCTCATCCGATGCCTTATGAGTTGGCCAAAGAGTTTGATAGGTTGAGCCTCAGATTTCTGAATAACATGCGAGGAGTAACAGTTGAGTTAGAACCCACCTTAGAGCGGGAAATCAAAGAGGCACAGAAGAATGATGAGAAGATCAGCGAAATCCAGCAACTGATTCTGGAAGGAAGAGGCAAAGATTTTCGGGAAGATGCAGAGGGTGTGGTATGGTTCAAGGATCGCTTATGTGTTCCCAATGTCCAGTCCATTCGGGAGTTGATCCTCAAGGAAGCTCATGAGTCAGCTTATTCTATACACCCTAGAAGTGAGAAGATGTATCAGGATCTGTAGAAGAAGTTCTGGTGGTACGGAATGAAAAGGGAGATCACAGAGCATGTGGCTATATGTGATAGTTGTCAGAGAATAAAGGCAGAGCATCAGAGGCCAGCTGGATTGTTGCAACCATTGCGAATTCCTCAGTGGAAATGGGATGAAATCGGGATGGACTTCATAGTCGGATTGCCTCGCACTCGAGCTAGCTATGATTCCATTTGGGTAGTGGTGGATCGCTTAACCAAGTCAACCCACTTCATACCTGTCAAGACTAGCTACAATAGTGCAGTATTGGCGGAGCTATACATGTCCCAGATCGTTTGTCTTCATGGTGTGCCAAGGAAGATAGTGTCAGACAGAGGGACGCGGTTCACCTCTCATTTCTGGCAGCAGTTGCATGAAGCCTTGGGTACACATCTGAATTTCAGTTTAGCTTATCATCCACAGACCGATGGTTAGACTAAAAGAACTAATCAAATCCTTGAAGACATGTTGAGAGTCTGTGCGTTGCAGGATCAGTCCGGATGTGACAAGTGATTGCCTTATGCAGAATTCTCCTATAACAACAGTTACCAGGCCAGCTTGAAGATGTCACCATTTCAGGTGCTTTATGGAAGGAGTTGTAGAACTCTGTTGCGATGGGATCAGCCTGGAGAAAAGCAAGTGTTTGGGCCAGACATTTTGCTCGAAGCTGAAGAGAACATCAAGATGGTTCGAGAGAACCTGAAGATAGCGCAATCAAGGCAACGAAGTTATGTAGACACAAGAATGAGAGAGCTCAGTTTTGAAATCGGAGATTTTGTCTACCTAAAGGTATCGCTAATCAGAGGAGTCAGAAGGTTCGAAGTCAAAGGCAAGCTAGAACCCCGCTATGTTGGTCCGTATCAGATTCTCGCAAAGTGCGGAGAAGTGGCCTATCAGCTCAATCTGCCAAAAGGCTTGTCAGTGGTGCATGACGTCTTTCATGCGTCTCAATTGAAGAAGTGTCTGTGTGTGCCAGAAGAGCAGTTGCCAGTGGAAGGTCTGGAAGTCTAGGAAGACTTGACCTACATAGAGAAGCCAGTGCAGATTCTCGAGACTGTAGATAGGGTCACCTGGAGGAAAACCATCAGAATGTGCAAAGTCAGATGAAGTCACCACTCTGAGGAACAAGCAACCTGGGAGCGTGAAGATGATCTAATGGCCAAGTATCCCGAACTCTTTGCTAGCCAACCTTGAATCTCGAGGGCGAGATTCTTTTAAGGGGAATAGGTTTGTAATGCCCTGAATTTGGGGGTAGAATTTTTTCTTCTTTATACTCACCAAATTCAGGCGTTACTCTCTTTTCTCTTTCGTTTCGCTCCTTCTTCCCAATTTCAAAGCAGTATAGCGACTGGTGTCTGTATCGTGTGTGAACAAAAACCTATGTTGTCATGGGTGTTGCATCATGCCGAAGCATATTTCTTTTGTCTCATCTCGTGTATAATCGCGCGTTCGTCTTGTCTCGTTGCGGATTTCGTTTCGCGTTTGGTCTCCGATCTGTGGTTGTGCGTGTCGTGGGATTTTGACCCGCGACGCGACCCAGCCCGTCGCGGCCCTGGCCCGCACGCCCCTGGCGCCCCTGCCCTCCCCATGTGCGTGCACCCCCTCCCTTCTTTTCCTTTCTCTCATTCAATTCTCCCGCATAGCAACTTCCTCTCCTCCACCTCTCTCTCTCTCTCTTCCCCATGGTGCCCTAGGTTTTGGAGACGGTGATCGCCGGATTTGGATCCCCGTGGTGAGCTCCCCTCCCCCCTCTCTCTCCCCTTCTTCTTCCTATTCTCCCCTACCCGCGTGCCCTCCCCTGGCCGCACGCCCCACGCCCTCCCGGTCGCGCCCCCGTGCTCCTCCCCGACCGTGCCCCCTGGCCGCATCCCTGGTCGTCGTGCCCCCTGGTCGCGCGCCATGGCCGTCGTGCTCTAGTCGCGCGCCCCCTGGCCACGCGCGCCCTACCGCGTCCTTGGCCGCGCGGGCAGTTCTAGTAAACAATGTTTAAATTTTAGTTTGATTAGTTTTAAATTTAGTTTAATGAACGTGTTGTGTCGCGCGCTTCATCGCGCGACGAATGAGTTTAATTTTGGATTTATTAGTGTGGTGCGTCGCGCGCTTCGTCGCGCGACGAGTTGGGTTAGTTTTGGTTATTTAGCGTGCTACGTCGCGCGCTTCGTCGCGCGGCAATTTATTTAATTTCGTATCTTGTTAATATGCTGTCGCGCTCTTCGTCACGCGACGAATTAGTTTGATTTCAGATTCTATTAATGTGTTGCGTCGCGCGCCTCGTCGCGCGATGATCCGTCTTAATTTTAGATTATTTAATGTGTGGCATTGCGCGTACAGTCGCGCGACGTTTCATTTTAAATTCAGCTTAGATGATGTATGCCGTCGTGCGTTTTTTCGTGTGACGCTTGACATTATTTTTATAATTAATGCAAGTGTCTCGTGGCGCGCTCCGTCGTGCGACGAGTCGTTTATTTCTTAATTCAATTTAAGTGTTGTGTCGCGTGTTTCGCCACGCGACAATCCTTTTAATTTTACTTTGATATGCTTATGATGGTTAAATACGGAACATGACTTTATCCTATGCATAGCACGATGACCAAATTAATACTATTCTGTTTAGACGAGTACTCTGATTTATAATCACGTAACGTGATCGCTCTTCGACCGTAGCCTCAACCGTTATTTCCTCTTTCTCGCTTAGGCATAGGTGTGAGCCCTGCGTCGAGCATCTATTTATTTATTACATTCTATTGTATGGTGTACTGTTCTTTTGTATTAAATTTGTGGAATGTATATTTGAACTCGTATAGATAATGGTCAGTTGGTGGAGTCTGAAAGAGTTGCAGGTGAAGACCCTGAGCAGCAGCTGGTTGGTGAAGGCAAGTGTCCCTTGACCCATCTATGTCCTACTCATTCTTATAATTCACTCCCTGCATTTATACAGTTATACCTAAGGATTGACTAGCTTTTCGTTTATCTTGTCCTTGTTTACCTATTTTAGTTGGGTTATTTCGGTTTAGCTATATGCTAGTGCTTTACATTAATCAATGAACATGATGAGATTATCTATGATACGCTGTTTTCTCCTTTTAATTATGATGATATACTTGTGGCATTTAAGGGGACTCGAGCTGTTTCTCGAGTGCCTCTCCGTAAGGACTGGTTCGTTGGATGACCGCCCGGGAAAACAGTACAACCATGAGGGTGGAATGGGAAGCCCTTAGCTGAATAATTAGAGGAACTGAGGTGTAGTTCGCTTCGCCGTCGTGCCGTCAATGGGGCTCGGTGTATGTGGCTCGCTCTGCCAAGGGTGGTTTGCCCCTTGGGGAGGAGTGCGGTACATTTAGAAAACCTAACGAGCGACTACAGCCTCAGGGAATCTTTGTAAAGGCTACATAGTGAAACCCTGCCTATTCACCTTGGTAGTGTTTAAGGGTTTGATCGGCCCGAGGCAAGAGGGAATCACGGCTTGTGGGTAAAGTGCGCAACCTCTGCAGAGTGTTATGAAACTGATATATCAGCCGTGTTCGCGGTTATGAGCGGCCAAGGGAGCTCCAGTGATTAGAGATACTTGATTAGAGATGTTTGGTTTATAGGTGGTGATGAGGATGATGGTTATGATTATGCTTATGGTAATGGTAAGTGGTATTCTTTCCATTTGGAAAGGGTACTTTGGGTTAACAACTTGGGTTAATGCTAAAACCTGGCTCTCTACTAGTAAATAATAACCTGACCAACTAAAAGCAACTGCTTGATTTAACCCCACATAAAGCTAGTCTACTACAGCCAAATGGGACATATTGTTGAGTATGTTGATGTGTACTCACCCTTGCTTTACACACCAACCCCCCCCAGGTTGTCAGCGTTGCAACCACTGCTCAGGAGAAGATGAAGTCGTGGAGGAGGACTTTCAGGAGTTCCAAGAGTACGATGAGTTCTAGGCGTGGGTTAGCGGCAAACCCCCAGTCGGCTGCCTGTGTAGGTCGTGTGTATCTATGTTTCTTTTCCGCGCTTTGATAATTGTTAAAGACTATGTGGATGTCTCGGACATCATGATGCAATCGACTAGTATTACCCTTTTATGTTTTTATTTGAGCATTGTGTGATGATGTCCAGTTATGTAACTGTTGTGTACGTGAATTGCTGATCCTGGCACATACATGGTTCGCATTCGGTTTGCCTTCTAAAACCGGGTGTGATAGAAATATCTTCAGAATCATTTTTAAAGTCCCTACAAATATTTTCTTAATATTTTTCCTCATGCTCATACTTATACATACGCCTCCGGTGTCTTACAGTGACCTCTACAAGCTAATTTCACTTGTACATGACTAATACATGCTTATCTCCCACTAATCCTCGCCTCCTCCCACTAATTCTCACCTCCTCCCCCTAATCCCCCCACCTTGCCTATAAATAGAAGGGCAAGGGCCTCCCCTCAAGCCACCCCAAGCCATTTCATCGCAACTCACTTCCCCCCACTCCCACTCCCACACAAGCACAAGGACCTTTCGGTCGTTCATCCACCTGTTCATAGTTTGTTCGTTCGTTCATTTGATCGTTCGTCCGTTCGTTCGTCTAAATAATCTTTGTTCAGCCGTTATGCTGCCGAACTTCTGATCGTTCGTCCGTTCGTTCATAATCCCTATTCATCATTCATCATTCGTTCATACAAACTATTCATCATTCATCATTCGTTCATACGAACTATTCATTGTTCATTGTTCGTTCATACAAACTATTCACCATTCGTTCATACTCACTGTTCACCATTCATCGGATCGTTCATAGTCACTATTCATCGTTCGTTCGTACGAACTATTCATCGTTCATCATTCGTTCATATAGACTATTCTCCATTCATCGGATCGTTCATAGTCACTATTCATCGTTCATTGGATCGTTCATCCTACTATTCATCGATCATCCGACCACCCAAATATTCAGCTGCTCATCCATCATGTTGTCCAGCTCACCTAAGATCTGCCAGACCATAATTTTAGTCATACAGACTCCGGTGACTGTGATTTTCCTTTCAGTAAGAACTTCCCGGCTAGTCACCCATCCCAGATTTCTCAAAGTTTAGCACGCTTAACTTTGAGATTCTTTCAAACCAAACTTCCAAAAAGAAATACGAACACTATTTGTATGGATACGCCTTCAATCCTATATAACATGGCCAAGATACCACAACCCATCCGCACTAGAATAACATAGTATTCCAGCTATTTGGGTCCCGCCTTACTGTTGTCCCATGTGACACAATAGGTAGGAACGGTGCCACCAATATAAACCTCTGCCCAAGAATAGCCCAAAAATAATTCCTGACACTCTGACTTTCCAAATATCTATAAATAATCAAATTCTAGAATATTCCAGGAATATTCCTTTTCCCTTTTCTTTTTATTCCTATGATTATAAAATCCAAAACTCCTCCATCCAAATTCGTATTCCAATAATTCTTGTTTCTAAATTCATATCAAATTATTATCTATACAACCATGTCATCCCTTAAGCATGGTTCATATTCCAGAAAACTCCAAAAATACTCTTGTCCCATATTCTGCCTATAATTTCCCAGTTCGAACTGAGTCAAACGATTCATTCGCCATTATTCTCACAAACAGTGAACTCTACCGTACTACACCACATGTACCTAGCTACCCTCTCCCTCTTCACACACTCAACACCCTCAGCCAAGGTAAACCCACACCCACTCAGTTACACCGCTCTACCGGCTACACGCCTAAACTCGCAAGCACCTCCACTCCACAACCGGTAATATCACAACACCACATGACACATATTCTGCTCAAGACTCTACCCATCCATATATCGCCATTCTGAACACTATACTAAATATTTGTTGATATACTTGCTAGTTTGTATGTTTGCTTGTTCATCCTGCATAGTTATCGAAGCGTCCGTGCCGTCCCGCGAAGGCCAGTTCTGCAAGTCTACAATAGACGGTGGAGCTAGAAGCCAGTTCCATGAGCTCTCGCTGTTTTTCCGATTAAAGCAACGACAAGCTCATAGGATCCCTTTGATGCATAAATTACCTATGTTTTTCAAACACAACCCTCATCCTATTATTTTATGCATTATATGATATTGCTGCTAAGAGACATGTTAATTTGGCAACCCAGCCTTAAAACTTTGTCAGAATTCATCTTTATACTCCTTAACATTTTTGTTACAAATGATTTGAGAAAAGGTGTGAGTTTCTTAAAAGAAAATGTTTTTCAAAATGGGTATGATGAAGGGTCATCACCCTTATCACCTTTGAGTAGGATGATTAGGGACTCCCTGGTTTGGGAGGGCCTTAAGGTGATGGCTCGGCCGGGTTAGGTGTGAGCATGAAGGATTGTCCCTCTCGCTTAAGGACTGGTTTGTCATCACTCCTTACCTATACTCGTGTCAAGTACAACCACTCGAGACTGTATGGGCAGTCGCTTGATCCTAACTTGCATGGTCTGTGCCCTAGGGTTATGATGGCTTGGGAGCACCGGGAGGACAAGGAGGGGGAATGTTTTGTCCTAGTTTGGGCATGGAGGTGGCCTTGTTCCTTTCAGTATAACCGCCAAGGTAAAGTCGTGCAAGGGAAGAGAGAGTTTCAGATTCGGTTCTCATTGGCCATGAGACCGCAGAGTCGAACTAGTGGATAAAGTGTACACCTCTGCATAGAGTTCAAAAACCTATTCAAATAGTCCACATCCACTGATATGGATGAGTTATGGCTTGTATTTGACAATTAGTGTTTTGTTTTCCAAAAATGTTTTTGAGAAGTAGTTTTGAAAGGTCCGGCAGTTGAGCCGTGAGCTATGGTGGACGAGAAGTCCAGTAGTTGTTTTTGAAAAAGAAAACCGGTGGGAAACTACCGAGATTCCTGGATAGTTTAGTCTAGGGGATTTTGATCCATGTTGAAAAACTTCCTGCTCCTTTGGAAGAGGATGCGCTTTAAAAAAGATAAAATGTTTTACAAAATAGCCCTGCATCAAAAATTGTTTTTCTGCAAAAATATCCTGACCTCCACATACTCCATGCATTATATATGATTTCCCCATTCTGTGGGTGAAGGTGGGCTGTTGGGTACGTAAGTACTCACTCTTGCTTATTTGTTGTTTTTCAGAGAAGGAGATCGGTGATCGGGTAAGAGTTACGCATGTTCCCAACCATTCATGTGGTTGTTGGACCGCTGATTTGCTTTGTTGTGTATGTTGGGGACTTGTTCTCAAATGCTAAGAGTTAAGAACAAGACAACATAAAAAATGTTAAGTGTTAAAGTCCTTCGTCCTTCGGAGCATTATGTCCCTTCGGGAAATAATGAATTTCGGACGAAGGTCACAAGAGACATACCTTCGTAAACTTAACAAGTAATGACGAAGGATTCATATAGAGCATGAAATATAATATAAGCACCATCATAGAATCATTTCTATTTTATTAACATGGAAAAATAGAAATGATTTCAAATTACAAATGTACCTTCGGTCCTGAGAGAAGGTAAAAAGTACAAGCGTGACGCAAAAGCAAATGCCAAGTCAGCGTGAACAGTACGGGAGTACTGTTCATCTATTTATAGACGTGGGACGCAGCCCACGTAAAATTACATTCATGTCCATTACATTTGTCAATGACTTATGAAAATCTGTCAAGGTCCACGTAGTCTTTTCATCTCTAAGTCGGTTCCCCCCTCTGCTATCGCGACGAAGCTTCCCTGCGCACAGCTTCGGCTGTGCACCATCCTTCGTAGAGCTTGGTAATCAGCTCGTCCTTCGTCTGGTTCAGGCTTCGTCCTGACCGTGCTTCATGTTCATAATTCTGAGTCCGGAGATAACTGTTCACATAATCCACTTGGAAAACATTGTCAAATCATGTTTTTGAGGACCTTCGGAGGACGAAGGCCCCCAACAGTAGCCCCTCGCAATATTAATTTGTTAATAATAAATTCAGATTGCGATATGGACGAAGGCCTTGAGCCGAAGGTCCGAAAAAACACCTCCCCTTTGCTAGAATAGCAACATTCACTGACAAGTGGGGTCTTTCAATTTTCAACGCCCTGGGGGTATAAATAAGATCATACCGCAAACTTATTTGGTACGCACACTTGCCATCTGCTTCGGCCCACTAAATTTTTAGCTCTTGTGCACTAAGATTTGCTGGTCTTTTTGATTTTGAAGCTTCGGCCTTAAAAACAGTTTTTTAGCGTTCCGAAGATGTCTGAAAGTAAGAAGATCGCTGCCGAGACGAAGCTGAGCCTCGACGAAGAGAAGAACTTGGGGTTCCTTATAGCGATGGCGGAAACCAACACAGAGAAAATCACCAAGGAAATTCTTGAAGGTTTGTCCGAAGATACTGATGACAGCGACAGTTTTGATGTAGAAAGTGGTGGGGAAGAATCCGAAGATCGACCATGGCGACCAAGTCACACGGTTTTCGGGAAAACCACTATCAAGCAGAGTCATATTGATAATATGAGGGGGCGGTATTTTCGAGATATATCTATTGTGAGGGTTGACGCTGGAGAAAAGACTTCTCCCACCCCCGAAGAAGATGAAGTTGTAATCTTCCGAAGCTTTCTCAAGGCTGGGCTTCGATTCCCCCTGAGCAACTTTGTTGTTGAGGTACTGAAAACATTTCAAGTCTACCTTCATCAACTTACTCCCGAAGCTATTATAAGAATGGGGATGTTTGTCTGGGCTGCGAGAAGCCAAGGTTTAGAACCAAATGCTAAAAGCTTTTGCAACATTCATGAGTTGTTATATGAGACGAAGCCCTGGGGGAAAGAACAATATCACAACAATTTTGGGTGTTACAGCTTCGGTGCCCGCTCCGGGTCAAGCCGCCTTGTGCCAACTTTTCGGAAGAGGTGGCCCGGAGCCTGGATGACTGAATGGTTCTATGTAAAGAATGACTTAACAGCGCAGGAAAATGTCAAGAGTATCATTATGCGCCCCATCTGGCAACGCTTCGGACTTCGAAGGCCGAAGGTTGAAATGGATGAAGCGGCCGAGGAATGCCAAAGGGCCTTCGGCGCAATCTGCTCTTTCATTGGGACAAGGGACTTGGTCCAAGAGCATATTGCCTTCAGGGTGTGGCCACTTGCAGGAAAGTGGGAAATGCCGAAGGAGACCATCAAAGATTCCGACGAAGGCGGACTGGTCAGACTGAAATACACATTCAAATATGCAGATAAATTTGTTGAACCTGATGATGACTGGTTGAAAAGCATTGAAACATTAAGTGACGAACTGCTTGGGGCATATTCGAAGGCCGAAAATACTGCGTTATCAGCAGCCTTCGGAGGCCGAAAGAAGAAAAGGCTCAACCGGGTATTTGACGCAGTCGGGTTTGTCTACCCTGACTATCATTATCCGGTACTGGGTCGCAAAAAAAAAATTACTTCTCCTGCGACAGAAGCTACCACAAGTGCCACTAGTGAGCCAGCGCCGCAAAGGAAAAAGATGAAGGTGCTCACCCACCGAGCGCGCTTTATTGAGCCGGCCACAGTGCCAAAATTTATTGGTGAAGTCTCTTTGGCCTCTGAAGCTACAGAACCAGCTCCAGTGCCGAAGATAGAAGAGAAAACTGAAGCACCTTCAGCCGAAAAAGCAGAAAAACCGAAGATTGAAGAGCGAAAAATATCGGAAATCTTAAGTCCTTCAGCAACTGTTGAAACAACAAAAAATCAAAAGGGCCCGTCGGTGACCCCGAGAAGAAAAAGAATGGTGAACGTGTTAGATGTTTTGGAGACAATTAAGTCTTCAAGCACAACTCCAAAAGGGACTATTGAAGTTGCTGAAGTGTCTACCGAAACTGAAGTTGCTGAAGCTTCGAAGCAACAACCTAAAGCTGAAGCTGGGCCTTCAGAGCCCACCAAGGAACAATCTTTGGAGACCGAGAAAATATCAGAACCAGCTTTGGTTAAAGAAATTGACACTGCCGCCCCCGAAGCTCCTTCCAGCGCACGCGATTATATCGTGCGACATGCTTCGGGGAAGAAATTATCCGAAGAGGAAACTTACGAAGCTAACTACTATGCCAGAGAGCTAAAATATCCGAAGGGGGCAGTAGTGTTTAACGGGACTAATGAAGATGACTTCCTGTACTGCCTTCCTGATAATAAAGAACTATCTGTCTGCCGAGAGATGGCTAGAAGTATGGGATTCCCGAAGCTCGAAGCTGGATTATGCGCTATGACGAAGGAAGATCTCGCGGATAGTCTTGCATATAATAGCCTAAAGGTATGGGAATTAGTCGTTTGAAAAAATTTTACAATACGTAATTCATTCCTTTATTCTTATATGGATTCTTTTTTGTATAGGGTTTGATCCTGAGCAACGCACTAAGAGCACAAAAGAGTGCCGAAGATGAAAGCTATGAAATTGCGTTCAACAACCTTCGATCAGAAGTTATTAAACTGAGAAACGAAGCTCTGGAGAAGGATAAAATTCTGCTTACACTGGTAGATAAGGTAAAGAAGGACGAAGCTGCTTCAAAAGCCCAGGCGGAAGCCCAAAAACGTGAAATTAAAGATCTTCAGAAACAGCTAGCTAGAGCTAAAGAGGAACGTGTGCTTGAGGAAACAAAACGAGAACTTAGTGATCATTTGGTCAATAATTTAGAGTTAAGTGTTAAAGAGCTTCGTGCATCTCAGAGGAAATGCTATGTTAAATCTGTAGAATGCGTCAAAAAGATAAAATCCAGCTTCGCCAGCGTTGGCGCCTTTTCTAGTGAAGAGAATTTTCCAAGAGGCAATCCCGAAGGTCCACTGGACTGGATCAGTCACGAAGCAGAAGCCTTCGAGGAAATCCTGAACAGCCGCGGTGACATCTGCGCTTTTTCAGGCGCCAGAGGAATTGCTGCTGTTTTGGAGAAAAAAGGTTGTGAACATATAAAATCCTTAGCTCAGTCCGAAGCTGCCCTGTCCTCTGAAGACATCAAAGATCCCTCGACCGAAGCAAGCATGGTTGGTGGTAAATTCTTCACTGATATCTGGGACAATGGCGGCCGAGAAATGGCGCAAGAAATAATTCAAAGGAGCGAAAAAGGCATCCATGATGCTAGGAAAGTGGCAGAAGCTGCCGAAAGAAGTACAGAGCCCGAAAGGGAATTAGCTATTAATTAGTCGTTCTTATTGTGTTGTAATTTTTATTTCAAACTTTGTTCGCGATTTGTAATAGTAACGAAGAAATGTTCTCTTCCCTCAGAACCTGCTGGATCGACTGCCGATCCTCACACAAAAGAAGATGACGAGATTAAACGAATGGCCGAAGCTATCATGGATAAAGTTGTTGATCAACTTTTAAATGAGGCCGCCGAAGCAGTATTAAGAGAAGACAAAATGTTATTAGAAAAAACATTGGAAGTGTGATCTTTGTAATATTTTGTACATTTGAATGTAATATACAAGTCTCTTTTCATTATTCAATTCTTTACGATGCATGAAATTCTACATACATACCATTTTTGAGCCTTCGGCGAAAAAACACCTTCCCTTCTTTTCATGCTTCGTGAAGAAAACATTCTCCGTTAAAACTGTTCTGATAAATCACGTCCATGCTTCGTGTAAACATTCTCCGAAGCTATACAATTTTGATATTACTCTGATGAAGCTCATCCATGCTTCGTAAAAACATTCTCCGAAGCTATTTTCCGAAGATTATCATTGTATTCCCTCGTGACTTTACACAATTTGCTCTTTCTCAAAGCATCCTTTCGAAGGTTGATACTGTGTCCCCTTCTTTTGCCATATGCAACATGATGTATGATGCTTATGCTATGCAAAATGATGTGATGATGTTATGTTATGCAAATGACATTTGTTCCGAAGATACACACAATATATTTGTAAGCTCTGCATTCCCTTAGGAACGTCTTTGGAGCTTCTTCGCCTTTTACTTAGACGGTATAAGCTCTGCATTCCCTTAGGAACGTCTTTGGAGCTTCTTCGCCTTTTACTTAGGCGGTATAAGCTCTGCATTCCCTTAGGAACGTCTTTGGAGCTTCTTCGCCTTTTACTTAGGCGGTATCAGCGTTGACTTTTCGCTGTATGCTCTGCATTCCCTTAGGAACGTCTTTGGAGCAAAAACTTACACTGCGCTCCCTTTGGAACGGCTTTTTGTAACTTCGACAACTTACTCTGCGTTCCTTAGAACGACTTTTTGTTGCTTCGAAGGAATTTTGATAATTCGAAAGTCCTCCTTGTTACCGCAAACTTTTAAGCTTCAGCACCTTAAGCCTGTGGAGAAGATAGATTTTCCTCATAACCAACCACGAAACTATTATACGAAAACTGAAATGTTCTTTATTACACAGAAAATAGAACTTAAACGGAAAAGACTGCTATCAAAGTAGGATATTTGTCAATAAATGTGCTTCGACTCTGGCACAGTACTATTGACTGTGCGAGCTTCAGATTGCTCTCTGAGATCCCTTTGGTGAGGAACATATTGGCTCCCTTCTGGCTGTTGGCCTTGTTGCAGCGGAGGTGGAGGCGGGGGCTGTTGCCATGAAGCTTGAGGCTGACTCGCCGAAGCTACGGAAACTGCAGGGTGGTTGCCCACGTATTCCGGGATGTAAGGCTGATGGTACGAAGCAGTATGCATGACCTGCTTCGGCTGGCCTTGTTGCGCTGCAGCTTCTGCTAGCTCCTTTTGTTTCTGGATGGTGACATGACACATCCTGGTGGTATGGCCCTTGTTTTCACCACAGAATAAGCAGAATGTCCTCCTTGGTTGATCTCCAAATCTTCCGCCGAAGCCCCTGGCGCCTCTGCCTCTTGGAGCTGGTGGCCGGAAGAAAGTTTGCTGTTGCCCCGAAGCCTGTGAAGAGTACTGCGGCCTGTTCTGCTGACTCCCCTTATCATCATTTTGAGTGGAGTTGTGGATGGACCTGACATGCCTCGGATAGAATCTTCCTCCGAAGCCCCTGGTCATCTCAGAAAATCTGAAGGCCTCCTCCCTTCTTTGGCGAAAGTCATTATCGGCACGAATGTACTCGTCCATCTTTTGGAGCAGCTTCTCCAGAGTCTGAGGAGGCTTCCTAGCAAAGTATTGAGCTGTAGGTCCAGGACGAAGCCCCTTGATCATGGCTTCGATGACAATTTCATTGGGCACCGTTGGTGCCTGTGCCCTCAAACGCAAGAACCTTCTGACATACGCCTGAAGGTATTCTTCATGATCCTGAGTGCACTGGAACAAGGCTTGAGCAGTGACCGGCTTCGTCTGAAATCCTTGGAAGCTGGTTAACAACATATCCTTCAGCTTCTGCCATGAAGTGATTGTTCCTGGTCGAAGGGAGGAATACCAGGTCTGAGCAACACTTCTGACGGCCATGACGAAAGACTTCGCCATAACTGCAGCATTGCCACCATACGAAGACACTGTTGCTTCGTAGCTCATCAAGAACTGCTTCGGGTCTGAGTGGCCGTCGAACATGGGAAGCTGGGGTGGCTTATAGGATGGAGGCCAAGGTGTAGCCTGCAGCTCAGCGGACAAAGGAGAAGCATCATCGAAAACAAAATTTCCCTGATGGAAATTGTCATACCAGTCATCTTCGTTGACGAAGCCCTCCTGATGAAGGTCTTTCTGCTGAGGCCTTCTGTTTTGCTCATCGTGAGTAAGATGACGAACTTCCTCAGAGGCTTCGTCTATCTGCCGTTGCAACTCAGCTAGCCGGGCCATCTTCTCCTTCTTCCTCTGCACCTGTTGATGTA
This sequence comes from Zea luxurians, assembly GCA_029449295.1. Classification (NCBI taxonomy): domain Eukaryota; kingdom Viridiplantae; phylum Streptophyta; class Magnoliopsida; order Poales; family Poaceae; genus Zea; species Zea luxurians. The sequence continues at coordinate 27,008,001 of JAOPSE010000034.1, read as the reverse complement.
GCATCTCCATATCCCTGATTTCTTGGTCTAGCTCTTCCTCCTGAAGCGTCGGGCTGACGGCCTTTCTCTTCTGGCTTCGGGCCTCCCGAAGAGAGACGGTCTCCTGGTTGTGGTCCAGCGGTTGCAGTGTGTAACACCCGGTTTTAAAGAACAAAGCCGGGTGCCTCTCATACATGCGCCAAAGAAGACAACATATATAATAACAGAGTGTATAGAGATAAATGTCATAAAACATCAGAGTATTTATTACATAGCGGAAGACTTATTACAAAAGTAATAAAGATAAAACAAACTAAGGATCGTCGGCGCCAATGTCGACTGGGAAACGCCACCTAGATCAGATCGAACTCCTCGATTCTTGACTCCACTTGAAACCACCTGTTCTTCTCCTGTGGGGGGGGGTGTGAGACAGCAAGAGTGAGCTCACATACGATCATAGCTCAACAAGTCGTGGGGAATAATGTGGCATGAACTCACCAAAGGTGGGAGTTCAAGAAGTGTAAGGCTGATCAATGAAATAGAGGCTGAAGCTGAGCATTGCTTTTATAAGTTGGTCAAAATTTTATTAGCAATTACTAAGTATAAGTAAATACCAAACCTTAATAATAATAATGAACAGTAATAGTAAAATAATCCCAAATGCGATGCAAATGTCAAATTGAATTTAAGTTCCATAATTAATCATGTGAGTGTCCGAGCTGCTCATGACCGTGAGCACGGCTAGTATACTAGTTTTACACTCTGCAGAGGTTGCGCATCTTTACCCACAAGTCATGTTACCCATCTGCCAAGAGATGGCCAATCCCATACACCTCTACCGAGGAGGCGAGGCAGGGTAACACTACGAGGCCTTTACAAAGTTCCACTAGCTTCAGACTACCCGCTACAGTTTATGGGAAGATCCAGTACAGGGTTCCTGGCTGACCGCCATCGCAGCAAAATCAAACTGGGACCCCCCTGCACTAACCTCTCCCCTACTGCCCTTGCCCCTTTCGGGTAAGGTAGCCCTCCCCTAGCTTTCCTAGTTAATCAGCCAAGGGTGTCCCATTCCACCCTTGTGGTAGCACTGTTTTCCCGGGTGGTTCTCCATGTTCCCATTAACATAATGATCTTAACATGAACAAGGAATAATAAAACAGATAACAATAAACAATATAACAATGAGTGATGAATATCTCTATACCCAAATCCACATAAAGCAATAGCATGTACTACCCAAAACTTTAGTAGTAAAATCAGTGGTGAAGCAAGGTATAAAGATAGTCAAATCTAGGGTATCCTATTGGGTCCCAGCAAAATTATCCTATGCAGATCATTATGAATAATAAGAACATGAATGGGTAAAAGAAGTGATCAAGGGCACAACTTGCCTGGGACTTGAGATTCCAGGTACCAACTTGCTTTTGCAGATGACACGTGTCCTCGCTAGTCGTAGCAATACAAACAAACATGGTATAGACAAAATTAACATCACACCAAACATAATAATATACTGCATAATAATGATCTACATGTTGCTACGAGACTAACGCAACTTGAATGGATCAAATCGGAGTTAAAACGGAGAAGTTATGAATTTCTTAAGGTTTTATGTATTTGATATAAGATTAAGTGAAGGAATATTTTTAATGTGTTTGTCATGTCAGAACAGAGGCACTAATGGGTAGACAATATTATTACAAAAATTTAGAAAGTGGAATGGATCAATTTGGACTAAAAATGGATTTTCTATGGATTAAACAAGTTCTAGGATTATTTTTACACATAAAAATCTATTTTCTGAACTATTTTATAAGTTTTCTCACTGTCTGGACTAGGCGTCAAAATCTGGGAAGTGCAGGGGCTACGGCGTAAAAGAAACAAAGACTCAGGAAACAGCAGTGTGGGACGGCGGGTTGATTTCCGCAAAGTCCAGGGACTCTTTAGCAAAACGCCCACGGCGAAGGGGTATCGGGATCACAGGGCCGTCCGATCATCTCCGGACGCACCAGATTAATTCATCACTTTATCAAACCGGTACGCCGCCCTGGCTGCTGGATCACAATCTGACGACCCAAATTTAATGAAATCTGAACCTCCCACCGCCATCCGATCTACAACCAACGGTTCACGATTCATCCCCGAACGGACACCGCTGCTTCTAATCTCCACCGTTCAAACCACATCGGACGACACCTACACTTTCTTCTACCCAGAGCCATCCAGATGAAGCAGCGCCGTCCTCCACGGCGGCCGCATGCCGGAGACCGCGGCGACTACGTAATCTGGACCCAATTCGCGATGATTCTCACGGCTAGGGCAAATTCACGATAAAGCGAATCGGCTTACGGGTTTGTTACCTCAACGCGAAGTACCCAGGGCGTCGCTCACGTCGGGGCAGCTGTCACACGGCGGCAGACAACGTCGACGAGGAATTCCGCCCAGCCCTGCCGATGCGCGCCCAGGTGAGCACCCTTGGGGTACTCCGGCCGCCGATCGAGTAACCGACGCACCAGAATCGAGTGGTGACGCGGCGGCGGATCCAGTCTCCTCCCTCACGGCGGCGAACAGAAGAACGCCCAGCTCAACGGAATCCCCAAAGCACAGGCGGCCGACGACAGTAATTTGGTGGAGTTGGCTCAGTCCAAAAGGCGAGGGTGAGTACGCGGGGACCAAGGACCTTCCCACGAGCTTATAGGCATGCTGGGGAAGGGAATCGCGGATGCCCAGCCGCGGATCACGCGATCCCGATTCAACGACGAGGGAGACTCCGCGCCATGCGCCCAGGTGGTTGACGCGGCAACGGTGAAGATGACACACGGGAGTCGGCAAACGCGCGCCCGGACCCGGTCGCTAGGATAGCTTGGAGAATGGTTGGGCGGTGGTCAAGATTGCCACGCGAGATCCACGGCGGGAGACCGGCGAAATCTGTTGGGAAGACGCACCTGACGAGCTGGGCCCACATGACAGCAACGGACATTAGCGTAGCGGGCGCGAGGGAATACTGGCGCGCGGGTCCCGCCTGGAAGAGGCTCGGCGTAGAGTGTGGGCTGCAGCGGAAGCAATCTCCTGTTGGGCCGCGCGAGGTGAAGGGGTTTCCCTGGATGGGCTAGATTGGGGTATGGCGGCCCATGAGACTAGTTTTGTTTTATTCTTTTTCTGTTATCTTTTTCCTTTCTATTTTCTACTCCAATTTGAATTCAAATTTCGAATCAAACTTAGACCAAATTTATTCCCAAATCATATGGTGAAGTAAAAGTACAAGTTTTTAGAGATATAATTATATTATTTATATCTTTTTATATATATATATATCATCTCTCCTCTTCTCATTTTCAAAAACCCTAGGTTCAATTTAGGATTTAATCCAACTTTTAGGATTATTAACTTCTTTTTATTATCAATTATTCTTATTATTTGGTTTAATGCACAAACATATAAAACTCCAACAAGATGCTCTTTATTTTGTTTTAGAATCTTTTGTTTGGATTAAATCCTCTCAATTACATGTATGCTCTTTTCATGATGCAAATATGACACATAAAATAAGGATATCACCATATAATCCTTTTATACACTTTTGAGTATTACAAATCCTACCCCCCTTAAAAATAATCTCGTCCTCGAGATTTAAGAAGAACTAGGGAAAAGGCGGGGAAAATCTATACGAAGCTCTTCTTCTCTTTCCCAATCACTGTGGTGACTCCATTGCACTTTACACATCTTTATCACCTTATTTCTTGTAACTCGAGTCAATGTATCCAAAATCTTGATCGGGTACTCAGCATAAGTCAAATCTTCTTGAACACTAAGGTCTTCCTTTGGTAACTGTTCTTCAGGTACCCTGAGACATTTCTTTAACTGAGATACATGGAATACATCATGCACATCAGATAAATTATCAGGTAGCTCGAGTTGAGAGGCTATCTATCCAACTCGCCTAAAAACTCTAAATGGTCCAATAAAGTGAGGGGATAATTTGCCTTTAACTTTAAATCTCCTCGTTCCACGAAGTGGTGACATCTTGGGGTGCACATGATTTCTTTCCTCAAATTCCAGGGGTCTTCTTCTATTACCAGTGTAGCTCTTTTACCTGATCTGAGCTACCCTCCAATTCTCCTGAATTATACAGACTTGTTCTTCTGCTTCTTGAATCAATTCAGGCCCAAAGAACTGTTTTCCTCTAGTCTGATCCCAATATAGAGGGGTCCTGCATTTCCTGTCTTACAGAGTCTCGAAGGGTGACATCTTCAGACTGGCCTGGTAACTATTATTATATGAGGACTTAGCTTAAGGTAGACCCTTATCCAAACTACTACCATGCTGAAGGGCACAAGTTCTCAACATATTTTCCAATACTTGGTTAGTCCTTTCAGTCTGTCCATCATTCTGAGGGTGATAGATTGCACTAAAATTCAACTTTGTATCCATATTCTCATGAAAACTTTTCCAAAATTTGGAGGTAAACTGTGATCCTCTATCCAAATTGATCTTCTTCGGTACACCATGTAGAGACATAATCCAAGCCATATATATAACTTAAACCAATTGATATCACTTATAGGTAGCCTTGACCGGAATGAAATGAGCCACTTGGGTCAGTCTATCCACAATAACCCATATGTCATCATATCCTTTCTGGGTGCGAGGCAATCCAGTAATGAAATCCATATCAATCTCTTCTTACTTTCACTTGGATATCTTTGATGGGTATAATAGTCCAGCTGGTCTTTGGTGTTTGGTCTTAACTCTTTGACACCCATCGCACATAGCCACATGTGTAGCCATATCTCTCTTCAATCCATACCACTAGTATTTCTGCTTCGAATCCTGATACATCTTGGTACTGCCAGGATGAATAGAACAATCCAAGTCATGGGCCTCCTTTAAAATAGTCTCATGAGGGCTATCAATCTCAGGAACACATATCCTATCCTTGAACCATACGGTGCCTTGCTCATCTTCCGTGAATTCCGGAACTCGACCTTCAGTAATCAGATCCTTAATCTCTTTTATTTTAGCATCACCAATTTGTCCTTTGCGGATCTCTTGCTCCAAAGTAGGTTCCACATCAATAGTAACTCCTTCAGTATGAGCAACTATCCCCAGGTTAAGTCTCCTGAAATCCTCAACAATCTCATCGGGTAGCTGGGCAACAACAGCTGAATGAACATGCTCCTTGCGACTCAAGGCATCTGCAACCAAATTTGCCTTGCCCGGGTGATAGTGAATCTCCAAATCATAATCCTTAATAAGCTCCAACCAACGACGTTGCCTAAGGTTGAGATCCTTCTGAGTGAATATATACTTCAAACTCTTATGATCCGTATATACTTGGCACTTGGTCCCCATGATGTAGTGTCTCCAAATCTTAAGTGCATGCACAACGGCTGCCAATTCCAAGTCATGAGTAGGGTAGTTCAATTCATGTCTCCGCAACTGACGAGAAGCATAAGCAATCACATGTCCTTCTTGCATGAGCACACATCCTAAGCCTTGGCCACATGCATCACAATAGATGTCAAATCCTTTCTGTAGGTCCGGCATAACCAATACTGGTGGCGACATCAATCTTTCCTTCAATTGATCAAAGCTTTCTTGACACTTTTCGTCCCACTTAAACTCTCTTCCTTTCTCCAAAAGCGAAGTCATAGGCTTAGCAATCTTAGAAAATCCTTCAATAAATCTCCGATAATAGCCTGCTAATCCCAAGAAACTCCGAATCTCAGTAACTGTAGTGGGTACTCTCCACTCCATTATCTCCTTAACCTTAGCAGGATCCACTGCTATTCCTCCATTAGAAATAATATGACCAAGAAACAGCACTTCGCCAATCCAAAACTCGCACTTGCTGAACTTGGCATAGAGTTGATTATCTTGTAGCTTCTGTAGCACCATCCTCAGATGTTCCTCGTGATCACTTTCACTCTGAGAATAAATAAGAATATCGTCGATGAATACCACGACGAATCTGTCCAAATACTCCATAAACACCTTGTTCATTAAGTTCATAAAATAAGCTGGTGCATTAGTCAATCCAAACGACATAACTGTGAACTCATATAATCCATATCTAGTCGAGAAAGCCGTCTTGGGAATATCCGATGGTCTAATCCTCATCTGATGATAACCGGATCGGAGATCAATCTTCGAAAATACTCTTGCACCTCTCATCTGATCAAATAAATCCTCAATACGGGGCAACGGATACTTGTTCTTCACTGTAACATCATTAAGAGATCTATAATCCACACACATCCGTTGCGATCCATCCCTCTTCTGTACAAACAAAACCGGTGCTCCCCAAGGTGAGGAACTCGGACGAATGTACCCAGCCTCTTGTAACTCAGTTAACTGCTTCTTAAGTTCCTTCAACTCCTCTACGGACATTCTATATGGCCGTTTAGAAATAGGGGCGGTTCCAGGTAAGAGGTCAATAACAAACTCAACTTCTCTTTCAGGTGGCATTCCTGGTAACTCTTCTAGAAAGACATTCCGAAAAATCTTTAACCACCCGGATGTTGTCACCCAAAAACTTCTCATCTACTAAGAATGTCGCTAGTCTGATGGTGGTAGTTACTGCAACTTCAACTTCAAAACTTTGTCCTTTAGAACTGGTGAGTCCTACGGTTCCTTTAGCAGAGTGCATAAACTGTCTTTACCTTTCTTAACCGTGACATACCAAGGATCAGATCTATACTGCTTGGCTCCAATATTAAAGCAGTAACTCCAAATTCTCTACCCATAATGGCCAATGTCAATCTACGTGTCATTTGATTCACCACAACAGGCCCTTTAGGTGTAATTACTCTCATGGGTTTTCTCATATTGTCCAACACATTTGCACAAACCCAAAATCTCAGCATGACGCATAATTTTATTAGCACTCATGGGGACAAATAGACCTTTTTATTCCTCCTAAAATGGTATCATACCGAATACTAACTAAAGGAACATGTAGATCCTACAAATAGTAGTAATTTACATATATGTTTATGTAGCTTGGTGGAGCCGGTGGTGGTGGAGATGGTGGCTGCTCTTGTTGTTGTCTCTCCAACCGTGATTGCCTTATTTCTTGCTGTATCTCCAGACGGGCCTGACGTATTTCCTCGCGTTCTTGTCTTATCTGGCTTTGCATTTCGGTCATCATGTCTGTCAATTGCTGTATTACCAGCCTTTGGGTTGCGATCACTTGCTCGGTTTCAACAGGTGGGGAATTTGGAGGATTCATTTCTGTTTGCTGTTGCGTGATAATCTTTCCTTTCCTGGTATTGGCCATCTGAGTTAGATACATAAGGTAAGAAAGAGCAGTAGACAAGGCAGCAATTACAATCATGTTACTTTGGGGGTCTTACTAGCTAAGTAGATTAGTGTGTCACCTACTAAAGCTAATACAATACCTTATAATGGTACATGCTAAAATGCCCATCTATACTATTTCAATCAATCAAAGAAGCAAATCAGGCATTTAGCATCAGCACAATCAACCAACATTTTTTTAAGAAAATAGCTTTAAAATTTTTTTTTTGTCTTGGGTTCTCTAACTCTTAAAAATGTCATAGGGGTAGGGATTCCAAGGTGTGAAATCCATCTTGTCTAAGAGTAGAAAAGGTAAGCATGATCAGAGTAGAACAGTAGAAGGTGAGACAGGATCAAGATAAGTATAGGAAGAATCAGAGTGAGGTAAGTAGGTAATGGTTTTGTCCATTTCTATCTAGGTTTCGTCCTACAGTCAACATTTCCTCTGATACCACTTCTGTAACACCCGGTTTTAAAGAACAAAGCCGGGTGCCTCTCATACATGCGCCAAAGAAGACAACATATATAATAACAGAGTGTATAGAGATAAATGTCATAAAACATCAGAGTATTTATTACATAGCGGAAGACTTATTACAAAAGTAATAAAGATAAAACAAACTAAGGATCGTCGGCGCCAATGTCGACTGGGAAACGCCACCTAGATCAGATCGAACTCCTCGATTCTTGACTCCACTTGAAACCACCTGTTCTTCTCCTGTGGGGGGGGTGTGAGACAGCAAGAGTGAGCTCACATACGATCATAGCTCAACAAGTCGTGGGGAATAATGTGGCATGAACTCACCAAAGGTGGGAGTTCAAGAAGTGTAAGGCTGATCAATGAAATAGAGGCTGAAGCTGAGCATTGCTTTTATAAGTTGGTCAAAATTTTATTAGCAATTACTAAGTATAAGTAAATACCAAACCTTAATAATAATAATGAACAGTAATAGTAAAATAATCCCAAATGCGATGCAAATGTCAAATTGAATTTAAGTTCCATAATTAATCATGTGAGTGTCCGAGCTGCTCATGACCGTGAGCACGGCTAGTATACTAGTTTTACACTCTGCAGAGGTTGCGCATCTTTACCCACAAGTCATGTTACCCATCTGCCAAGAGATGGCCAATCCCATACACCTCTACCGAGGAGGCGAGGCAGGGTAACACTACGAGGCCTTTACAAAGTTCCACTAGCTTCAGACTACCTGCTACAGTTTATGGGAAGATCCAGTACAGGGTTCCTGGCTGACCGCCATCGCAGCAAAATCAAACTGGGACCCCCCTGCACTAACCTCTCCCCTACTGCCCTTGCCCCTTTCGGGTAAGGTAGCCCTCCCCTAGCTTTCCTAGTTAATCAGCCAAGGACGTCCCATTCCACCCTTGTGGTAGCACTGTTTTCCCGGGTGGTTCTCCATGTTCCCATTAACATAATGATCTTAACATGAACAAGGAATAATAAAACAGATAACAATAAACAATATAACAATGAGTGATGAATATCTCTATACCCAAATCCACATAAAGCAATAGCATGTACTACCCAAAACTTTAGTAGTAAAATCAGTGGTGAAGCAAGGTATAAAGATAGTCAAATCTAGGGTATCCTATTGGGTCCCAGCAAAATTATCCTATGCAGATCATTATGAATAATAAGAACATGAATGGGTAAAAGAAGTGATCAAGGGCACAACTTGCCTGGGACTTGAGATTCCAGGTACCAACTTGCTTTTGCAGATGACACGTGTCCTCGCTAGTCGTAGCAATACAAACAAACATGGTATAGACAAAATTAACATCACACCAAACATAATAATATACTGCATAATAATGATCTACACGTTGCTACGAGACTAACGCAACTTGAATGGATCAAATCGGAGTTAAAACGGAGAAGTTATGAATTTCTTAAGGTTTTATGTATTTGATATAAGATTAAGTGAAGGAATATTTTTAATGTGTTTGTCATGTCAGAACAGAGGCACTAATGGGTAGACAATATTATTACAAAAATTTAGAAAGTGGAATGGATCAATTTGGACTAAAAATGGATTTTCTATGGATTAAACAAGTTCTAGGATTATTTTTACACATAAAAATCTATTTTCTGAACTATTTTATAAGTTTTCTCACTGTCTGGACTAGGCGTCAAAATCTGGGAAGTGCAGGGGCTACGGCGTAAAAGAAACAAAGACTCAGGAAACAGCAGTGTGGGACGGCGGGTTGATTTCCGCAAAGTCCAGGGACTCTTTAGCAAAACGCCCACGGCGAAGGGGTATCGGGATCACAGGGTCGTCCGATCATCTCCGGACGCACCAGATTAATTCATCACTTTATCAAACCGGTACGCCGCCCTGGCTGCTGGATCACAATCTGACGACCCAAATTTAATGAAATCTGAACCTCCCACCGCCATCCGATCTACAACCAACGGTTCACGATTCATCCCCGAACGGACACCGCTGCTTCTAATCTCCACCGTTCAAACCACATCGGACGACACCTACACTTTCTTCTACCCAGAGCCATCCAGATGAAGCAGCGCCGTCCTCCACGGCGGCCGCATGCCGGAGACCGCGGCGACTACGTAATCTGGACCCAATTCGCGATGATTCTCACGGCTAGGGCAAATTCACGATAAAGCGAATCGGCTTACGGGTTTGTTACCTCAACGCGAAGTACCCAGGGCGTCGCTCACGTCGGGGCAGCTGTCACACGGCGGCAGACAACGTCGACGAGGAATTCCGCCCAGCCCTGCCGATGCGCGCCCAGGTGAGCACCCTTGGGGTACTCCGGCCGCCGATCGAGTAACCGACGCACCAGAATCGAGTGGTGACGCGGCGGCGGATCCAGTCTCCTCCCTCACGGCGGCGAACAGAAGAACGCCCAGCTCAACGGAATCCCCAAAGCACAGGCGGCCGACGACAGTAATTTGGTGGAGTTGGCTCAGTCCAAAAGGCGAGGGTGAGTACGCGGGGACCAAGGACCTTCCCACGAGCTTATAGGCATGCTGGGGAAGGGAATCGCGGATGCCCAGCCGCGGATCACGCGATCCCGATTCAACGACGAGGGAGACTCCGCGCCATGCGCCCAGGTGGTTGACGCGGCAACGGTGAAGATGACACACGGGAGTCGGCAAACGCGCGCCCGGACCCGGTCGCTAGGATAGCTTGGAGAATGGTTGGGCGGTGGTCAAGATTGCCACGCGAGATCCACGGCGGGAGACCGGCGAAATCTGTTGGGAAGACGCACCTGACGAGCTGGGCCCACATGACAGCAACGGACATTAGCGTAGCGGGCGCGAGGGAATACTGGCGCGCGGGTCCCGCCTGGAAGAGGCTCGGCGTAGAGTGTGGGCTGCAGCGGAAGCAATCTCCTGTTGGGCCGCGCGAGGTGAAGGGGTTTCCCTGGATGGGCTAGATTGGGGTATGGCGGCCCATGAGACTAGTTTTGTTTTATTCTTTTTCTGTTATCTTTTTCCTTTCTATTTTCTACTCCAATTTGAATTCAAATTTCGAATCAAACTTAGACCAAATTTATTCCCAAATCATATGGTGAAGTAAAAGTACAAGTTTTTAGAGATATAATTATATTATTTATATCTTTTTATATATATATATCATCTCTCCTCTTCTCATTTTCAAAAACCCTAGGTTCAATTTAGGATTTAATCCAACTTTTAGGATTATTAACTTCTTTTTATTATCAATTATTCTTATTATTTGGTTTAATGCACAAACATATAAAACTCCAACAAGATGCTCTTTATTTTGTTTTAGAATCTTTTGTTTGGATTAAATCCTCTCAATTACATGTATGCTCTTTTCATGATGCAAATATGACACATAAAATAAGGATATCACCATATAATCCTTTTATACACTTTTGAGTATTACACAGTGCTGCAGCCCCAGTCGCTGAAGCTTTCTTCGGCGCCATAGCGAAGGTCTATATCTTCCGAAGGTGTTCAAAAAACTCGAAGTGGAAGTGAGTTCACCGGAGGTGGGCGCCAATGTTGGGGACTTGTTCTCAAATGCTAAGAGTTAAGAACAAGGCAACATAAAAAATGTTAAGTGTTAAAGTCCTTCGTCCTTCGGAGCATTATGTCCCTTCGGGAAATAATGAATTTCGGACGAAGGTCACAAGAGACATACCTTCGTAAACTTAACAAGTAATGACGAAGGATTCATATAGAGCATGAAATATAATATAAGCACCATCATAGAATCATTTCTATTTTATTAACATGGAAAAATAGAAATGATTTCAAATTACAAATGTACCTTCGGTCCTGAGAGAAGGTAAAAAGTACAAGCGTGACGCAAAAGCAAATGCCAAGTCAGCGTGAACAGTACGGGAGTACTGTTCATCTATTTATAGACGTGGGACGCAGCCCACGTAAAATTACATTCATGTCCATTACATTTGTCAATGACTTATGAAAATCTGTCAAGGTCCACGTAGTCTTTTCATCTCTAAGTCGGTTCCCCCCTCTGCTATCGCGACGAAGCTTCCCTGCGCACAGCTTCGGCTGTGCACCATCCTTCGTAGAGCTTGGTAATCAGCTCGTCCTTCGTCTGGTTCAGGCTTCGTCCTGACCGTGCTTCATGTTCATAATTCTGAGTTCGAAGATACCTGTTCACATAATCCACTTGGAAAACATTGTCAAATCATGTTTTTGAGGACCTTCGGAGGACGAAGGCCCCCAACAGTGTATATCGGGCTACTTTAGCCCCACTCTATTGATATGTCCCGAGTTGTGAACCAACTCTTAAAGTTGATCGTGACCTTTATAGGTTTGTCTCATTTAAGCAAATCTGGAACCATCTGATGCATAAATGTGTTTACTAGCCTCCTAGGACTAGTAATTGTATCACGTTTGAGTCCTAGAGGATTGGGATGCTTCACCTTCTCATTAAGGGCATCAATTAATTCAATAATTTTGTCTACTTTTGGTCTATCTAAACCCTTAAAGAGATCGCTATAGTCTACATCATCATTAGAATCCTCATCACTAGAAGAAGTGTACTTAGGAGTATCTCGTGTATGTACCTTCTTCTGCTTAGCCATGAGGCAAGTATGTCACCATTTGGGGAAGAGAGAGGATTTGTCGAAGGCGGAGGCAACCATTCCCTCATCGTCGGAGTCGGATGAAGAGCAGTCCGAGTCCCACTCCTTGCTAATGTGAGCCTCACCCTTTGCCTTCTAGTAGTTCTTTTTCTTCTCCTTCTTTCATTTCTTTTCTTGTCACTAGCCAATTTCATTATCAGGATATTGTGCAATAAAATGATCATACTTACCACATTTGAAGCAAGACCGCATTCCCCTTGATTTGCTCTTGTTGGGGTATGTTTTGCATTCCTCCAATGCAGTCTTGAAGCGCTTGATTACAAGCGCCATTTCTTCCTCATTAAGCCCAGCAGCCTCCACTTGTGCCACCTTGTTAGGTAGTGCCTCCTTATTGTTTGTTTCCTTGAGTGCAACTGGTTGTGGCTCGTAGAGAGGAAGCGACCCGTTGGCAATGTCATCAACGTACCTTGCCTCCTTCACCATCATGCGCCCGCTTACGAATTTTCCGAGGATTTCCTCGGGAGTCATCTTGGTGTACCTGGGATTCTCACAAATAAGATTTATAAGATCAGGATCAATAACATTAAACGACCTTAGCATGAGTCGAACGACATCATGATCTGTCCATCTTGTACTTCCGTAGCTTCAGATCTTGTTCACTAGTGTCTTGAGCCTGTTGTAGGTTCCAGTTGGCTCCTCTCCCCATTTCATGGCGAACCTTCCCGGCTCTCCATCCAGCAGTTCCATCTTTGTGATCATAGTGGCATCATTTCCCTCATGTGAAATCTTGAGGGTGTTCCATATTTGCTTGGCATTGTCCAAGTCGCTGACTTTATTGTAATCATCCTTGCATAGAGATGCTAACAACACAGTAGTAGCCTAGGCATTCTTATGAATTTTCTCATTAATGAATATGGGATTATAGCTACTATCAAAATGCATTCCATTTTCCATTGTTTCCTAAATACTAGGATGGAGAGAAAATAAATGACTACGCATTTTATGACTCCAAAAAGAATAGTCTTCTCCATCAAAGTGAAGGGGTTTTCCAAGTGGAATAGACAACAAATGTGCATTTGAGTTGTAAGGGATATGGGAGTAATCAAAAGAATATTTTTGATTAATCGTTTTCTTTTTCAATGAGGAATCTTCGTCGTCGTTGTCCCTTGGTGAAGAAGAGGAGGTGTTGCTATCGTAGTAAATGATCTTCTTGATGCGCCTTTTCTTCTTTCTGTCCTTCCTCTTGTTATTCGAACATGAGGCAGTGATCTTGTCACCTTTTAGCTCATCGATGTTGAGGATCTCCTTCTCCTTGTCGTTGATCACGATCCCCTTGCCCTTAGGATCCATCTCTTTGGTCGGTTAGTCCGTTGATGAAGAGAATGTCTCCAATACCAATTGAGAGTACCTAGAGGGGGTGAATAGGTGATCCTGTAAAAAACAGCTCAACAAAAAAACTTGGTCTAAAATAACTTAGTGAAACCAAAAACCAAGTTCGAATGAAGAGTGAGAGAGGAGAGAACTTCTTCACTTGATTGTTCTTACAAGATGAGTGTTAAACTTAGAGAAATACGAAAGTGAAGTGAAGTTCTAGAAGAAATAGAATCACACTTTAATAGAGAGACAAGTGACACGATGATTTTTATCTCGTGGTTCGGTCAAGTGCAATATGCTTGCCTAGTCCACGTTGTGGTGTCCCAATGGACAAGGGTTGCACTCAACGCCTCTCAAATGATCCAAAGATCAAACTTGAGTACAACAGTTTTCTTCCTTATATCAAATCCTTGAAGTGAGGAATCTCCACAATTTGGAGTCTCTCACACCTTACACAATTGATCTCCAATAAACACGAGAGTAAGGGGGAAAGTCGAGACATACACAAGAAACAAACTTGTAGCAACATACGCACACGAGTTAAGAGAGAGGAGCACAAAATAACACAGCGGAGTTACAACTCAAAAGATGTGCTCAAATCTATATCTAGCAAAGCAAGGGCATGGATGCGATGTCTCGGCACTGTAGAATGTTCAATTGGAGCTTGGTTTTGTGCTCCATGAGCCTAGGGGTCCCTTTTATAGCCCCAAGGGACCTAGGAGCTGTTGGAGCTCTATTTGGCAGGCCCTGGCTGCCTTCTGTCCGTGGATGCACTGGACTGTCTGGCGCACACCGAACTGTGAATAGTGCAACGACAGAGATATCCTTTGATTGGTTACAATCTGCTTCTGGGGAGCATAGGACCGTCCGGTGGGTGCCACCGAACCGTCCGGGGCACCACATGAACATTGGCCCGAGGCCGACGTGGCCACTAGCCGTTGGCTAGCTGACACACTGGACTGTCCGGCGCTCCACGCGGACGGTCTGGTGAATTATAGCAGACACACTCTAAAATTCTCAAGAGCAGCCAGTACTGCGAACCATGCACCGGACTGTACCGTGGGTGGCACCAGACTGTCCGGTGCAACGCAGTCCAGCTCAATTTCTCATTTTTCAATCTTATTCTCTTTTGCTCCTTTTTGGCTTGACTTCATAAAGTCCCTAGCACTTAGACCAATATGATTAGTACCCAAAACAATTGACTAAGTGATCAAAGCTTACCTTTTTCACTTGGTCCCATATAGATTGTATTATGTCCTCTTTCAAGCTCAATTTGCTTCATGTACCTATGCTCATTTTTCATGTTAGTCTAGACATAATGTGTTGAGCATTTAATCACCAAAACAAGATAGAAATGGCCCAAGGACACATTTCCTTTTCAAGTACAGAATATAAGTAAATCCCTCGCTGCTCTGGCTAACGCGACGTCTTCATAGCCACACGCTGCAAGCATGTCCCTCACAACCCACCATTTTGCTCCCTGAACCAATCCTCATTGTAATCAACTCCTTTCCCAACTTACCCTCGGTTACTTGCTAGGCAAAGTCCACCGAGGGGCGTGGGCCAAACTTCTATGTCCGACGGTGAGCCTGTTAGAGCGCAAGTTTCTGCGAGCCCAAGGACGAAGGCTGTGGAGGAGGCCCCCGCACACACCTCTGTTGAGCCAGTCGATGGAGTGTCCGTTAACATCTAAGATTTGGCAGGCACCCCTGTCGACATCCTCCTCGTCCTCCTCCTCTTCGACCTCACCTTGTGCTCTTCATAGACCAACCCCATTAGGCTAAAAACGTGATTGAAATGGACTTTGCCTCCACATAGCTCAATACCCTTCTCAACTTCATGATCTAAAACACGACCAACTAGGTCCTCCGCTTCCTTCTTCAGTCTCCGCCACAAAAAAGTCCTAGAGTGGTCACCCAAATCCACATCAAAAGCATGACTTAAAATTTGCTTCAGAAAGCCTACAAAGTCCTTTCGCACAACTAGTTCAACGGACCACCCGTGACTCAATGGCTAGATCCCATAGGCTAGGTATTCCTCCACCATGACTCTGCCACTACAAATCACTGCGGCAACATCGAAGGCTTAGTCATCACGATCCCTCTCTACAACCTCATAGCGTGAAGGGCTTCAAATTTGAACGAAAACATAATACTCGACTAAGGCCAGCCTTCGTCATTCGGATAACGCACATAAAATTAGTTCTCCGTCCATCCACCCCACTTGTTCTTCATGCATGGGATTAACTCAAGCAGTTTCCCCTTGGTCTTCCCTGTCTTTGAGGTAAAAGTGTAGCTACCAAACTGATCAAAGACCTCATCCACATCTCTTTTTTGTAGTGCCAACAATAGTGCTTGGTGTAGACCTCAACTGATGAAGCCTACCAAAGGTGGTCATCGCCCACACAAACTTGCTCACGACGACCATAGCATTCAGAGTTAGCCGGTGAATCTCAACTTTAAATTTTCCAGCACTCTCAACAAAAAAATCATGACACTATAGCTAGTCTGGTAGCAAAAGACTTTCGAAGACCATGACCTTGTCGTCCCGCTAAGGTGTTGCCTCCGCACCCACGGATCGGCCAAATCCAACAGGATAGTACCCTAGCGACTCCATCTCATTAATCAACTATGACGAAGTCTTTGATCGGCCCCACATCAAAATTTTCACGGCCTGGCCCACTTGAGTGTCCAACGCTAGCAGAAGACAAAGTAGCGCCCGACGCAATTGTCGATGTAATGATAGTGGTGGCATCGTTGTACTACCACTTGAAAGGGAAATGTGCCATACGGCCATTTCTACCTGTTTTGGTGATTAAGTCCTCAACACACCACGTTGGACTAACCATCTTCATATGAGTATGATCGCAAGTACATAGAAGGCAAAGTGAAGAGATAAAGTCCAAATGAGCAAGAAATGAAGGCCAAAAGTGCAACTTTGGGTAAAGCTACAAAAAAACATGAGTTTCAAGTACTTAAACAAGTTGCACATATCTTATACTATGTTTCTTGCACATTGGTTTGGTTACTAACTCTTTTGTGCAAGAAAAGTGACATTTGCACTTAGTTTTGGACATATTGCAAAAACTGGTGAAATAGAGAAGAAATGTATGTCTCTCACACTTAGTCAATTGGATCAAGTGCTAACTATGTTTGTCTAAGTCACAAGGAAGCTACCAAGAATATCCAAAAGAATTAGGAGATAGTGAGAGCACCTAGAGGGGGGTGAATAGGTGATCCTGTAACACTTAAAACTTAGGCCACAAAAACTTGGTTAAGTGTTAGCGCAATAACCGCCAAGTGGCTAAAGAGGAGTCTTCAACAAAACACAATAACCAACAAGAGATCAATCACAGAGATGGCACGGTGGTTATCCCGTGGTTCGGCCAAGACCAACGCTTGCCTACTCCACGTTGTGGCGTCCCAACGGACGAGGGTTGCAATCAACCCCTCTCAAGCGATCCAAAGACCCACTTGAATACCACGGTGTTTTGCTTGCTTTTCTTAATCCCGTTTGCGAGGAATCTCCACAACTTGGAGCCTCTCGCCCTTACACTTGAAGTTCACAAAGAAGCACGGAGCAAGGGAGGGATTAGCGACTCACACAAGACACTAAGATCACAGCAAAAGCACACACACAAGACCCAGACTTAAGCTCAAGAGACTAGCACACTAGAACGGAGCTCAAATCACTAGAATGTCGAACAAGTGCGCAAGAATGAAGTGTGTGATCAAGAGTGCTCAAGGAATGCTTGGTGTGCTCCTCCATGCGCCTAGGGGTCCCTTTTATAGCCCCAAGGCAGCTAGGAGCCGTTGAGAGCAATCCTGGAAGGCAGATCTTGCCTTCTGTCGACTGGCGCACCGGACAGTCCGGTGCACCACCAGACACTGTCCGGTGCAGATATCCTTCCTTATTTGGCGAAGCCGACCGTTGGAGTCTGAGAGCCGTTGGCGCACCGGACACTGTCCGGTGCACACCGGACAGTCCGGTGCACCAATGTGACCGTTGGCTCGGCCACGCGTCACGCGCGGAATCCTCGGCCGACCGTTGCCTCGGCTGACTGTTGACTCACCGGACAGTCCGGTGAACCACCGGACAGACCGGTGAATTTTAGCCGTACACCGTTGATGGTTTCCCGAGAGCAACGAGTTCGCCTGTGAATGGCCCACCGGACAGTCCGGTGCACCACCGGACCGACCGGTGAATTTTAGTCGTACACCGCCGTCGAAGTCCCGAGAGCAGCCTGTTCGCCAGAGCCAGCCTGGCGCACCGGACACTGTCCGGTGCACCACCGGACAGTCCGGTGCACCCAGACCGAGCAGACTTTGGCTGAACAAAGCCATCTCATTTCCAATTCAATCTTTCCTGTTTCCAGCACTTAGACACAATACATTAGTCCATAAAACAATGTACTAAGTCTAGAAACATACCTTTTGACATGATTTGTACTTTGTCCACCATATTGCATAGATCAACACAAAAGCACTTGCGTTGGCACTCAATCACCAAAATACTTAGAAATGGCCCAAGGGCACATTTCCCTTTCAATCTCCCCCTTTTTGGTGATTTATGCCAACACAACATAAAGTGACTAGAGCAAGCGCAATATCAATGCAAATGAAAACCAAAAGTTGTTTTGAATCAATTTTGGCATATATGGATCACTCTTTGCCACCACTTGGTTTGTTTTTGCAAATCAAACTCAAATTCCTATCTCTAAGTCAAATCCACTTGTAGAGACATAAAGAGAGGTATTCCAAAGGAAATTGATTAAGGATTTCAAAAACTCCCCCTTTTTCCCATAATCAACACTTCTCCCCACAAGAGGCCAACTTTTGACAAAAGAGACAATAAAAGAGTTTTGACAAACCAAAAGCTCTAATCTACTATTTTCAAATTTTCTTCTCAAGTGGTAGCTGATCCATCTATTGCTTTGGCCTTTATTTTCTCCCCCTTTGGCATTAAGCACCAAAACGGGATCAATCTTGGCCCTCTAACCCCATTGCCTCACCAAAATCTTCAAATAAGAATACAAAGGCAATAAGAGTACATGAGATTAACTTGGAATAAGTTACCCTCTCATCGGAGTGCAGTGGAAGTCTTTCATGGTCCAAGTCCATCTTTTCCCTTTCAAACCTCCTTTGAGACTAAATCAAGCAAACTCAAGCAAACGGTTAGTCTCAAAGGGTCAAGTTGTAGCACAACTCCCCCTAAATATGTGCATCACTTGCACAAGGACTTGTGAGGTCCAAGGAGTGATTGTACAACTTGAGCACCACGGAAAGCAGCAAAATGCATAAGGAACATGATCAAAGGCATAAACACATGTATGCTATAAATCAATCTAGGTTCCGCGAATCTAGGACATTTAGCTCACTACACAGCCTGCAAAAGGTCTTCTCATCTAGAGGCTTGGTAAAGATATCGGCTAGCTGGTTCTCGGTGCTAACATGAAACACTTAGATATCTCCCTTTTGCTGGTGGTCTCTCAAAAAGTGATGCCGGATGTCAATGTGCTTTGTGCGGCTGTGCTCAACAGGATTTTCCGCTATTCGGCTAGCACTCTCATTGTCAGATAGGAGTGGGACTTTGCTCAGATTGTAGCCAAAGTCCCGGAGGGTTTGCCTCATCCAAAGTAGTTGCGCGCAACACTGTCCTACGGCAACGTACTCGGCCTCAGCGGTGGATAGGGCAACGGAGGTTTGTTTCTTAGAGTTCCACGACACCAGGGACCTTCCTAAGAATTGGCACGTCCCCGATGTACTCTTCCTATCGACCTTACATCCAGCATAGTCAGAATCTGAATATCCAATGAAGTCAAAGTTAGACCCCTTTGGATACTAGATCCCGAAGCAAGGCGTAGCGACTAAATATCTAAGAATTCGCTTCACGGCCACTAAGTGACATTCCCTTGGATCGGATTGAAATCTAGCACACATGCATACGCTAAGCATAATATCCGGTCTACTAGCACACAAATAAAGTAAAGACCCTATCATAGACCGGTATGCCTTTTGATCAACGGACTTACCTCCTTTGTTGAGGTCGGTGTGTCCGTCGGTTCCCATCGGAGTCTTTGCGGGCTTGGCGTCCTTCATCCCAAACCGCTTTAGCAAGTCTTGCGTGTACTTCGTTTGGGAGATGAAAGTGCCTTCCTTGTGTTGCTTCACCTGGAACCCAAGGAAGTAGTTCAACTCGCCCATCATCGACATCTCGAATTTCTGCGTCATCACCCTGCTAAACTCTTCACAAGACTTTTGGTTAGTAGAACCAAATATTATGTCATCGACATAAATTTGGCACACAAAAAGATCACCATCGCAAGTCTTAGTGAAAAGAGTTGGATCGGCTTTCCCAACCTTGAAAGCATTAGCAATTAAAAAGTCTCTAAGGCATTCATACCATGCTCTTGGGGCTTGCTTAAGTCCATAGAGCACCTTAGAGAGCTTACACACGTGGTCGGGGTACCGTTCATCCTCGAAGCCAGGGGGTTGCTCCACGTACACCTCCTCCTTGATCGGCCCGTTGAGGAAAGCGCTCTTCACATCCATTTGGTACAACCTAAAAGAATGGTGAGCGGCATATGCTAGCAAAATACGAATTGATTCTAGCCTAGCCACAGGAGCAAACGTCTCCTCAAAGTCCAAACCTGCGACTTGGGCATAACCTTTTGCCACAAGTCGAGCCTTGTTCCTCGTCACCACCCCGTGCTCGTCCTATTTGTTGCGGAACACCCATTTGGTTCCCACAACATTTTGCTTGGGACGAGGCACTAGTGTCCAAACTTCATTGCGCTTGAAGTTGTTGAGTTCCTCCTGCATGGCCAACACCCAGTCCGGATCTAGCAAGGCCTCTTCTACCCTGAAAGGCTCAATAGAGGAGACAAAAGAGTAATGCTCACAAAAATTAACTAATCTTGAACGAGTAGTTACTCCCTTGCTAATATCACCCAAAATTTGGTCAACGGGATGATTCCTTTGAATCATCGCTCGAACTTGGGTTGGAGGTGTCTGAGGTGCTTCTTCCTCTTCAACTTGAACATCCTGTGCTCCCCCTTGATCATGCGCCTCCACTTGAGGTACCTGTTCGTCATCTTGGGTTGGAGGATGCACCATTGTTGAGGAAGATGGTTGATCTTTCTCCAATTGTTCCCGTGGTCGCACATCGCCAATCGCCATGGTGCGCATTGCGGCCGTTGGAACGTCTTCTTCATCTACATCATCAAGATCAACAACTTGCTCTCTTGGAGAGCCATTAGTCTCATCAAATACAACGTCGCTAGAGACTTCAACCAAACCCGATGATTTGTTGAAGACCCTATACGGCTTTGTATTTGAATCATAACCTAATAAAAACCCTTCTACAGCTTTGGGAGCAAATTTAGAAGTTCTACCTTTCTTCACAAGAATATAGCACTTGCTCCCAAATACACGAAAATAAGACACATTGGGTTTGTTACCAGTTAGCAGCTCATATGAAGTCTTCTTGAGGAGGCGGTGAAGATAGACCCTGTTGATGGCGTGGCAAGCCGTGTTCACGGCTTTCGACCAAAAACGCTCGGGGGTCTTGAACAATCCAAGCATAGTCCTCGCCATATCGATGAGCGTCCTATTCTTCCTCTCTACCACACATTTTGCTGAGGTGTGTAGGGAGCGGAGAACTCGTGCTTGATCCCCTCCTCCTCAAGGAACTCTTCCACTTGAAGGTTCTTGAATTCGGACCCATTGTCGCTCCTTATCTTCTTCACCTTGAGCTCAAACTCATTTTGAGCTCTCCTGAGGAAGCGCTTGAGGGTCCCTTGGGTTTCAGATTTATCCTGCAAAAAGAATACCCAAGTGAAGCGGGAAAAATCATCAACTATAACAAGACCATACTTACTTCCTCCTATACTTAGATAGGCGACGGGTCCGAAGAGGTCCATATGAAGCATCTCCAAGGGTCTTGATGTAGTCATCACATTTTTGGTGTGATGAGAGCCTCCCACCTGTTTCCCTGCTTGACAAGCTGCACAAGGTCTATCTTTTTCGAAATGTACATTGGTTAGACCTATCACGTGTTCTCCCTTTAGAAGCTTGTGGAGGTTCTTCATCCCCACATGTGCTAAGCGGCGATGCCACAGCCAGCCCATGCAAGTCTTAACAATTAAGCATGCATCTAGACCGGCCTCTTCTTTTGCAAAATCAGCCAAATAAAGTTTGCCGTCTAGTACACCCTTAAAAGCCAGTGAACCATCACATCTTCTAAAGACAGACACATCTACATTTGTAAATAGACAATTATATCCCATTTTGCATAATTGACTTACAGATAACAAATTATATCCAAGCGACTCAACTAAAAACACATTAGAAATAGAGTGCTCAGATGAAATAGCAATTTTACCTAACCCTTTTACCTTGCCTTGGTTCCCATCACTGAATATTATTGAATCTTGGGAATCCTTGTTCTTGACGTAGGAAGAGAACATCCTCTTTTCCCCCGTCATGTGGTTCGTGCATCCGAGTCGATAATCTAGCTTGAACCCCCGGATGCATAAACCTGCAAGGCAAATTTAGGCTTGGGTCTTAGATACCCAACTCTTGTTGGGTCCTACAAGGTTAGTCACAATTGTCTTAGGGACCCAAATGCAAGTCTTATCTTCCTTACATTTGGCCCCTAACTTCCTAGCAATCACCTTCTTATTTTTCTATAAATGGCAAAAGAAGCATTGCAAGCATGATATATCGTAGAAGGTTCATTAACTTTCCTAGGAATATTAACAACATTTCTCCTAGGCGTATTATGAACAACATTTTCCTACCAACATTTCTATCATGCACATAGGAAGAACTAGAAGCAAACATGGCATGGGAATCAAAAGCATCATATGCATTACAACTTCTATAAGTATTTCTAGTCTGTCTCCTATCATAGTACATAAAAGCATGGTTCTTTTTGGTACTACTAGCCATAGGGGCCTTTCCTTTCTCCTTGGCGGAGATGGGAGCCTTATGGCTTGTTAAGTCCTTGGCTTCCTCTTGAAGCCAAGTCCATCCTTAATTGAGGGGTGTCTACCAATCGTGTAGGCATCCCTTGCAAATTTTAGCTTATCGAATTCACTTTTGCTAGTCTTAAGTTGGGCATTAAGACTAGCTACTTCATCATTTAATCTAGAAATTGAAACTAGGTGTTCACTACAAGCATCAATATCAAAATCCTTACACCTAGTGCAAATCACAACATGTTCTACACAAGATGTTAATTTACTAGATTTTTCTAATTTAGCATTTAAATCATCATTTATGCTCTTTAAGCTAGAAATTGTCTCATGGCAAGTAGATATTTCGCAAGAAAGCATGTCATTTCGTTTAACTTCTAAAGCAAGTGAATTTTGTGCACTAACGAATTTATCATGCTCTTCATACAACAAATCCTCTTGCTTTTCTAAAAGTCTATCCTTTTCATTCAAGGCATCAATCAATTCATTAATTTTATCTATTTTAGTTCTATCCAATCCCTTGAACAAACTAGAATAATCTATTTCCTCATCGCTAGACTCATCATCACTAGAAGAATCATAAGTGGTATCCTGAGTACATACCTTCTTCTCCTTCGCCATGAGGCATGTGTGACGCTCGTTGGGGAAGAGGGATGACTTGTTGAAGGCGGTGGCGGCGAGTCCTTCATTGTCGAAGTCGGAGGAGGAGCAATCCGAATCCCACTCCTTTCCTAGATGTGCCTCGCCCTTGGCCTTCTTGTAATTTTTCTTCTTTTCCCTCTTGCTCCCGTGTTCCTGGTCACTTTCATTATCGGGACAGTTAGCAATAAAATGACCAATCTTACCGCATTTGAAGCATGAGCGCTTCCCCTTGGTTTTGGTCTTGCTTGGTTGTCCCTTGCGACTCTTAAGCGTCGTCTTGAAGCGCTTGATGATGAGAGCCATCTCTTCATCATTGAGCCCTACTGCCTCAACTTGCGCCACCTTGCTAGGTAACGCCTCCTTGCTTCTCGTTGCCTTGAGAGCAACGGGTTGAGGCTCATTGATTGGACCATTCAGTGCGTCGTCCACGTACCTCGCCTCCTTGATCATCATTCGCCCGCTTACGAATTTTCCAAGGACTTCTTCGGGCGACATTTTGGTGTACCTGGGATTCTCACGAATATTATTCACCAAATGAGGATCAAGAATGGTAAAGGACCTTAGCAATAGTCGGACAACGTCGTGGTCCGTCCATCGCGTGCTTCCGTAGCTCCTTATTTTGTTGATAAGGGTCTTGAGCCGGTTGTATGTTTGGGTTGGCTCCTCGCCCCTTATCATCGCAAATCTTCCGAGCTCGCCTTCTACCAACTCCATCTTGGTGAGCAAGGTGACGTCATTCCCCTCATGAGAGATTTTGAGGGTTTCCCAGATTTGCTTGGCATTGTCCAAGCCGCTCACCTTATGGTACTCGTCCCTGCACAAGGAGGCTAACAACACAGTAGTAGCTTGTGCATTTCTATGAATCTGTTCATTAATAAAAATAGGACTATCCGAGCTATCAAATTTCATCCCATTCTCAACAATCTCCCATATGCTTGGATGGAGAGAGAACAGGTGACTACGCATTTTGTGGCTCCAAAATCCATAGTCCTCCCCATCAAAGTGTGGAGGCTTACCGAGAGGAATGGAGAGCAAATGTGAATTTGAACTTTGAGGAATACGCGAATAATCGAAAGAAAAGTTTGAGTTAACCGTCTTTCGTTTGTCGTGGTCAAGGTCGTCGTTGTCCTTATGAGAAGAAGTGGACTCACCACTATCGTCGTAGTAGACGATCTCCTTGATGCGTCTCGTCTTCTTCTTCTTTCCATCTTTGCGTCTGTGGCCTGAGCCCGAGTCGGTAGGCTTGTCATCCTTCGACTCGTTGACGAAGGACTCCTTCTCTTTATCGTTGATCACGATTCCCTTCCCCTTAGGATCCATCTCTTCGGGCGATTAGTCCCTTTGTGAAGAGAACGGCTCCGATACCAATTGAGAGCACCTAGAGGGGGGTGAATAGGTGATCCTGTAACACTTAAAACTTAGGCCACAAAAACTTGGTTAAGTGTTAGCGCAATAACCGCCAAGTGGCTAAAGAGGAGTCTTCAACAAAACACAATAACCAACAAGAGATCAATCATAGAGATGGCACGGTGGTTATCCCGTGGTTCGGCCAAGACCAACGCTTGCCTACTCCACGTTGTGGCGTCCCAACGGACGAGGGTTGCAATCAACCCCTCTCAAGCGGTCCAAAGACCCACTTGAATACCATGGTGTTTTGCTTGCTTTTCTTAATCCCGTTTGCGAGGAATCTCCACAACTTGGAGCCTCTCGCCCTTTGTCGGCGTTCCGAGACCGGGGGGGTCCCCGAGCCGACGAGTGAGTGTGCCGCGTGCCCCAGCCTAGATGGGTCGAGCGCGTGAGCGAGCGCGAAGGGGGGAGAGAGCGAGTGCGAGGTGGCCGGAGCCAGGTCGTGAGGGAGTCGGAGAAATCCCGCGGCCTTCGTGTTCGTCCCGCGCCCAGGTCGGGTGCGCTTGCAGTAGGGGGTTACAAGCGTCCGCGCGGGTGAAGGGAGCGAGCGGCCCCGAGAGAGCGCCTGCCCCTGCCCTTCGTCCCCGCGAGGCCAACCTTCTCTAAGAAGGCCCTGGTCCTTCCTTTTATAGGCGTAAGGAGAGGATCCAGGTGTACAGATGGGGGTGTAGCAAGGTGCTACGTGTCTAGCGGGGGAGTGCTAGTGCCCTAAGTACATGCCAAGGTGGCAGCCGGAGAGATCTTGGCACCCAGCTAATGTAGCGTCGTGGCTGTCGGAGAAGCAATGGAGCCGGGTGGAGGGACAGCTGTTGGAGTGGCTGGGCCCTTGCTGACGTCCCCCTGCTTTCGTAAGGGAGCTGGGAGCCGCCGTCGTCATGGCCCAGCGGGGCGCCATCATTGCCTGTCTGGTGGGGCTAGCCAGATGGGACGTCGGTCCTGCTCTCTGCGACCCGAGTCGACTCGGGGTAGGGTGATGATGACGCTTCCTGTTGACGTGGCGGGCTTGTGTCCTAGGTCGGGCGACGTGGAGGCTCCTCCGAGGCCGAGGTCGAGTCTGTCCTGCATGGCCGAGGCCGAACCTGAGCTCCTGGGTCGGGCGAGGCGGAGGTCGTTCGGCAGAGGTCGGGGTGGAGTCCGAGCCCTGGGTCGGGCGGAGCGGAGTTCGCCGTCTTCCGGGGCCTTAGCCCGAGTCCGAGCCCTGGGTCGGGCGGAGCGGAGTTCGCCGTCTTCCGGGGCCTTAGCCCGAGTCCGAGCCCTGGGTCGGGCGGAGCGGAGTTCGCCGTCTTCCGGGGCCTTAGCCCGAGTCCGAGCCCTGGGTCGGGCGGAGCGGAGTTCGCCGTCTTCCGGGGCCTTAGCCCGAGTCCGAGCCCTGGGTCGGGCGGAGCGGAGTTTGCCGTCTTCCGGGGCCTTAGCCCGAGTCCGAGCCCTGGGTCGGGCGGAGCTTCCTCTGGCGCTTTTGGCCAAGCCTGGCTACCCGTCAGTCTTACCTTTTGCGTTAAAGGCTCCAGTGATTTGGTCGGTCGGCGCGGTGATTTAGTCAGGGTTACTTCTTATCGAAGGCATGGCCTCGGGCGAGCCGGAGATGCGTCTGCCGTGAAAGAGGAGGCCTCGGGCGAGACGGAAACATCTCAGGGTCAGCTGCCCTCGCCCGAGGCTAGGCTCGGGCGTGGCGTGATCAAGTCGCTCGTATGGACTGATCCCTGACTTAATCAAACCCATCAGGCCTCTGCAGCTTTATGCTGATGGGGGTTACCAGCTGAGAATTAGGCGTCTTGAGGGTACCCCTAATTATGGTCCCCGACAGTAGCCCCCGAGCCTCGAAGGGAGTGTTAACACTCGCTTGGAGGCTTTTGTCGCACTTTTTTGCAAGGGGACCAGCCTTTCTCGGTTGTACTTTGTTCCGGTGGGTGCGCGCGAGCGCACCCGCCGGGTGTAGCCCCCGAGGCCTCGGAGGAGTGGTTTCACTCCTTCGAGGTCTTAATGCCTTGCGTAATGCTTCGGCTGGTCTGGTGGTTCCCTCATGCGAACAGGCCGTAGCCCAGGTGCACTGTCGGGGCCCAAGTTCTCGGGCTGGTATGTTGACGCTGTCAACGGTTCGGCCGGAGCCGGGTTTGCGAGAGCAGCCCCCGAGCCTCCGCACAGAGCGAGAGGACGATCAGGGACAGACTCGGCTTTTTTACATACGCCCCTACGTCGCCTTTCCGCAAGGAGGAGGGGGGGAGAGCACCATGTTACCCTCGATGGGCACCGAACATGGTGTCTCCGGTGAGCTGCAATCGGGTAATCCGAGTGGACGTCCGTGCCCCGTTCGTTGGGGGTCGGCTAGGGGCCCGGAGGCACGCCCAAAAGTACCTGCGGGTGATCTGCCGGACCCGGTCCCCTGGCGACGGGGTCCGAGGGCTCGTTGCCTCCCTCCGATGGGATTCCGTTACAGAGTCGTTCCCGCTGGTCTCGGAAATGTCCTAGGGTACCTCGGGAGCGCAGCCCGAGCCTTGGTTATGTATCGAACGTACCCCTGGTCATCCCTCGCTCGGTGTCTGAGGCGACTGTAAACCCTTCGGGGGGCCAGCCTTCGAACCCCTGATCAGTAATGGGTGCGGAGCCCGGGTAGCATGAGGCGGTCGTGGGACCTTTCGGGGGCCGACCTTCGAACCCCTGACCAGTAGTGGGTGTCGGGCCCACGCGACCTGAGGCGGCTGTTGAACCCCTCGGGGGGCCAGCCTTCGAACCCCTGATCAGTAAGGAGGCTCGGAGCCTAGTTCCTTCACGGGGAAGGATCCCTTTGGGGGTATCCCCTTTCCCGGTCCCTGTTGCAAGAGATAGAGAAAGAAGGAAAAAGGGAAAAAGGATTCAAAATTGAACGTCGTGGCGTACCTTTTTCGGTGTGGTTGTTTTGGCGAAGGCGAAACGTCGCCAGCTGCTCCTGCCCGTAGCGCTGCCCGTTGAGCCGCGGGGTTAATGCGCCGGGGCGAGTAGTTGGCGAAGCCGCCGTTGCGCGTGCGCGAGCCGTTCGAGGAACGGGTCACGGGCGTGTCGTCTCCACACCGTGAGAGAGAGGGGGTTCTCTTGCTGCCTCCGGATGGGACGTGAGCCTGGCTGATGGCGTGATCGCTGCTCTTGCGCGCCTGCCACTGTCATTACTGCCGGCCCACTTTTGACCGTGTTTGACCGCTGCGTCAGGCTGGCGCAGCTGGGCCGCGCGCTGGGCCACCTTGGGTCGCGGTATTGGTTCCGCAACCGAGGAGGTGCGGTGGTGGCGCAAGTGGCATAGTGGCTTACATGCAGCATCCGGCGCGCCGGCTGCGCGACGCGTGGGCTTGAGTCTCCGTGCTGGCCTGTCAGGAGTCGGAGAGGCGCGTCCACTTGGCGCGGTTGCATGCCGCCCGCATGGCTGCCCGCCCCCTTTGCCCGTTGGTCTGGGCAAAAGTGGAGGGTCACTTGTAACCGCTGGGTGGTTGCGCGCACGCCGCGCGCGGCGGTTCGGCTTCTTTTGCTCGGAGCCGGTCCGCATGACAGGTGGGTCCTAGCCCCCGCGCCGCAGGGGAGGGCTTTGGAGGCGTGTTGGAGAAGACTCTGCCCGTAACGGTCGAGGGCGCAAGCACGGAGAGTTGCCTTTAAAAGGAGGGCGACCCCTTTCGTAGGGCGACCATGTCTCCTTCCTCCCTTATGCATTGTGTCTTTCCACCTTTCAAGCCCCCGGATGGGGGGAACCGCCGCCCCCGTGCCTCATCGTCGGGGGACACCACTCCTTGGGAGCGGGTACCTTTTGGCCATCGTTCGGCTTCAAGGATTTTCATCACACAGCCCGGCGGCTCCCCTCCGCTGGTGATCACCCAAGACGGTGGCCTCCAGCTCCCGAATGGGGAGGGGCAAACCGGGCTGTGGTCCCGGCCCCGCCCTCAGTGTTGAGGGTGTTTGTCATCCTCGCCGGGGCGGGGAGCGAGGCGAGCCGGGGCCCCACCTCCTACGCGGGTCGGCGGGCCACCTCATTTTCCAGCTTCTGGTGGTGGCAATCGCCTTTTAGCCCCACGGCGGAGACATCCTCCAGCCATGCCGGGGAAGGAGAACTGTTGCTGCCCAGCTAGGATGCAACATTCCGTCTTCCTCCTCGCATTCGCGGCGAGGACGGCTGCGAGGATCTGCCGGGGTGCTTAGGGGCGTCCCGCGTTTGCTGGTGATTCACCCAGGGCTTGTCGCTCCTCGGGCTTCCCTGGCGGGGAGGTTGTCCGTACCCGCGGGGGCGGAACCGGAGTTCCGTTTGCAATGGCACTTCGAGTGCCGGGTTTTTTGTTCATTTTCGGCTTTCGGGACCTGAACATGTATGTAACTACGGCACGGAGCCGTGTTTTTTCCTTATTTCTGAGCACTAAGACTCGCCTGCTGATTGTCTGAACCGCTTCACTAAGCATGAGTCGCCCCGTGTCAAGGTGACGAGTGAGGTATCCGTATCCCGGAGGCGTAGGAGTCCCTCGGCTCGGTCGGCCCTGTTGTCCGAGGCTCCTCTAGCTTAGTTAAAGAGACCCCTCGGCCGCTCTTCAACGAGCTGAGGCCGGGGGTAGCGATATCAGCATAAGCAGAGGCAGAGTTGGCTCGGAAATGAAACCTGGTTGGCCGGAGCCTAGCCGGGTTGTCCGTTGGCAGGATCGACACCGGAGTTGGTCAGCTGAGGCTTCGGACCGGGCTCGTGCCCTCGGAAGGTGGTCGGCCGAGGCCCCGGAGGTGGCTGGCCGAGCTGCCTGCTCGGGCCGGATTCCTGGAGAAGTCCCTGACAACGACCGCCCGGGCGTGGTGATGACGCCGTCCTTTGGAGCGGAGGCCCTCGGATCGTGTCGCCGTCCGAGGCTAGTTTGGGCCTTGCCGAAGGTGCTGTCGATGCCGAGGGTGTCGCCGCCCCCTTCCAGCGCCAAGACCTGAGCCTGCAGGATCAGCTTGTCTTGTAGCGTGTGTTTTGTGCGGCCGCTGAGGCCAGAACACACACCCTTGCTGTGTTGTAAAGCTGCGTCCCTTTTCCTCTCGTTCCAAGCATCTGGACTTTTTGTCGGTAACAGGGACATTTGTGCGAGCGAAAGTTGCTTCTCGCGGAAGGTGAGGAGTGAGGTATCCGTATCCCGGAGGCGTGGGAATCCCTCGGCTCGGTCGGCCTTGCCGCTTACGCGCACTTTTTACCCGTCCATGAGGCCCTATCACCGACTTAGTCGAGAAAACTCGAAGAATCGCTTCGACAGAAGAGCTTCCGAACGTAGAGACTTGTTCGATCCGCGGAGTCACCTTATCCGAACGCGAGTTACTTATCGCAGAAGGTGATGAGTGAGGTATCCGTATCCCGGAGGCGTAGGAGTCCCTCGGCTCGGTCAGCCTTGGCTGCTTACGTGTACCCTGTCGTTTCCATGACCCACTTTTCGAAGTAGTCAAAAAGCACGAAAGATATTCTGATAAAAGAGATTTTTTGTTCGAGGAAAATTTTGACGCAGAGGGGGTTTCCCCCCTTTTAGCCCCCGAGGGAGGGTCGGGCTTTGCCGAGGCGAGGCCGACCCTTCCTTGTTGACTAAACTTTGCGTGGGTGCGAGGTATATGAACAATTTGGAAACATCTCAAGGGTAGAAGCGACGTAGCTGTTGGATGTTCCAAGCGTTGCCGTAGACCTCGCCTTGACTGTTGGCTAGCTTGTACGTTCCGGGCTTCAGAACTTTGGCGATGACGAACGGCCCCTCCCAGGGGGGCGTAAGCTTGTGCCTCCCTCAGGTGTCTTGCCGCAGCCGAAGCACCAGATCGCCCTCCTGGAGGTCTCGGGGTCGGACCCCTCGGGCGTGGTAGCGTCGCAGGGACTGCTGATACCGCGCCGAGTGTAGTAAGGCCCTGTCCCGAGCCTCATCCAGCTGGTCCAGCGAGTCTTCTCGGCTAGCTTGGTTGCTTTCTTTGTTGTAGGCCTTCGTCCTATGGCTCGGCTTGGCGTCGTCCTCAGGCTCCAGACCACCGAGGGGAGTTCCTTCATCCATCGCTTGCCGAACTTGTTGAGATCATTGTAAATCCGAGGCTTGAGCCCTTGTAGAATCATGCCATTGGCACGTTCTACTTGCCCATTCGACATGGGGTGAGCTACGGCGGCCCAGTCTACCCGGATGTTGTGATCCTCGCAAAAATCCAAGAATTTTTTGCCGGTGAACTGGGTGCCGTTGTCGATGATGATGGAGTTCGGGACCCCGAAGCGATGGATGATGTTGGTGAAGAACGCCACCGCCTGCTCGGATCTGATGCTGTTCAGGGGTCGGACCTCGATCCACTTGGAGAATTTGTCGACGGCGACCAGCAGGTGCGTGTAGCCCCCGGGCGCTTTCTGCAGAGGGCCGACGAGGTCCAGACCCCACACAGCGAAGGGCCAGGTGATGGGTATCGTCTGCAGAGCCTGAGCGGGCAGGTGGGTCTGCTTCGCATAGAATTGGCACCCTTCGCAGGCGCGGACAATTCTAGTGGCGTCAGCCACCGCCGTCGGCCAGTAGAAACCTTGGCGGAAAGCGTTCCCGACGAGGGTTCGAGGTGCTGCATGATGGCCGCAAGCCCCCGAGTGTATTTCCTGCAGGAGTTCCTGACCCTCGGTGAT
This sequence comes from Zea luxurians, assembly GCA_029449295.1. NCBI lineage: Eukaryota > Viridiplantae > Streptophyta > Magnoliopsida > Poales > Poaceae > Zea > Zea luxurians. The sequence continues at coordinate 26,976,655 of JAOPSE010000034.1, read as the reverse complement.
GGAGATGCATCGCTGGAGGATGCCAGAGGGGCTACGGTGGTAGAGCTCCTTCTCATCGCCCAGCAAGACGAACGACTTGGCGCGTCGCGCTACCCGCCGAGCCTCGGCTCGGCCGAGGGGCAGCTCTCCTTGGTGGAGATATTGCAGGTACGGGGTCTGCCAATCCTGCTCTGGCATGACCCCGCTCTGCTCCTCCTCGACGTGCAGTGCTTCGCCCTCGGGGGCCGAGGGCTCCTCGGGTTGAACCGAGGATAGCTCGGGCCGGGCCGAGGTCGCCTCGGACGGGGCCGAGGGCACCTCGGGCTCGGGCGTGTCGCCTATCTTGACGGAGGGTTGGTGCAGATCCCGGGAGAAGACGTCCGGGGGAACCGTCGTTCGCCCCGAGGCTATCTTCGCCAGCTCGTCCGCCGTCTCGTTGTAGCGCCGGGCGATGTGGTTAAGCTCAAGCCCGTAGAACTTGTCTTCCAGGCGTCGAACCTCGTCGCAGTAGGCCTCCATCTTCGGGTCGCGGAAGTGGGAGTTCTTCATGACTTGGTCGATGACGAGTTGCGAGTCGCCGCGTGCATCGAGGCGTCGGACCCCTAGCTCGATGGCGATTCGCAATCCGTTGATCAGAGCCTCGTACTCAGCCACATTGTTGGACGCCGGGAAATGGAGGCGGAGCACGTAGCGCAGGTGTTTCCCGAGGGGCGAGACGAAGAGCAGGCCCGCGCCGGCTCCCGTCTTCATCAGCGACCCGTCGAAAAACATGGTCCAGAGCTCCGGTTGGATCGGAGCCGTCGGCAACTGGGTGTCGACCCATTCGGCTACGAAGTCCGCCAGTACCTGGGACTTGATGGCCTTCCGAGGGGCGAACGAGATTGCCTCGCCCATGATTTCCACCGCCCACTTCGCGATCCGACCCGAGGCTTCCCGGCACTGGATGATCTCCCCCAGGGGGAAGGATGACACCATGGTCACCGGATGAGACTCGAAGTAATGTCGCAGCTTTCGCCTCGTCAGGATCACTGCATACAGCAGCTTCTGGACTTGTGGGTAGTGGATCTTGGTCTCGGACAGCACTTCGCTGACGAAGTAAACTGGCCTCTGAACGGGCAAAGCATGCCCCTCTTCCTGCCTTTCGACCACGATCGCGGCGCTGACCACCTGAGTGGTAGCGGCGACGTAGACCAAGAGGGCTTCTCCATCAGCTGGGGGTACCAAGACGGGCGCCTGGGTGAGGAGCGCCTTCAGGTTCCCGAGGGCTTCCTCGGCCTCGGGAGTCCAAGTGAAGCACTCGGCCTTCCTTAAGAGACGGTACAGGGGCAGGCCTCTTTCGCCGAGGCGCGAGATGAAACGGCTCAAGGCCGCGAGGCATCCCATGACCCTCTGTACGCCTTTTAAGTCCTTGATGGGCCCCATGTTTGTGATGGCTGCGATCTTCTCTGGGTTGGCTTCGATGCCCCGCTCGGAGACGATGAATCCCAAGAGCATGCCTCGGGGCACTCCGAAGACGCACTTCTCGGGATTGAGTTTGACGCCCTTCGCCTTGAGGCACCGGAATGTCAGCTCAAGGTCGGAGAGAAGGTCGGAGGCTTTCCTCGTCTTGACTACGATGTCATCGACGTAGGCCTCGACCGTGCGACCGATATGTTCGCCGAACACATGGTTCATGCACCGCTGGTACGTTGCACCCGCGTTCCTCAAACCGAACGGCATGGTGACATAACAGTACATGCCGAAGGGCGTGATGAAAGAAGTCGCGAGCTGGTCGGACTCTTTCATCTTGATTTGATGATACCCTGAGTAGGCATCGAGGAAAGACAGGGTTTCGCACCCTGCAGTGGAGTCCACGATTTGATCGATGCGAGGTAGAGGGTAGGGGACTTTCGGACATGCTTTGTTGAGACCAGTGTAGTCTACGCACATCCGCCATTTCCCCCCTTTCTTCCTCACAAGTACAGGGTTGGCAAGCCATTCGGGATGGAATACCTCTTTGATGAACCCTGCTGCCATCAGCTTGTGGATCTCCTCGCCTATCACCCTGCGCCTTTCTTCGTCGAATCGGCGCAGAGGCTGTCTGACCGGTCGGGCTCCGGCCCGAATATCCAGCGAGTGCTCGGCGACATCCCTCGGTATGCCGGGCATGTCCGAGGGACTCCACGCAAAGACGTCGGCGTTTGCGCGGAGAAAGTCGACGAGCACTGCTTCCTATTTGGGGTCGAGCCTGGATCCGATCCGAATCTGCTTGGAGGTGTCGCCACTGGGGTCGAGAGGGACGGCCTTAACCGTCTCCGCTGGCCCGAGGCTGTCGGCATGTCGCTTCACGTCCGGTACCTCTCGGGAGAGGCTTTCTAGGCCGGCAATGAGGGCCTCGGACTCGGCGAGGGCCTCGGCGCACTCCACGCACTCCACATCGCATTCGAATGCGTGTTTGTACGTGGGGCCGACGGTGATGACCCCGTTGGGGCCCGGCATCTTGAGCTTTAGGTAGGTGTAGTTGGGGATGGCCATGAACTTCGCGTAGCATGGCCTTCCCAACACTGCGTGGTAGGTCCCTCGGAACCCGACCACCTCGAACGTCAAAATCTCCCTTCGGAAGTTGGAGGGTGTTCCGAAGCAGACAGGGAGGTCGAGCCATCCGAGGGGCTGGACGCGCTTCCCGGGAATGATCCCGTGGAAGGGCGCAGCGCCTGCTCGGACGGATGACAGATCGACGCGCAGGAGCCTGAGGGTCTCAGCGTAGATGATGTTGAGGCAGCTGCCTCCATCCATCAGGACCTTGGTGAGCCTGACGTCGCCGATGACGGGATCGACGACGAGCGGGTACTTCCCTGGGCTCGGCACGTGGTCGGGGTGGTCATCCCGGTCAAAGGTGATGGGCTTGTCGGACCAGTCTAGGTAGACTGGCGCCGCCACCTTCACCGAGCAGACCTCCCGACGCTCCTGCTTACGATGCCGAGCCGAGGCGTTCGCCGCATGCCCTCCGTAGATCATGAAGCAGTCGCGGACCTCGGGGAACTCTCCTGCTTGGTGATCTTCCTTCTTGCCGTCGTCGCGGGCCCTGTCACCCTCTGCGGGTGGCCCGGCCCGGTGGAAGTGGCGCCGAAGCATGACGCACTCCTCGAGGGTGTGCTTGACGGGCCCCTGATGGTAGGGGCACGTCTCCTTTAGTGCCTTGTCGAAGAGGTTGGCGCCTCCGAGGGGCTTCCGAGGGTTCTTGTACTCGGCGGCGGCGACAAGGTCCGTGCTGGCGGCGTCGCGTTTCGCTTGCGACTTCCTCCTGCCTTTCTTCTTGGCGCCGGGCGGAGTAGACGCCTCGGGAGCATCTTCCGACGGGCGGCCCTGGGGCTGCTTGTCCTTTCGGAAGATGGCTTCGACCGCCTCCTGACCAGAGGCGAACTTGGTGGCGATGTCCATCAGCTCGCTCGCCCTGGTGGGGGTCTTGCGACCCAACTTGCTCACCAGGTCACGGCAGGTGGTGCCGGCGAGGAACGCGCCGATGACATCGGAGTTGGTGATGTTGGGCAGCTCAGTGCGCTGCTTCGAGAATCGCCGGATGTAGTCCCGAAGGGACTCTCCCGGCTGCTGCCGGCAGCTTCGGAGGTCCCAGGAATTCCCTGGGCGCACGTACGTGCCCTGGAAGTTGCCGGCGAAAGCCTGGACCAGATCCTCCCAGTTGGAAATCTGCCCCGGAGGCAGGTGCTCCAACCAAGCGCGAGCGGTGTCGGAGAGGAACAGGGGGAGGTTGCGGATGATGAGGTTGTCGTCGTCCGTCCCACCCAGTTGACAGGCCAGGCGGTAGTCCGCAAGCCACAATTCCGGTCTCGTTTCCCCCGAGTACTTTGTGATAGTAGTCGGGGGTCGGAATCGGGGCGGAAACGGCGCCCGCCGAATGGCTCGGCTGAAGACCTGTGGACCGGGTGGTTCGGGCGAGGGACTCCGATCCTCCCCGCTGTCGTAGCGTCCCCCACGCCTGGGGTGATAACCTCGGCGCACCCTCTCGTCGAGGCGGGCCCAACGGTCGCGATGAGGGTGCTCGTCGCCGAGGTGGCCCGGGGCCGCAGGCGCAGTGTTGCGCGTGCGCCCGGTGAAGACCGAGGCTTCCCGCGTGAGTCGGGAAGTCGCGGCACGAGGTTCCGAGGGGTACCCCTGCCTTCGGGAGGCAGAGCTCTCGGCCCGCCGGGCCGCAGCGCCTTCCAGGAGATGCTTGAGCTCTCCCTGGATTCGCCGACCCTCGGTGGTTGATGACTCCGGCATCGTGCGGAGGAGCATCGCTGCGGCGGCCAGGTCCTGACCGGTTCCGCCGGATGCGGGTGGCGGTCTGTCCCTGGCATCGTTGGTGATGCGGTGCTGGAGACCTTGGGGCAGGTGACGTATTCCTCCGGCCGGGGGCTGGCTCGCCCATACCTGCCCGACGTTCCGGCGGATTGCCTCGAGCGCTCCTGCTCCCTCATCGAGCCCGGCCTGCGCCCCGCGGACTTGCTCGAGCTGTGGGTCGTGACCCCCCGCCGGAACGGGGACCACAGCTAGCTCCCGCGGGATGTCGGCGCGAGGCGCTGGCCTAGGGGGATCACCATCCTCCGGCATGCCGAGACAGCTGCCTCCGGAGGGATCCCCTAGCTCGACATGGAAACATTCGCGGCTCGGGCCGCAGTCCTTGTCGCCAAGGCTGCGGCTGCCGTCGGAACAGTCGGAGAGGCAGTAGTTACATGCGGTCATGAAGTCCCGCATGGCACTGGGGTTGCCAGATCCAGAGAAATCCCAGCAGATGCTGGGGTCGTCATCTTCCTCGGACCCAGAGGGTCAGTAGGTCGAGACACCCGTCAATCGGTCCCAAGGCGACCGCACACGAAACCCCAGAGAGGTTGCACTCGCCTCAGTGTGAGCGCCCGCCAAAGCGAGGTTGCTAGGCGGGTTGAGGCCGAGTCGAAATGACAAAGGATGGGAATCAGCCCGTACCTTTGGGTCGACGAGGATCGACGAAGTCGCATCGGGGGCTGATCGTGCTGTCGTCCTGGGTGCGAGGGCGACGTCCTGCAGGCCCTCCGTGAGCGTGCTGGCGTCGTCCACTTGCTCGGGATCGGCGTGACGCGGGGGGACGGCGCTCGCCTTCGCTTCAAACGCGCGGGTGATGCCCGACGCGTCCTCCGTTGGGGCGCTGGGGATGTCGATTTGCTCGACAGTCGACTGAGCGCAGCCTCCCGCTCGGCCTTGGTTCCCCCGCCTCCTCCTCCGATGGCGAGGGAGAGGACGGGGTGAACTCGAAAGTTGTCCTTCCCCCACGCGGGAAAGACGTCGTCGAATCCGCCGCCGGCGGGCGGGCTGTCCGCCACCATTGTTGCTGTCGCGCGGCGGTGGAAGGAGTGTCATGTCGTAGCTGCCGTCGAAAGACATGAACTCGAGACTCCCGAAACGGAGCACCGTTCCGAGTTGAAGAGGTCGTTGGAGACTGCCCATCTGGAGCTTGACGGGAATCTGCTCGTCAACACGCAGCAGGCCCCTACCTGGCGCGCCAACTGTCGGCGTTCCGAGACCGGGGGGTCCCCGAGCCGATGAGTGAGTGTGCCGCGTGCCCCAGCCCAGATGGGTCGAGCGCGTGGGCGAGCGCGAAGGGGGGAGAGAGCGAGTGCGAGGTGGCCGGAGCCGGGTCGTGAGGGAGTCGGAGAAATCCCGCGGCCTTCGTGTTCGTCCCGCGCCCAGGTCGGGTGCGCTTGCAGTAGGGGGTTACAAGCGTCCGCGCGGGTGAAGGGAGCGAGCGGCCCCGAGAGAGCGCCTGCCCCTGCCCTTCGTCCCCGCGAGGCCAACCTTCTCTAAGAAGGCCCTGGTCCTTCCTTTTATAGGCGTAAGGAGAGGATCCAGGTGTACAGATGGGGGTGTAGCAAGGTGCTACGTGTCTAGCGGGGGAGTGCTAGTGCCCTAAGTACATGCCAAGGTGGCAGCCGGAGAGATCTTGGCACCCAGCTAATGTAGCGTCGTGGCTGTCGGAGAAGCAATGGAGCCAGGTGGAGGGACAGCTGTTGGAGTGGCTGGGCCCTTGCTGACGTCACCCTGCTTTCGTAAGGGAGCTGGGAGCCGTCGTCGTCATGGCCCAGCGGGGCGCCATCATTGCCTGTCTGGTGGGGCTAGCCAGATGGGACGTCGGTCCTGCTCTCTGCGACCCGAGTCGGCTCGGGGTAGGGTGATGATGACGCTTCCTGTTGACGTGGCGGGCTTGTGTCCTAGGTCGGGCGACGTGGAGGCTCCTCCGAGGCCAAGGTCGAGTCTGTCCTGCATGGCCGAGGCCGAACCTGAGCTCCTGGGTCGGGCGAGGCGGAGGTCGTTCGGCAGAGGTCGGGGTGGAGTCCGAGCCCTGGGTCGGGCGGAGCGGAGTTCGCCGTCTTCCGGGGCCTTAGCCCGAGTCCGAGCCCTGGGTCGGGCGGAGCTTCCTCTGACGCTTTTGGCCAAGCCTGGCTACCCGTCAGTCTTACCTTTTGCGTTAAAGGCTCCAGTGATTTGGTCGGTCGGCGCGGTGATTTAGTCAGGGTTACTTCTTATCGAAGGCATGGCCTCGGGCGAGCCGGAGATGCGTCTGCCGTGAAAGAGGAGGCCTCGGGCGAGACGGAAACATCTCAGGGTCGGCTGCCCTCGCCCGAGGCTAGGCTCGGGCGTGGCGTGATCAAGTCGCTCGTATGGACTGATCCCTGACTTAATCAAACCCATCAGGCCTCTGCAGCTTTATGCTGATGGGGGTTACCAGCTGAGAATTAGGCGTCTTGAGGGTACCCCTAATTATGGTCCCCGACACCCTTACACTTGAAGTTCACAAAGAAGCACAGAGCAAGGGAGGGATTAGCAACTCACACAAGACACTAAGATCACAGCAAAAGCACACACACAAGACCCAGACTTAAGCTCAAGAGACTAGCACACTAGAAAGGAGCTCAAATCACTAGAATGTCGAACAAGTGCGCAAGAATGAAGTGTGAGTGATCAAGAGTGCTCAAGGAATGCTTGGTGTGCTCCTCCATGCGCCTAGGGGTCCCTTTTTATAGCCCCAAGGCAGCTAGGAGCCGTTGAGAGCAATCCTGGAAGGTAGATCTTGCCTTCTATCGACTGGCGCACCGGACAGTCCGGTGCAGATATCCTTCCTTATTTGGCGAAGCCGACCGTTGGAGTCTGAGAGCCGTTGGCGCACCGGACACTGTCCGGTGCACACCGGACAGTCCGGTGCACCAATGTGACTGTTGGCTCGGCCACGCGTCACGCGCGGAATCCTCGACCGACCGTTGCCTTGGCTGACTGTTGACTCACCGGACAGTCCGGTGAACCACCGGATAGACCGGTGAATTTTAGCCGTACGCCGTTGATGGTTTCCCGAGAGCGACGAGTTTGCCTGTGAATGGCCCACCGGACAGTCCGGTGCACCACCGGACCGACCGGTGAATTTTAGCCGTACACCACCGTCGAAGTCCCGAGAGCAGCCTGTTCGCCAGAGCCAGCCTGGCGCACCGGACACTGTCTGGTGCACCAAGACCGAGCAGACTTTGGCTAAACAAATCCATCTCATTTCCAATTCAATCTTTCCTGTTTCCAGCACTTAGACACAATACATTAGTCCATAAAACAATGTACTAAGTCTAGAAACATACCTTTTTACATGATTTGTACTTTGTCCACCATATTGCATAGATCAACACAAAAGCACTTGCGTTGGCACTCAATCACCAAAATACTTAGAAATGGCCCAAGGGCACATTTCCCTTTCAGATAGGCTCAAAAGAGCCAATGTTCTACTGGTCTCGGCCTCATTGGACTGGTTCGGTGGTGCACCTCGGTACAATTACAATGGCTCATGCAAGAGCCGAGGGGTTGTGTGGTTTTTTAAACTCACTCAACTAACTAGGATTCACCTAGAGCAAGCGCTAATGCGGTCTAACTAACCTAAGAACTTCACAAAGCACCTACGCTAATCACCGAGTGATTCTATTAAGCACTTGGGTGTATGAGCACTTGGAAATGTCTATACTATGCCTTGGTATGTTGCTTGGGCTCTCACCCCTTGAAATGGCCAATTGGGGGGTATTTATGGCCTCCCCCACACTTCTAGCCGCTGGACAGAAAGCAACAACTTTCTGTTGACGGGCGCACCGGACAGTCCGGTGCACACGGGACAAGCAATGTTCAATGTCCGGTGCCTTGCCACATCAGCTGACCGTTGGGGTATGTAGCAGTCAACCGTTGGATCCGACCGTTACCTAGACTGTTTGGTCCACACTAGACAGTCTGGTGCTACAGTCCGAGAGCGCCCATTGTGGGCCTCTCTACATAGACTATCCAAGCGTCCCACCGGACAGTCCGGTGCACACCAGACAGATAACTATTCACTGTCCGGTGCACCACCAGTGCGCTGGCTGACTGCCCACTTCATGGATTTCTTTGTTGTTTCTTTGGTCTTCTTTTGTTCTTGAGTCTTGGACTTCTAAGCTCTTTTTATGTCTTCTTTTGAGGTGTTGCATCCTCAGTGCCTTAGTCCAATCCTCTTCGCATCCTATGAACTATAAACATAAACACTGGCAAACACATTAGTCCATAGGTTATGTTGATCATCAAACACCAAAATCTTTTGAGCCAAATGGCTCGTGGTCCATTTTGCTTACAATCTCCCCCCTTTTTGGTGATTGATGTCAACACAACCAAAGCAAGCAAATATAACACACATTTGAGTGAGAAAGACATTCTACTTGCTAGGATGCATGAGTGTCCCCACAAAGTGATATTATGGACTTAAGCCTCCCCCTAACTCCATAATTCACTTGCTTCCTATTTAGACCAAAGAGCCAAAACCACTTGTGAGATCAAAAAGTTAAAATTTTAATTTGGTGGTATTTGGTGTTTGTTATATTATCCATGCTTTGGTCTCTAAAACTTCTCCCCTTTGGTATCAACCACCAAAAAGCATGTAGGAAGCAAATAATACTTGCCATCTTGAAAGATTTATCAATTGAAGCACTAAAAATTACTCCCCCTAGATGAGTGTTCTCCTTTCAAAGAATTTTCCCCCTTTAGAGACGAAGAAATACTCCCCCTGACAGAGACCCTCTACTTAGGAAAAAGCATGTGAGAAATAGAGGTACAAGACTTGGTTTGATTAGACTGACTTCCCTTTTGCATAGGTAACATATATATTTTGACAACATATGCATTTATAGCAAGATGGGAAGTATAAGATGTGAAATATAGTCTAATAAAAAACTAGAGAAGACATGTAAAAGATACCAAATGTAGTCTCAAAGATACCAATTGAGGTCTTGTGAGACATAAGAATACTTGTAGATCTGCAGCGGAAGCTTATTGTCTTTCTCCGGGGACTCCATTTTCCTTTAATGAGACTACTACATATAATAGACTTGAAATTAGGTGTTAGTCTATAAGACTGAGATTATAGGGTAATCTCCCCCTAAAAATGTGCATACAAGTTTTGAATACTTGTAGGAGACATGCACTTTGATTTTGATATCAGGCTGGGCAAATTACCTATAATCCGAGCTTTGACGCATATAAGTTAAATGATACCAATTGAAGTATTATACCACTTGTAGTATATCAATTTTAGTATATGTCATATGAAAATACCAATTGATGTATCATTTTCTTAGGAATGTTGAATAAGCCATGTGTCGTGCTTAACTAAACATTTTAAACCGTGTAGGCTTGCTTCAAGAGTATGAATTGAAAACGAGCAATCCTACCATATGATTATCCTAGTATGCATGTAGTTAATATCAAAAGAAAATATCACATGTAAAACTAGGCATGTAAGGTAAAAACTAGATACAAGAAAATATATATGTATATCTAAAAGGAAATACAATAAATCTAGTTCCCTTGGTCATGGGTGGGGAACTTGGGTCCAAAGTATACACTAACCCACTTGGCAATGGACTTGATCCAATATGGTGCATCCCATGATATACATCCCAAATTTGCCAAGTCTCCAAATTCCCCGAAGTCCTTCGGACTTCTCACTTCCCTCTTGGGATCCAAACCTTCTTGGTGCTTTTCATGGTTGAAATAATTTATTTTGGCAACTAGATGCGTTTAGCCCCCTTTCCTTTGTTGGCTTGCTTCTTGGCCTTGATTGTTATCACATTTCCATTCTTTTTTTCTTGATTAAGTATGTTGTAGATGCCTTTTTATCCACCTTGTTGGCGTAGGTGTTGGAGATTTTGCTTGTTGGCTTTTGCTTGAGCTTTTGCTTTTGCTCATCCCTGGTCTTCGCCTTGCATTGGTAAGACTTGTGGCCTTCCTTGTGGCATAGCCTACAAATCACAGTTTCGCCCTCCACAGGCTTGTTCACTCCTGCAGTGGTGTTATCCCGAGGAGGTTGGATTTGTTTAGCTTTGCCTTTCTTGTCATACAGAGCCTTGCCAAGGCGAGCCACTTCTTGCCTTAATTTCTCATTCTCCTTTGCAACCTCATTTGAACATGTTTCGACAACAATATTTTCAACAAGAACTTGATTGCAGGGGTTAGAATCATCAATTAAATCAAAGCAAGAAGTAGAAGCATCTTTCTTAATAATTTTAGGTACTTCAACCAAAGATACCCTTGGGGTGCTACCGATGTTTTCTAGCTTAGTAGTTTATGGTTTTAGGGTTTAGGGTTTCAGTAATTTTATCCACATTATTATATATGATAAGAATTTCCATTTTCCCTAGCAAATTTTCAATGGCTTCTTGAGAGCTAGCTAGCTTAGCCTTAAGCTTTTCATTCTTTTTAATAAGGCCATCATCGGTAGCTGAGGATGGAGCACTAGACTCTAATTGCTCAATTTTGATTGATAGCTCACAATTCAAATTTGCAAATGTCTCGAATTTTTCTAGCAAACATTTATAATCATTTTGAGAGCTAATCAACTTATTTTTCAAAGTTTTAAGTTGAGCCTTTTGTTTAGTGCATACATCCTAAAAAATTACAGCTTCTGCAAACTCATCTATGGAGGGCTTTCCCTCTCCTTCATCATCACTACTGCTATCATCCCTAGAGGATGGAATACTCATTTGACCTCTTGCCATAAGGCACTTGCGTGATGAGCGTGATGAGGATCGGTGGCTGCGCGTCCTTGGAGGTTCATCTTTGCTTGAAGAGTCATCCCAAGTTTTGACACTTGTAAGCGCCTTGCCTTTGCTCCTCCCTTTTGTGAGTTCAGCCATGTTTGGACAGTTGTCCCTGAAGTGGCTGAAAGGGAAATAGGGTTAACCATTTCCTATAATTAATTTTGGTGGTTGATAGTCAACACAAACACATGGACTAACTAGTTTGTCTAGAACTCATGTATTACAGGTGCATAAGGTTCAATACAAACCAAGAAAGAAATCAAGTTAGGGACTCAATTTGAAACGGAGCAAAGAACTTGAGTGTGCTGAAAATGGCGCACCGGACACCGGACAGTGTCCGGTGCACCAGGACCGTACAAATGTCAACTAGCCACTCTCGGGAATTCCAGGGCGCGCTCCGCTATAATTCACTGGACTGTCCGGTGTGCCACTGGACTATCTGGTGTGCCAGCTAAGCAACGGCTATCTGCGCCAACGGTCGATTCTGCAAAGTAAACAGTGTCACGGCAGAAGTCAGAGTAGGAAGTTAGAGGGGCACCGGACTGTCCGGTGTGGCACCAGACTGTCTGGTGCCGCAAGAGGACAAAGCCTCCAACGGTCGATCAACTTCGAACCCTAACGATTGGGTGACGTGGCGGCGCACCGGACAAGGAACAGTGCCTGTCCGGTGGCGCACCGGACTGTCCGATGCGCCCATCGCCAGCAGCCTTCCCAACGGCTATGGAAGTGGTTGGGGGCTATAAATACCCCCCAACCACCTCATTCATATTAATCCAAGCATTCCAAACATCTCATTCAATACAAGAGCAAAAGGCTCCACTCCAAGACACATCAAATAGATTGAATCCTCTCTAAGCCTCCAAATCAACTCAATTCCATTAGGGACTTGAGAGAGGGTGTTTTTGTGTTCATTGTTGCTCTTGTTGCTTGGCTTGGCCTTTTTTCTTTTCCCATTCTTATTCTCAAGTGCTTTGTAAGCGAAGCAAGAGACACCAAGGGTGTGGTGGTCCTTGTGGGGTCTTAGTGATTAAGGAAAAAAGGCTCACTTGGTCTAAGTGACCGTTTGAGAGAGGGAAAGGGTTGAAATAGACCCGGTCTTTGTGACCTCCTCAATGGGGACTAGGTTCTTTGGAACCAAACCTCGGTAAAACAAATCATCGTGTTCACTTGTCTTGATTCTTGTTTGATTTGTTTTCCCCCTCTCTTCGGACTTTAATTTAATTATAACGCTAACCTCCAACTTTAGTGCTTGCTTAAGCTTATAAATTTCAGGTTTCGCCTATTCACCCCCCCCCCTCTAGGCGACTTTCAGTGGCCCTTCTCCCCGCATGCGAAGCATCCTATCTTTCTTTGTTTTTTCCTGTCAATGTTAAAGAGAAGATCCTCGACCTGCAGGGGCACACCCATTAGATTAATCTTGCGGATCATCCCCATTACTTTTCTGACGCATTAGATTGTTTCTTCATCCTCAGGGGATGATGTTGAAGGTTGATTATCTTTATCATCATCACTTTCTTATTCTTCCACTTCTTCACTTGAGGAACTTGGAGTGGGAGCCTTCTTTTTGCCCTTCTTTTCATCACATGCAAAAGCATATGGTCTTGAAGGAGTCGGCTCCTCTTGTCGACCCATTTTTCGTGACATCTCAAATGCCGCAATTTTCCCAATCACAATGGTTGGGGTCATTTAACTCAAGTCCTCCATGTTGTGAAGAATGGTGATGATGCTCCCATGTCTTTGTTGTGGTAGTAGGGAGATAATGTTCCTCACAATGTATGCATCACCTAGCTTATTAATGCCAATAGAATTGAGTTCATCGATAATTGGATTCAAACGAGAATACATATCCCTAACAAGCTCATTATCTTTCATAGCAAAAGAATTATACTCATTTAAGACTAGGCAATGTTTTTTCTCATAGAGATTGTATGTGTCGTCATGGAGCTCATACAATTTTAGTCAAATCTCATTAGCAGTTTTTAATGTAAAAACTTGATTAAAACATCCATGCTAAGAGATTCATACAAGCAATTTTTGGCTCTAGCATTTAAATGAATTTCTTTTTCCACACTCGTGGTGGGTTTCTCGGGATTTTTGGGTGGTTTCATCCCGTCACGAGTGACTCTCCAAACACCTAGATCAACGACCTCTAGGTAACAAGCTATTCTAGCAATATAATATGTGAAGTTAGTGTCGTCGAAGTGTGGTGGCCTATGGGTATCCATCCCCTTCCTCTAAAAGACGTCAGCTCGATTAGCGGTGAAGCTAAAACATTTCAAATGAGCCAAACCGGCTCCAATACCAATTGTAGGAAACGGTGACGCCTAAAGGGGTGAATTAGGTCTTCTAAAACTTTGTCTAAACTAGGCCACAATTAAATCCTTAGAGCAAAACCTATGCAAATAAACAATCTAGAATGTGCAAACTAGGTTTTGTCTAGTGTTGCTATCTCTACTGCAATGGCTAAGTTACAATCCTAAAAGATCTAACTATAAAGACAAGATTGAAACTTAAATGCTTAATATAAATGTGAAAGGTAAAGAGCAAGGTAGAGATGCAAAACTCTCGTGGATGACACTGGTATTTTTACCGAGGTATCTGGAACCACGCAAGGTTCCAACTAATCCTCGTTGGTGCCCCTACGCAAAGAAAAGCCCACGCGGGGCCAAGCACCACGGTCGAGTAACTCCGTAGAAAGCCGCGGGCCTTCTCCACGCGCAAGTGGTGCTCCACTTTCGGCTCCTCTCGGACGCTCCCCGTCGTCTTCACTATCGAGCTTCTGGACGAAACGCCGCAGGCCTCGTTCCCTCCGGTACACAGTGGCGGCTGTGACACAAACTGTAACACCCTGAATTTGGGGTATAAAATTTCTTCTCTAAATGCCTACCAAATTCAGGTGTTACTCTTTGTCTCTCTCTGTAGTCTCTCTCTCTTCCTTTTCATTAGAGTTAGGTTAATTTAGTGAGGGATTTATTATTTATTTTGTCAAAACTTATGTGAGTCATGATTTGTTGCATCATGCTGAGCCTAAAATATTCTTTGAATTGATGCATATGTTTGATTTGGTTTGAATTTGAAACTTGGTTTGAATTTGATTAGAAAACCCTAGAGAAAATAAAAAGAAAAGCAATTAGAAATTCGGAGAAAAAGGAAAAAACCCATTTTCGCCCAAGTCCAACCCAGTAGGGCTGCAAAAACCCCCGGCGTTGATCTCCACCGTCTGATCCCGATCGCACGACCCAGATCTCGGGATACCGCTTCGCGCACGCGCGCCCAGCTGAAAGTGCATTCATCCCTTTTGTGAGTTTTGGTGATTTGGATGACAACACAATTAAAAGACTAACAAGTTCGCTAAGTGTTGAACGGGAAATTCAGTATGATGAACATACTTGAATAGTGTATAATTGAGAGCACCTAGAGGGGGGTGAATAGGTGATCCTGTAAAACTTCAAAAACTTATAGCCACAAAAACTTGGTTAATTGTTAGCACAATAATTGCCAAGTGGCTAAAGAGGAATCCTCAACAAAACACAATAACCAACAAGGATCAATCACAGAGATGGCACGGTGGTTATCCCGTGGTTCGGCCAAGACCAACGCTTGCCTACTCCACGTTGTGGCGTCCCAACGGACGAGGGTTGCAATCAACCCCTCTCAAGCGGTCCAAAGACCCACTTGAATACCATGGTGTTTTGCTTCCTTTTTCTCAATCCCGTTTGCGAGGAATCTCCACAACTTGGAGCCTCTCGCCCTTACACTTGAAATTCACAAAGAACACGGAGCAAGGGAGGGATTAGCAACGCACACAAGACACAAGAATCAGAGTGTCAACACGCACACAAATCGCAACAAGAGCTCACAACACGACTCAATGAGTTCACAACTCCACAAGAGCTCTATATGCTATCTCAATGAAACGAATGCGCGAAATCGATGTCTTGGTGCTTAGAAATGTTGTGGAGATGCTTGGTGTACTCCTCCATGCGCCAAGGGGTCCCTTTTATAGCCCCAAGGCAGCTAGGAGCCGTTGGGAGCAATCTTGGAAGGCTGATCTTGCCTTCTGTCGACTGGCGCACCGGACAGTCCGGTGCACACCGGACACTGTCCGGTGCCCGATTTCCTTCCTTAAATAGCGAAGCCGACCGTTGGCAGCCTGAGAGCCGTTGGCGCACCGGACATGTCCGGTGCTCCCTTCTAGCCGTTGGCTCGGCCACGTGTCCCGCGCAGATCGTGCGGCCGACCGTTGGCTCACCGGACAGTCCGGTGCACACCGGACAGTCCGGTGAATTATAGCCGTACGTCGCCGGTGAATTCCCGAGAGCGGCCAGTTCGCTCGAACCAGCCTGGCGCACCGGACACTGTCCGGTGCACCACCGGACAGTCCGGTGCTCCCAGACTCAGCAGATTCTTGGCTGCTCGAGCCAAGACATTTCCAATTGGATTTTTCCTGTTTCCAGCACTTAGACACAATACATTAGTCCATAAAACAATGTACTAAGTCTGAGAAACATGCCTTTATCCTTGATTTGTACTTTGTCCACCTCTTTACACTTAGGCACTTGTGTTGGACACTAAATCACCAAAACACTTAGAAATGGCCCAAGGGCACATTTCCCTTTCAATCTCCCCCTTTTTGGTGATTTATGCCAACACAACATAAAGCAAGTAGAACAAGTACACAAACAATTCAAATTAGAACTCAAAATTGTTTTGATTCAATTTGACATATATGGATCACTCTATGCCACCACTTGGTTTGTTTTTGCAAATCAAACTCAAATTCCTATCTCTAAGTCAAAACCACTTGTAGAGACATAAAGAGAGGTTTTCCAAAGAAATTTGATCAAGGATTTCAAAAACTCCCCCTTTTTCCCATAATCAACACTTCTCCCCACAAGAGGCCAACTTTTGACATAAAAGACAATAAAAGAGTTTTGACAAACCAAAAGCTCTAATCTACTATTTTCAAAATTTCTCAAGTGGTAGCTGATCCATTTATTGCTTTGGCCTTTATTTTCTCCCCCTTTGGCATCAAGCACCAAAACGGGATCAATCTTGGCCCTTTAACCCCATTGCCTCACCAAAATTTTCAAATAAGAACACAAAGGCAATAGGAGTATAAAGATGAACTTGGAAAAGTTACTCTTTCTTTTTTTTCACAATAACTCGGGATGTAATCCCATGGAGAGGAAAAAGGGGTATCCTGTAAATTCAAGGGGAGGACTTGCATTCTGATAATACTGAATCAATTCAATATTATGAATATTGCATCTATCAAATCAATTCATGGTGGATAGTGGAATAATATAACATAGGAAGATCTCTTATCCATACTAAGACCAAAATAGGTTTTTTGAGTGCAGTGGAAGTCTTGCATGGTCCAAGTCCACCTTTTCCCTTTCAATTCTCCTTGGAGACTAAAACAACCAAACTCAAGTACATGGTTAGTCTCAAAGGGTCAAGTTGTAGCACAGCTCCCCCTAAATATGTGCATCACTTGCAAAAAGGACTTGTGAGGTCCAGGGAGTGTTTGTACAACTTGAGCACCACAATAAGCAACAAAATGCAGAATGAACATGATCAAAGGCATAAACACATATATGCTACAATTCAATCCAAGTTCCGCGAATCTAAGATATTGAGCTCACTACGCAGCCTGCAAAAGGTCTTCTCATCTAGAGGCTTGGTAAAGATATCGGCTAGCTGGTTCTCGGTGCTAACATGAAACACTTCGATATCTCCCTTTTGCTGGTGGTCTCTCAAAAAGTGATGCCGGATGTCAATGTGCTTTGTGCGGCTGTGCTCAACAGGATTTTCCGCTATTCGGATAGCACTCTCATTGTCACATAGGAGTGGGACTTTGCTCAGATTGTAGCCAAAGTCCCGGAGGGTTTGCCTCATCCAAAGTAGTTGCGCACAACACTGTCCTGCGGCAACGTACTCGGCCTCAGCGGTGGATAGGGCAACGGAGGTTTGTTTCTTAGAGTTCCATGACACCAGGGACCTTCCTAAGAATTGGCACGTCCCCGATGTACTCTTCCTATCGACCTTACATCCAGCATAGTCGGAATCTGAGTACCCAATCAAGTCAAAGTTAGACCCCTTTGGATACCAGATCCCGAAGGCGTAGCGACTAAATATCGAAGAATTCGCTTCACAGCCACTAAGTGACACTCCTTAGGATCGGATTGAAATCTAGCACACATGCATACGCTAAGCATAATATCCGGTCTACTAGCACATAAATAAAGCAAAGAACCTATCATGGACCGGTATGCTTTTTGATCAACGGACTTACCTCCTTTGTTGAGGTCGGTGTGTCCGTCGGTTCCCATCGGCGTCTTTGCGGGCTTGGCGTCCTTCATCCCAAACCTCTTTAGCAAATCTTGCGTGTACTTCGTTTGGGAGATGAAAGTGTCGTCCTTGAGTTGCTTCACTTGGAACCCAAGGAAGTAGTTCAACTCGCCCATCATCGACATCTCGAATTTCTGCGTCATCACCCTGCTAAACTCTTCACAAGACTTTTGATTAGTAGAACCAAATATTATGTCATCGACATAAATTTGGCATACAAAAAGATCACCATCGCAAGTCTTAGTAAAAAGAGTTGGATCGGCTTTCCCAACCTTGAAAGCATTAGCAATTAAAAAGTCTCTAAGGCATTCATACCATGCTCTTGGGGCTTGCTTAAGTCCATAGAGCGCCTTAGAGAGCTTACACACGTGGTCGGGGTACCGTTCATCCTCAAAGCCAGGGGGTTGCTCCACGTACACCTCCTCCTTGATCGGCCCGTTGAGGAAAGCGCTCTTCACATCCATTTGGTACAACCTGAAGGAATGGTGAGTGGCATATGCTAGCAAGATACGAATTGATTCTAGCCTAGCCACGGGAGCAAAAGTCTCCTCAAAGTCCAAACCTGCGACTTGGGCATAACCTTTTGCCACAAGCCGAGCCTTGTTCCTTGTCACCACCCCGTGCTCGTCCTGTTTGTTGCGAAACACCCACTTGGTTCCCACAACATTTTGCTTTGGGCGAGGCACCAGTGTCCAAACTTCATTGCGCTTGAAATTGTTGAGTTCCTCCTGCATGGCCAACACCCAGTCCGGATCTAGCAAGGCCTCTTCTACCCTGAAAGGCTCAATAGAAGAGACAAAAGAGTAATGCTCACAAAAATTAACTAATCTTGAATGAGTAGTTACTCCCTTGCTAATATCACCCAAAATTTGGTCGACGGGATGATCCCTTTGGATCGTCGCTCGAACTTGGGTTGGAGGTGCCTGAGGTGCTTCTTCCTCTTCAATTTGAACATCCTGTGCTCCCCCTTGATCATGCGCCTCCACTTGAGGTACCTGTTCGTCATCCTGGGTTGGGGGATGCACCATAGTTGAGGAAGACGGTTGATCTTGCTCCAAATGTTCCTGAGGCCGTACATCTCCAATCGCCATGGTGCGTATCGCGGCCGTTGGAACGTCTTCTTCATCTACATCATCAAGATCAACAACTTGCTCTCTTGGAGAGCCATTAGTCTCATCAAATACAACGTCGCTAGAGACTTCAACCAAACCCGATGATTTGTTGAAGACCCTATACGGCTTTGTATTTGAATCATAACCTAATAAAAACCCTTCTACGGCTTTGGGAGCAAATTTGGAATTCCTACCCTTCTTCACTAGAATGTAGCATTTACTCCCAAATACACGAAAGTACGATACATTGGGTTTGTTACCAGTCAGCAGCTCATATGAAGTCTTCTTGAGGAGGCGGTGAAGGTAGACCCTGTTGATGGCGTGGCAAGCCGTGTTCACGGCTTCCGACCAAAAGCACTCGGGGGTCTTGAACTCTCCAAGCATAGTCCTCGCCATATCTAAGAGCGTCCTGTTCTTCCTCTCTACCACACCATTTTGCTGAGGTGTGTAGGGAGTGGAGAACTCGTGCTTGATCCCCTCCTCCTCAAGGAACTCCTCCACTTGAAGATTCTTGAATTCGGACCCGTTGTCGCTCCTTATCTTCTTCACCTTGAGCTCAAATTCATTTTGAGCTCTCCTGAGGAAGCGCTTGAGGATCCCTTGGGTTTCAGACTTATCCTGCAAAAAGAACACCCAAGTGAAGCGAGAAAAGTCATCAACAATAACTAAACCATACTTACTTCCTCCTATGCTCAGATAGGCGACGGGTCCGAAGAGGTCCATATGCAGCAGCTCCAGAGGTCTTGACGTGGTCATCACATTCTTGCTGTGATGTGCTCCTCCCACTTGTTTACCTGTGTTGGGGGCCTTCGGCTTCCGAAGGTCCTCAAAAATATGATTTAACAGTGTTTCTGGAGTATAATGTGTGAACAGGTATCTTCGGACTCGAATTAGCACCACAGTGGGAGAAGAATACGAAGGTTGATACAGCACCGAAGCTGTGAGCAGGAAAGCTTCGGCATGATAGCAGAAAAGGAAACCGACTTAAAGATGAAAATGCTATTTAGGCCTCGGTGGATTTCTATAGAATCACTACCAAATGTAAAGGGCATGGATGTAATTTTACATGGGCTGTGTCCTGTGCCTATAAATAGGTGAACAGTGCCCCGTACTGTTCACGCTGACTTGGCATTTTACTTTTACGTCATACCTGTACTTACATCTTCCTTCAAGCCGAAGGTACATTTGTTATTGGATATCATTTCTATTTTTCCATAATAATAATATAAAAATGAGTTGATGATTATAGATAATTGTTTACGTTATTATTTATATTTTATATGATTCTTTCTTCATTATTATATGTTGTGTTGATGAAGGTATGTCCTTCATAACCTTCGTCCGAAAATCATTATGTCCCAAGGGAAATAATGCTTCGAAGGACGAAGGACTTTATCACTTAGCATTTTTTATGTTGCCTTGTTCTTAACTCATAGCATTTGAGAACAAGTCCCCAACATTGGCGCCCACCTCCGGTGAACTCACTTCCACTCTGAGTTTTGAACATCTTCGGCAACCATAAACCATCGCTATGGCGCCGAAGAAAGCTTCAGCAACTGGGGCTGCAGTTCTGCAACCGCTGGACCCCAATCAGGAGACTCTCTCTCTTCGGGAGGCCCGAAGCCAGAAGAGGAAGGCTGTCAGCCCGACACCGCAAGAGGATGAGCTAGACCAAGAAATCAGAGACATGGAGGTGCTTCATCAACAGGTGCAGAGGAAGAAGGAAAAGATGGCCAGGCTAGCAGAACTGCAAAGGCAGATAGACGAAGCCTCTGAAGAAGTTCGTCATCTTACTCAGGATGAGCAGAACCGAAGGCCTCAGCACAAGGACCTTCATCAGGAGGGTTTCTTCAATGAAGATGACTGGTATGAGAATTTCCACCATGGAAATTTTGCTTTTGATGATGCTTCTCCTCTGTCCGCTGAGCTGCAGGCTACACCTTGGCCTTCATCCTACAAGCCGCCCCAGCTTCCCATGTTCGACGGCCATTCAGACCCGAAGCAGTTTTTGATGAGCTACGAAGCAACAGTATCTTCGTATGGTGGCAATACTGCAGCTATGGCAAAATCTTTTGTTATGGCTGTCAGGAGTGTTGCTCAAACCTGGTATTCCTCCCTTCGACCAGGAACGATCACTTCATGGCAAAAGCTGAAGGACATGTTGTTAACCAGCTTCCAGGGGTTTCAGACGAAGCCGGTCACTGCTCAAGCTCTATTCCAGTGCACCCAGGATCACGAAGAATACCTTCAGGCGTATGTCCGGAGGTTCTTACGATTGAGGGCACAAGCGCCAACAGTGCCCAACGAAATTGTAATTGAGGCCATGATCAAGGGACTTCGGCCGGGACCTTCAGCTCAGTACTTTGCTAGGAAACCTCCTCAAACTTTGGAGAAGCTGCTCCATAAGATGGACGAGTATATTCGGGCCGACAATGATTTTCGTCAAAGAAGGGAGGAAGCTTTCAGGTTTTCCGAAATGACCAGGGGCTTTGGAGGAAGATTTTATCCGAGGCATGTCAGGTCAATTCACAACTCTACTCAAAATGATGATAAGGGGAGTCAGCAGCAAAGGCCACAATGCTCCTCACAAGCTTCGGGGCAACAGCAAAGCTTCTTCCGGCCGCCAGCTCCAAGAGGCAGAGGCGCCAGGGGCTTCGGCGGAAGATTTGGAGATCAACCAAGGAGAACATTTTGCTTGTTCTGTGGTGAAAACAAGGGCCATACCACCAGGATGTGCCATGTTACCATCCAGAAGCAAAAGGAGATAGCCGAAGCTGCAGCACAACAGGGTCAGCCGAAGCAGATTATGCACACTGCTTCGTATCATTCGCCTTACATCCCAGAATATGTAGGCAATCACCCTGCAGTTTCTGTTGCTTCGGTGAGTCAACCTCAAGCTTCCTGGCAACAGCCTCCGCCTCCACCACCGCTGCAACAAGGCCAGCAGCCAAAAGGGGGCCAATATGTTCAACAGCAAAGGGACTTCAGAGAACAGTCCGAAGCTCGCACAATTAATAGCACTGTGCCAGAGTCGAAGCACATTTATTGACAAATATCCTACTGTGATAGTAGTATTTTCCATTCAGTTTTATTTTCTGTGTAATAAAGGACAATTTTTAAATCTCATGTAATAGTTTTGTTGATTGCCACAAGGAAAGTATATCTTCTCCACAGGCTTAAGTTGTTGAAGCTTAAAGATTTGCGATAGCAAGGAGGATCTCTGAATTATCAAAAATTTATTTTAAAAGGCACGGCATAAATTCTTTGAAGCATCAAAAAGTCGTTCTAAGGAACGCAGAGTAAGTTTGCTGAAGTTACAAAAAGTCGTTCCAAAGGGAGCGCAGTGTAAGTTTTCTGCTCAGAAGTCGTTCCAAAGGGAATGCAGAGCTTACAGCGAAAAATAAACGCTGATACCGCCTAAGTAAAAGGCGAAGCGCGAAAAGTCAACGCGAATACCGCCAAAAGTAAAAGGCGAAGAAGCTCCTAAGGGAGGCTTACAGCGAAAAATAAACGCTGATTCCGCTGAAGTAAAAGGCGAAGAAGCTCCTAAGGGAGGCTTACAGCGAAAAGTCAACGCTGATTTAAAAAGATTATGTGTTTTATTGCAGGGATGTGAGTGTATCTTCGGAATAAATACCATTTTACATAACATAACATCATCACATCATTTCGCATAGCATAAGCATCATACATAATGCTGCATATGGCACAAGAAGGGGGCACAATATCGATTTTCGGAAAAATGCTTTGAAAAAGGGAAAATTATGAAAAGTCACAAGGAGATACAATAATGATCTTCGGAGTGTAGCTTCGGAAAATATTTTCACGACGCTTGGAAATTCTTCATCAGAGCACTATGGATATCGTTGTGATGAACGAAAATTCTTCTTCACGAAGCATGAAAAGAAGGGAAGGTGTTTTTTCGTCAGACTCAAAAACGGTATGTATGTAAAATTTCATGCATCGTAAAGAATTGAACCATAAAAAACAAGTATATTACATTCAGGGTTACAAGATATTACACATATTACATTTCAGATGTTTTTACAATAGTACCTAGTCTTCCCTAAGTACTACTTCCGCAGCTTCGTTCAGGAGTTGATTGACAACTTGATCCATGATAGCTTCGGCCATCTTTTTGATTTCATCGTCGTCCTTCGGATCAGGGCCCGGAGGCGTTTTAGCAGGATCTGAGGGAGGACAGGATACGGCTACATTGCTATTACAATTCGCGAACGAAGTTTGAAATCAAAAATTACAACACAATAAAAACCATTAGTTAATACCTATTTGCCCTTCGGGCTCTGCGCTTTTCTCAGCAGCCTTGGCCACTTCTCTAGCATCATGAATGCCTTTTTCGCTTTTTTGGATAATTTCTCGGGCCATTTCTCGGCCACCATTATCCCAGATAACGGTGAAAAATTTTCCACCAACTATGCTAGCTTCAGCCGAAGGGTCTTTAGCGTCTTCGAAGGACAAGGCAGTTTCGGATTGTGCTAAAATTTTTACATGTTCGCAGCCTTTCCTTTCTAAAATGGTGGCAATCCCCCTGGCACCCGAAAAAGCGCATATGTCTCCGCGACTATTTAAAATTTCTTCAAAGGCCTCAGCTTCGTGATTAATCCATTCAATGGGACCTTCGGGGTTGCCTCTCGTAAAGTTTTCTTCACTCGAAAATGCGCCAACGCTGGCGAAGCTAGCTTTCATTTTCTTAACACACTCCATAGATTTGTCATAGCATCTTTTCTTGGACGAACGAAGCTCTTCGACAGTTCCTTCTAAATGATTTGCCCATTGGTCGCTAAGTTCTCGCTTCGTTTCTTCAAGTATGCGTTCTTCTTTAGCCCGGGCTAATTGCTTCCGAAGATCGTCAATTTCGTGCTTTTGAGCTGCAACTTGTGCTTTAGACGCAGCTTCGTTCTCCTTTATTTTATCCACCAATGTAACTAGAATTTTGTCCTTTTCCAAGGCTTCATTTCTTAGTTTGATAACCTCTGTTCGAAGGTTGTTGAAAGCAATTTCATAACTCTCGTCTTCGGCATTCTTTTGCGCTCTCAGCGCGTTGCTAAGTATTAAACCCTATATGAAAAAGAGTTAGTATAAGAATAAAATAATAGATTTCAAATCATAAAGTTTCCAAATGCGCAGATTTCATACCTTCAGGCTATTATACGCAAGGCTGTCCGCAAGATCGTCCTTTGTCATCGCGCAGAGGCCAGCCTCCAGCTTAGGAAACCCCATGCTTCGGGCCATTTCCCGGCAGACGAGTAATTCTTTGTTATCCGGGAGGCAGTATAGGAAATCTTCTTCATCTGTACCATTGAACACTAGTGCCCCCTTCGGATATTTCAATTCTTTGGCATAATGATTAGCTTCAAAAACTTCTTCTTCTGATAACTTTTTCCCCGAAGCGTGCCGAACAATATAATCAAGGACTTTGGAGGATGCTTCGGGGGCAACAGCACTGACTTCTTCAACAAGAATTGGCTCCGTTATTTTTTCTTCCTCGGTTTCCAAGGATTTTACCTTTGTGGGCTCTGAAGGCCCAGCCTCAGTCTCAGTTTGTGGCTTTGGAACTTTAGTGTCAAGGATTTCAGTTTCCACTTCGGAAGTTTCAACAGTCTTCTTCGGAGTCGTGCTTGAAGACTTAATTGTCTCCAGTACATCTAGCACATTGACCATTCTTTTTCTTTTCGGGGTCACTGCTGGGCCTTTTTGGTTTTTTATCGTCTCAACACTTGCTGAAGGACTTAAAATTTCTAATTTTTTCGTTCCTTCAGTTCTTGGTTTTTCTGCTTTCCCTGCTGAGGGTGCTTCAGTTTTTTCTTCGATCTTCGACACTGAAGTTGGTTCTTTAGTTACGGTGGCCGAAGAGGTTTCACCGCCGAACTCAGGCACTGTAGCTGGTTCAATGTAGCGTGGCCGGTGTGTGAGAACCTTTACCCTTTGTCTCTTCGGCATTGGCTCGCTGGGAGCGGCTGAAGCAGTTTCTTGTGCAGAGATTGCGCTTTTTCTTTTTTGGCCCCGCGCTGGATAGTGGTAGTCGGGGTACACGAACCCAATTGCGTCAAACACTCGGTTCAGTCTTTTCTTCTTCCGGCCTCCGAAGGCTGCTGACAATGCAGTATCTTCGGCCTTTGAATAAACCCCAAGTAATTCATCACTTAAATTTTCAATGCTTTTTAGCCAGTCATCATCTGGCTCAACGAATTTATCTCCAAACTTGAAAGTATACTTCAGCCTGATAAGTCCACCTTCGTCAGCCTCCTTTATGGTTTCCTGCGGCATTTCCCATTTTTCCGCGAGCGGCCATACTCTGAAGGCAATATGCTCTTGGACCAAATCCCTCGTTCCAATAAAAGAGCAAATAACTCCGAAGGCTCTCTGGCACTCTTCGGCAGCTTCATTCATTTCAACCTTCGGCCTCCGCAGGCCGAAGCGTTGCCAAATAGGACGCATAATTATACCTTTAATATCTTCCTGTGTTTCCAGGTCATTCTTCACATAAAACCATTCTGTCATCCAGTCGCCGGGCCATTTCTTCCGGAAGGTTGGCACGGGGCAGCTTGACCCAGACCGAGCGACGAAGCTGTAGCAGCCGAAATTATTGTGATACTGTTCCTTACCTCAGGGCTTTGTTTCGTATAACAATTCGTGTATGTTGCAGAAACTTTTCGCATCCGGTTCCAGACCTTGGCTTCTCACCGCCCACACGAAGATATTCAACCTTATGATTGCTTCGGGGGTAAGTTGGTGAAGATAAATTTCAAATATTTTCAGCACCTCTACGAAAAAGCTGCTCAGGGGAAATCGTAGTCCAGCTTTCAAAAAGCTTCGGAACACCACGACTTCGTTTTCCTCAGGAGTCGGACAAGTCTTCTCTCCTTCGTCGGCCCTCACAACGGACAAGTCCCGGAAATATCTTCCCCTCATATTGACAAGATGATTTTCTTTGATACTCGATTTGCCGAAAACCGCATGGCTTGGTCGCCAAGGGCGATCTTCGGAGTCTTCACCACCACTATCCACATCATAACTGTCGCTGTCATCAGTATCTTCAGATAAACCTTCTAAAATCTCTTTGGCGATTTTTTCTGTATTGGTCTTCGACATTGCTTCAAGAAACCCCAGGTTTTTCTCTTCAGAAAGACTCAGCTTCATCTCGGCAGCAGCCTTTTTACCTTCAGACATCTTCGAAAATGCTAAAAACTGTTTTTAGAGCCGAAGCTTAAAAACTTAAAAAACTAAGCAGTTGGTGCGCAAGAGCTAAAAAATTAAGCAAGAGCAGACGGCAAGAAAGCGTACCAAATAAGTTCGTGGTATGCTCTTATTTATATGCCCAGTGCATTGAAAATTGGGAGATCCTACTTGTCAGTGAATGTTGCTATTCTAGCAAAGGGAAGGTGTTTTTTCGGACCTTCGGCTTAAGGCCTTCGTCCATGTCGCAATTTAAATTTATTATTCTAACAAATTAATATTGCGAGGGGCTACTGTTGGGGGCCTTCGGCTTCCGAAGGTCCTCAAAAATATGATTTAACAGTGTTTCTGGAGTATAATGTGTGAACAGGTATCTTCGGACTCGAGTTAGCACCACAGTGGGAGAAGAATACGAAGGTTGATACAGCACCGAAGCTGTGAGCAGGAAAGCTTCGGCATGATAGCAGAAAAGGAAACCGACTTAAAGATGAAAATGCTATTTAGGCCTCGGTGGATTTCTATAGAATCACTACCAAATGTAAAGGGCATGGATGTAATTTTACATGGGATGTGTCCTGTGCCTATAAATAGGTGAACAGTGCCCCCGTACTGTTCACGCTGACTTGGCATTTTACTTTTACGTCATACCTGTACTTACATCTTCCTTCAAGCCGAAGGTACATTTGTTATTGGATATCATTTCTATTTTTCCATAATAATAATATAAAAATGAGTTGATGATTATAGATAATTGTTTACGTTATTATTTATATTTTATATGATTCTTTCTTCATTATTATATGTTGTGTTGATGAAGGTATGTCCTTCATAACCTTCGTCCAAAAATCATTATGTCCCAAGGGAAATAATGCTTCGAAGGACGAAGGACTTTATCACTTAGCATTTTTTGTGTTTCCTTGTTCTTAACTCATAGCATTTGAGAACAAGTCCCCAACAACCTGCTTGACAAGCTGCACAAGGTCTATCTTTTTCGAAATGAACATTGGTTAGACCTATCACGTGTTCTCCCTTTAGAAGCTTGTGGAGGTTCTTCATCCCCACATGTGCTAAGCGGCGATGCCACAACCAGCCCATGCAAGTCTTAGCCATTAAGCATGCATCTAGACCGGCCTCTTCTTTTGCAAAATCAACTAAGTAAAGTTTGTCGTCTAGTACACCCTTAAAAGCTAGTGAACCATCACATCTTCTAAAGACAGACACATCTACATTTGTAAATAGACAGTTATATCCCATATTGCATAGTTGACTAACAGATAGCAAATTATATCCAAGAGACTCTACTAAAAACACATTAGAGATAGAGTGCTCATTTGAGATTGCAATTTTACCTAACCCTTTTACCTTGCCTTGATTCCCATCACCGAATATTATTGAATCTTGGGAATCCTTATTCTTGACGTAGGAGGTGAACATCTTCTTCTCCCCCGTCATATGGTTTGTGCATCCGCTGTCGATAATCCAGCTTGAACCCCCGGATGCATAAACCTGCAAGGCAAATTTAGGCTTGGGTCTTAGGTACCCAACTCATGTTGGGTCCTACAAGGTTAGCACAAATATCCTTAGGGACCCAAATGCAAGTTTTGTCTCCCTTGCATCTTGCCCCTAATTTTCTAGCAACTATCTTCCTATCCTTTCTACAAATAGCAAAAGAAGCATTTAAAGCATGATATATTGTAGAAGGTTCATTTACTTTCCTAGGAACATTAACAACATTTCTCCTAGGCATATTATGAACAACATTTCTCCTACCAACATTTCTATCATGCACATAAGAAGAACTAGAAGCAAACATGGCATGAGAATCAAAGGCATTATATGCATTACAACTCCTATAAGCATTTCTAGATTGTCTCCTATCATGGTACATAAAGGCATGGTTCTTTTGCACACTACTAGCCATAGGGGCCTTCCCTTTCTCCTTGGCGGAGATGGGAGCCTTATGGCTTGTCAAGTTCTTGGCTTCCCTCTTGTAACCAAGTCCATCCTTAATTGAGGGGTGTCTACCAATCGTGTAGGCATCCCTTGCAAATTTTAGCTTGTCAAATTCATTCTTGCTAGTCTTAAGTTGGGTATTAAGACTAGCTAATTCCTCATTTAATTTGGAAATTGAAACTAAATGATCACTACAAGCATCAATGTCAAAATCTTTACACCTATTACAAGTTTCAACAATTTCTACACAAGAATTAGATTTACTAGCTACTTATAGTTTAGCATTTAAATCATCATTAAAACTTTTTAACGTAGCAATAGTTTCATGACAAGAAGATAATTCACTAGAGAGCATTTTATTCCTTTTAATTTCTAGAGCAAGAGACTTTTGTGCTTCTACAAATTTATCATGTTCTTCATACAACAAATCCTCTTGCTTTTCTAAAAGCATATTCTTATCATTCAAGGCATCAATTAATTCATTAATTTTGTCTACCTTGGTTCTATCTAGGCCCTTAAACAAACATGAATAATCTATTTCATCCTCATCACTAGATTCGTCCTCACTTGAAGAAGCATAAGTAGAGTTTTGAGTACATACCTTCTTCTCTCTTGCCATAAGGCATGTGTGACGCTCGTTTGGAAAGAGGGCCGATTTGTTGAAGGCGGTGGCGGCGAGTCCCTCATTGTCAGAGTCGGAAGAGGAGCAATCTGAATCCCACTCCTTGCCTAGATGCGCCTCGCCTTTTGCCTTCTTATACTTCTTCTTCTTCTCCCTCTTGTTCCCTTGTTCCTGATCACTATCATTGTCGGGACAGTTAGCAATAAAATGACCAAGCTTACCGCATTTGAAGCATGAGCGCTTCCCCTTGGCTTTGGTCTTGCTTGGCTGTCCCTTGCGACCCTTAAGCACCGTCTTGAATCTTTTGATGATGAGGGCCATCTCTTCATCATTAAGTCCGGCCGCCTCAATCTGTGCCACCTTGCTAGGTAGCGCCTCCTTGCTTCTTGTTGCCTTGATAGCAAGGGGTTGCGGCTCGTTGATCGGTCCATTCAAGGCGTCGTCCACGTA
Source organism: Zea luxurians (assembly GCA_029449295.1). Taxonomy (NCBI): domain Eukaryota; kingdom Viridiplantae; phylum Streptophyta; class Magnoliopsida; order Poales; family Poaceae; genus Zea; species Zea luxurians. The sequence continues at coordinate 26,947,889 of JAOPSE010000034.1, read as the reverse complement.
CCTCGCCTCCTTGATCATCATTCGCCCGCTAACGAATTTTCCGAGGACTTCTTCGGGCGACATTTTGGTGTACCTGGGATTCTCACGAATATTATTCATCAAATGAGGATCAAGAACGGTAAAGGACCTTAGCATCAGTCGGACGACGTCGTGGTCCGTCCATCGCGTGCTTCCGTAGCTCCTTATTTTGTTGATAAGGGTCTTGAGCCGGTTGTATGTTTGAGTTGGCTCCTCGCCCCTTATCATCGCGAACCTTCCAAGCTCGCCCTCCACCAACTCCATTTTGGTGAGCAAGGTGGCGTCGTTCCCCTCATGAGAGATCTTGAGGGTGTCCCAGATCTGCTTGGCATTGTCCAAGCCGCTCACCTTGTGATACTCGTCCCTGCACAAAGAGGCTAGCAACACAGTAGTAGCTTGTGCATTTTTATGAATCTGTTCATTAATAAACACAGGGCTATCTGAGCTATCAAATTTCATTCCACTTTCCACAATCTCCCAAATGCTTGGATGGAGAGAAAACAAGTGAGTACGCATTTTGTGGCTGCAAAATCCGTAGTCCTCTCCATCAAAGTGAGGGGGCTTGCCATGTGAAATGGGGAGCAATTGAGCATTTGAGCTATGCGGAATGTGCGAATAATCGAAAGAAAAGTTTGAGTTAACCGTCTTTCGTCTGTCGTAATCGTCGTTGTCCTTTTGGGAGGAGGAAGATTCGTCGCTGTCGTAGTAGACAATTTCCTTGATGCGCCTTGTCTTCTTCTTCCTCCCGTCTTTTCTTTTGTGGCCCGAGCCTGAGTCGGTGGGCCTGTCATCATTGGGCTCATTGACGAAGGACTCCTTCTCCTTGTTGTTGATCACCATCCCCTTGCCCTTAGGATCCATCTCTTCGGGCGGTTAGTCCCTTTCTTGAAGAGAACGGCTCCGATACCAATTGAGAGCACCTAGAGGGGGGGTGAATAGGTGATCCTGTAAAACTTCAAAAACTTATAGCCACAAAAACTTGGTTAATTGTTAGCACAATAATTGCCAAGTGGCTAAAGAGGAATCCTCAACAAAACACAATAACCAACAAGGATCAATCACAGAGATGGCACGGTGGTTATCCTGTGGTTCGGCCAAGACCAACGCTTGCCTACTCCACGTTGTGGCGTCCCAACGGACGAGGGTTGCAATCAACCCCTCTCAAGCGGTCCAAAGACCCACTTGAATACCACGGTGTTTTGCTTCCTTTTTCTCAATCCCGTTTGCGAGGAATCTCCACAACTTGGAGCCTCTCGCCCTTACACTTGAAATTCACAAAGAACACGGAGCAAGGGAGGGATTAGCAACGCACACAAGACACAAGAATCAGAGTGTCAACACGCACACAAATCGCAACAAGAGCTCACAACACGACTCAATGAGTTCACAACTCCACAAGAGCTCTATATGCTATCACAATGAAACGAATGCGCGAAATCGATGTCTTGGTGCTTAGAAATGTTGTGGAGATGCTTGGTGTACTCCTCCATGCGCCAAGGGGTCCCTTTTATAGCCCCAAGGCAGCTAGGAGCCGTTGGGAGCAATCTTGGAAGGCTGATCTTGCCTTCTGTCGACTGGCGCACCGGACAGTCCGGTGCACACCGGACACTGTTCGGTGCCCGATTTCCTTCCTTAAATAGCGAAGCCGACCGTTGGCAGCCTGAGAGCCGTTGGCGCACCGGACATGTCCGGTGCACACCGGACAGTCTGGTGCCCCCTTCTAGCCGTTGGCTCGGCCACGTGTCCCGCGCAGATCGCGCGGCCGACCGTTGGCCCGGCCGACCGTTGGCTCACCGAACAGTCCGGTGCACACCGGACAGTCCGGTGAATTATAGCCGTACGTCGCCGGTGAATTCCCGAGAGCGGCCAGTTCGCTCGAACCAGCCTGGCGCACCAGACACTGTCCGGTGCACCACCGGACACTGTCCGATGCACCACCGGACAGTCCGGTGCTCCCAGACTCAGGAGATTCTTGGCTGTTCGAGCCAAGACATTTCCAATTGGATTTTTCCTGTTTCCAGCACTTAGACACAATACATTAGTCCATAAAACAATGTACTAAGTCTGAGAAACATACCTTTATCCTTGATTTGTACTTTGTCCACCTCTTTACACTTAGGCACTTGTGTTGGACACTAAATCACCAAAACACTTAGAAATGGCCCAAGGGCACATTTCCCTTTCAATAATGACAGTGGACAAAGGTTCAACACAAGGTTAAATAACCAGTGAAACAATGCATAATATGATCTCTATATTGGTTTGAATATATGGACAAGACCTGAGAAATCACTACATACATATGATCAGAATAGAGGATGAAGTGATTAAGAGGATAGGTCAAGCCAAAGTGAATAAGACATGAGGAATCGTGAATTGGCTTGACCATATTACTATTAGTCCATATATTCTTCTATGAGAATCAAACTAGAGCTTGATTAATCTTAACAGTTATATCTAGAAGACATTCAAGCAAGGTTCACAATATTGAAGAAATGATTCTCTCAATGGATGCTCAAAATGATGTGACTCAAGAATGGCTTGACAGGGTGAAGATAGCAAGGAAAGGGCTTCGAGGAACTAAGCGAAGGTGAAGGCCAAGCGCCGGCTTGTAGACCGAGGTACCATGGCTAAGGTGAAGAAGAGAGTACTTGCACTAAGTCGATGAACTAATCAGCTATGAAGAGTTATAACATGTCGATGCATCAGTAAGGTGACTTGAAGCCATGATTTGAACTCATTAATGATGATATGGTACAAGTCACATGGTTTGAGTTGTGTTTGCTTCAAAAGGTGAGACAAAGATGTGTGTGATCCTTATGAAGCAACGCCATGGAGAAATCACACATGAGACACCAATTACTCAAGGAGTTTACTTAATTATATTTTACTTAACTTGAGTATAGGAATCGTCGTACTATCAAGGGGGGTCCAAAAAGAAGGTTGGTGTTTGCCAAAGCTCAAGCCTCTATATTCAAAAGCTATTTTTTGAAAACCAAAAATCTCTTTAAAATTCTATGGTTGACCATGGTTAGGTTTGAGAAACCTAGAGTGTTCTTGTTGAAAAGCAGCTGAGATTTTCAGCTGAACTAAACTTCAGCTGAGTTGAGCTTCTTTAGCTGTAGCTGAGCTTTTCAGCTGAGCTGAACTTCAGCTGTGTTGAGCTTTCTAAACTCCAGTTGAACTTCAACTTCAACCGGGGTCCAGGCAAGTTCAACCGGGGTCCAGGTAGGTTCAACCGGGGTCCAGGGCAAGTTCAACCGGGGTCTAGAGAGGTTCAACCGGGGTCCAGGAAAAGTTCAACCGGAGTCCAGAGAGGTTCAACCGGGGTCCAAGGAAAGTTCAACTGGGGGTTTTTTTCCTCGACCTCACTGGTCAAAACCGGTTGAACCGGCCCTAGGGGTAGTTCAACTGGTGTCAAGGTCACCTGACCGGTCTGACCTCCTAACTGGTAGACTGACTGTCAGTCTAACCACAAGGCGGTTGAACCGGCCCTAGGGGCGGTTCAACCGGTGTCAGGACCTGTTTTTGTAGTCTGACCTACAGTCTGCCAGTAGACTGACTATTAGTCTGCCCCAGGTGGTTGAACCGGTCTTAGGGGCGGTTCAACCAGTCATCCACAGCCAAAATCAACCCAATGGCTAGTTTTGAAGCCCCACATATATATACTCACTCCTACCTCTCTCCCCACACAAGAGCACGACCCAAACTCCATTTCTAACTTGAAGAACACCTCCCACTCTCTCTCTCTCACATCTCTTGCCTCTCCCATTTCAAATCTTTGGAGAGAAATCTTTGAGTGAGTTTGAGAGCTGCAGTTTTTGTGCTTCATCTCCAAACCTCTCTTGCTCTTCTTCATTCGAGCTTTCGTACTACATCGAGTTCTTTCTGGATTCATTACTCTTAGAGCTTCTAGCTCCTAGATGACTAGGTGTCTCTTGTGAGTCTCCAAATCTTGTGGAAGACCACAAGAAAGTTTGTATTACCTGCTCGTTTGAGCAAAGATTAGTGTGTGAGCTTGACCTTTGTGGTCGGCAAAGGGAGGATTAGGTTTGAAAGAGACCCGGCTCTTTGTGGGCGCCTCAACAAGGAAGTAGGGCACCTTGGTGGTGTGACTGAACCTCGGGATAAATCTTGTGTCTCTTGTGTTCTTGTTCATTGTGTTTGTTCGTGTTCTTCGTTCTCTCACCCTTCCGTGGAAGATTTGTTCATATCTTTTTGGTGTGTGGATTTTGAGAAGTGCCCTTCTCAGATCTACTACTTTGAACCCTATGGATCATTTAGAACATCTCATTTCCAAAGTTAACTGGGTGAATTTTGAGATCAATTCAGTTTTACCCAGTTTGCTTCTAGTTTTTGTTGAAAAAGTTTTAACTTGCCTATTCACCCCCCCTCTAGGCAACTTTCACCAGCGCTTGGATCCATCTATCGGTCGCCTCTGCCCCTGGAATTGGGCCCGGCCGGTCAGTCCGCTTCCCTACCCTCGGTCGCTGACTGCCCTGGCCCACTAGTCAGTGCGCACCCGCGCCTGCGTCTGCACGCTCGCCCACGTATCTGTTCTCGGCCGTTGATCTGAGATCCAATGGTAAAATTGTTAAAGAGGCCCCCGGCTAGTTTGAAATCAACCTGTCGTCCCTGATTTTCGCGTAGGCCTCTGTAATCTTGTAGATTGAACCCTGGAATTTTGTTTAATCACAAATTTAGGCCTAATTTTGTATTTTAAACTTCAAAACTTGTTTATTTCATATCTTTTGCATGTGAACTCCAAATTCAGTGCTTCAAATTGCAAAATGTTCATATGATTATTCTCTATCCAAATAAATTATGATCATTCACTGTCTGTGTATTCTAATTTTATGCCTAGACTATGGGTTAGTTTATGTAATAATTTATTTATTTAATAAGATAAGTAAAAAGGAAACCCTAGTGGTAAATAGATGTTTAATATTGTGAGATTAATAATATGTGATGTATGGATTTATCCCTGGTTTAACTTTTATGTCTCATTAAAATAAGTGGAATTAGATTATGTAATCATGGAGATAGACAACATTTAAAGAATAACCAACTACTAAATGTGATTAGTTCACCCTATAACCTAAACTCCTTTTTGAGTTTATACTTTCCTTTGAGATGTGTTCAACTGTTTGTACATGATTGGTGTGTTGTTCATTTGTCATTATACAAATGTATTGAATGGATGATCACTTTATTTTGCCGAAGATCTTCCTGAGCAACAACCTGTTGAAGGCAACTATCCTCTGACCTATGATATCCTACTTACTTTATAATTTACCATCTCGCACTACTTTATGGAAACCTAAGGATTGACTAGTATGTATTTACCTTATCCTTGTTTACCTTTTGGGTTATCATGGTTAGCTTATGCTATTGCTTTAACTTAATCAACGGACATGATGTGAATATTTATGATATGATGATGTTATCCGATGTTGATCTTATGATACTTTAGGGGTCTCAGGCCATTTTCCTAAGTACCTCTCTGTAAGGACCTATTTGTTGAGTGACCACCCGGGATAACAGTGCAACCATGAGGGTGGAATGGAACGCCCTTAACTGAATAATTAGATGAACCTGGGGGTGTAGTTGGCTTTGCCTGAGAACCATCAATGGGGGCCGGGGTGTAGTGCTCGCTCTGCCAAGGAGGGTGCAGAGGTTCATTCGATTTGGTTTTGTTAGTCACCCACCTTGGGGAGGTGTACTGCGTTTGTACGACTGGCGAAACCTAACAAGCAGCTATGCACCAGGGGAGTCTTTGTAAAGGCTACATAGTGAAACCTTGCTGACTCACCTTGGTAGTGTTTGAGGGTTTGATCGACCCAAGGCAAAAAGGGATCACGACTCGTGGGTAAAGTGTGTAACCTCTGCAAAGTGTTAGAAACTGGTTTATCGGTTGTGCTCATGGTTAAGAGTAGCCTTGGGATCCTCTTTGATTAGAAGAACTTTGAATACTTTTATGATGATGTTTAATAATGATGGTTATAATTCCAACCTCTGGTATTTCCTCTTGGAGGGAGTACTTTTGGGTAATAACTAGGTTTATTACTAAAATTTGGCTCTACTATCAGTAATAAATACTTGACCAACTAAAAGCAATTGCTCGACCTTAACTCCACATACAGCTAGTCCACTATAGTCAAACGGGACATTTGTTGAGTACATTGACGTGTACTCACCCTTGCTTTAAAAACCACCCCACCCCAGGTTGTCCCCACTGTATTTAGTGCCCAGGAGGAGATGCAGGAAACATGGAGGACTTTGAGGAGTTTTAGGACTACGACGAGTTCTAGTTATGTTAGTGGCAAACCCCCAGTCAGCTTCCTATGAAGGTCTTATCTACTATTTTTCCTATTCCGCACTTTGATGATATTAAATGACTATGTTATAGACTTTGTGGATGTCTTGGACATCTAAATATAATAAAGTACCTTTCCGCTATTTACTTTGAGAAATGTGTGATGATGTCCAATTATGTAATTGTTGTGTACGTGAATTTCTGATCCTGGCACGTACATAGTTCACATCTGGTTTGCCTTCTAAAACCGGGTGTGACACAAACACGGTTGTCACAGTCTTGCAAGACTCTCGTCCCACTCGATACAATTACAATGGCTCACGCAAGAGCCAAAAGGATGTGTGGTTTTTCTAAACTCACTCAACTAACTAGGGTTCGCCTAGAGCAAGCGCTAACGCAGTCTAACTAACATGAGCACTTCGCAAAGCACATACACTAATCACCGAGTGATTCTATTAAGCACTTGGGTGTATGAGTACTTGAAATGTCTATACTATGCCTTGGTATGTTGCTTGGGCTCCCACCCCTTGACATGGCCGGTTGGGGGGTATTTATAGCCTCCCCCACACTTCTAGCCGCTGGACAGAAAGTAGCAGCTTTCTGTTGATGGGTGCACCGGACAGCTCGGTGCACACCAGACAAGCATTGTTCACTGTCTGGTGCCCTGCCACGTCAGCCGATCGTTGGGGTTTGTAGCAGTCGACCGTTGGATCCGACAGTTACCTAGACTGTCCGGTGCACATCGGACAATCTGGTGCTACAGCCCGAGAGCGCATGTTGTGGGCCTCTCTGCGTAGATTGTCCGAATGTCCCACCAGACAGGTAACTGTTCACTATCCGATGCACCACCAGTGTGCTAGCTGAGTACCCACTTCATGGATTTCTTCACTATTTCTTTGGGCTTCTTTTGTTCTTGAGTCTTGGACTTCTAAGCTCTTTTTATGTCTTCTTTTGAGGTGTTGCATCCTAAGTGCCTTAGTCCAATCCTCTTCGCATCTTGTGAACTATAAACATAAACAATGGCAAACACATTAGTCCATAGGTTATGTTGATCATCAAACACCAAAACCTTTTGAGCCAAATGGCCCGTGGTACATTTTCCTTACAAACCTGATTCGCCGGCACCCATACAGATCATCAAAACGTCGGCGTTAGTTCGGAGACACATCTCTCCCTTGGTCTATTGCACGACAGACGAAGGGACGGCGGGGCAGAGAAGTGGCGGCGCAGAGAGATGAGAAGAAGAGGACGAGTTGGTTGCTATTCACGTTTGTTCTCCGACTGAAGGACGTCTACCCTTTATAGAGGGGTTGTCGCAACCTCCTTGATTCTATCTTCTGAATTACAGGAACTGCCACCTTGAATCTCTCTATGTGCAACCGCCCGGAGATCTTGCACGTTACGTGTGTGCCCATTACTCCTGGTTGATGTGGCAGTCTAGGTGTGTGTAGCATCCCAAAAATTCAAATCTTGAAATTTCCTCAAACTTGCTCTAAATTCAAAATGAATTTTAAATTTTGTTTCAAAATGTTTGTTGCAAGTTGATATCAACAAATAAAATATAGTGGTCTATATTCTCTCCAAAATCCTCCTCAAAATATCCTACAAATATTTCCCTAGTGATCCCGTCTGATTCTTTCTTGAAATACTGCCCAAATATTCTACCGATAATTCTCCAAATATTCTCCTCCCGAGAAATACCTTCAGAATTATTTTTAAAGTCCCTACAAATATTTTCTTCATAACTTTCCTCATGCTCATACGTATACATACGCCTCTGGTGTCATACAGTGAACTCTACAAGCTAATTACACTTATACATGACTAATACATGCTTATCTCCCACTAATCCTCGCATCCTCTCACTAATCCTCGCCTCCTCCCCCTAATCACCCCCACCTTGGCTATAAATAGAGGGGCAAGGGCCTCCTCTCAAGCCACCCCAAGCCATTTCATGGCAACTCTCTCCCTCCCCCCCCCCCCACACACGCCCACTCCACCTCCCACACAAGCACACACTAGCACAAGGATCATTCGTTCGTTCTTCGATCGTTTGTCCACCTATTCTTAGTTTCTTCGTTCGTTCGTCCGATCGTTCGATCGTTCGTCCAATCGTTCATGGTTCGTTTGTCCGATCATTCGATCGTTCGTCCAAATAATCTTTGTTCAGCCGTTATTCATCATCGTTGTTATTCATCAATGATATCTATCGTTACTATTTCACTGTCACTATTCATCCTTACTATTCATCGATCCTCCGATCGCCCCAAATTTCAACTACTCATCCATCATGTTGTCCAGTTCACCTAAGACCTGCCAGACCAATATTCCAGTCATACGAACTCTGGTGGCTGTGATTTTCCTTCAAGTAAGAACTTTCCATCTGGTCACCCATCCTAGATTTCTCCAAGTTGAGCACGCTTAACATTGAGATTTTTTTGAACCAGGCTTCCAAACTCATATTCCAATAATTCTTGTTTATGAATTCTTATCAAATTATTCCCTATCCAACCATGTAATTCCTTAAGCATGGTTCATATTCCAGAAAACTCCGAAAATACTCTTGTCCCATATTCTACCTATAATTTCCTGTTCAGACTAAGTCAGATGATTCACTCATCACTATTCTCACCAACAGTGAACTCTACTGTACTACACCACATACATCCAGCTATAAATACACCCAGCTACCCTCTCCACACACTCAACACACTCAGCCAAGGCAAACACCCCACCCACTCAATTACTCCGCTCTGTCGGCTACGCGCATAGTGTCGCTTCGCCTCCAATCCAGCCTCCTGGTAAGCATCTCCACTCCACCACCAGTAATATCATATCACAACACCACATGACATAGATTCTACTCAAGACTCTACTCATCCATATATCACCATTCTGACCACTATACTAAATATTTGTTGATATACTTGCTGGTTTGTATGTTTGATTGTTCATGTTGCATAGTTATCGGAGTGTTCGTGCCGTCTCGTGAAGGCCAGATCTGCAAGTCTACGCCAGGCAATGGAGCCAGAAGCTAGTTCCGCAAGCTCTCACCCCTTCGCCGGTTAAGCAACAGCAAGCTCACTGGATCCCTTTGTTGCATAAATTACCTATGCTTTTTCAACCACAACCCTCAACCTATTATTTTATGCATGATATGATTTTGAGACAAGTTATTATGGCCACCCAGCCTCAGAACTTTGCCGCAATCAATCTTTATACTCCTTGATATATTTGTTACAAATGATTTGAGAAAAGGTGTGAGTTTTCAAAAGAAAATGTTTTTCAAAATGGGTATGATGAAGGGTTGTCACCCTTATCACCTTTGAGCGGGATGATCAGGGACTCCCTGGTTTAGTGGAGGGCCTAAGGTGATGGCTCAACTGGTTTAGGTGTGAGCATGAAGGATTGTCCCTCTCGCCTAAGGACCGGTTTGTCATCACTCCTTACCTATACTCTTATCAAGTACAACCACTCAAGACTGTATGGGCGGTCGCTCAATCTAAACTTGTACGGTCCGAACCCCAAGATTATGATGGCTGGGGAGCACCGGGAGAATAAGGAGGGGGAATGTTTTGTCCGGTTTGGGCATGGTGGTGGCCTGACTCCTTCCAGTATAATCGTTAAGGTAAGGGCGTGCAAGGAGAGAGAGATTCGGCATTCAGATCCCACAACGGTGAGATTGCAGAAACCGGACTAGTGGGTAAAGTGTACACCTCTGCGCAGAGTTTGAAATAGTCTGTGTCCACGGTATGGATGAGTCATGGCATGGATTTGACAATTAGTGTTTTGTTTTCCAAAAATGCTTTTGAAAAGTGGTTTTAAAAGGTCCTGCGGTTGAGCCATGAGCTATGGTGGACGGGAAGTCCAGTAGCTGTTTTTGAAAATGAAAACAAGTGGGAAACTGCTGAGATACGTGGATGGTTTAGTCCAGGGGATTTTATTCTATTTTGAAAAACTTCCTGCTCCTTTTGGAGAGGATGCGCTTTGAAAAATACAAAATGTTTTACAAAATAACCCCGCATCAAATATTGCTATTTCTGCAAAATATCTTGAGCTCCACATACTCCATACATTATATCTGATTTCCCCATTCCGCGGGTGAAGGTTGGCTGCTGAGTACGTAAGTACTCACCCTTGCTTATTTGTTGTTTTTCAGAGAAGGTGATCGCTGATCGGGTAAGAGTTACGCCTGTTTCCAACCTTGCCTATGGTTGTTGGACCGCTGATTTGCTTTGCTGCGTATATCGGGCTACTTCAGCCCCACTTTGATGATATGTCCCGAGTTGTGGACCAACTCTTAAAGTTGATCGCCACATTTATAGGTTTGTCTCGTTTAAGCAGATCTAGAATCATCTGATGTATAAATGTGTTTACTAGCCTCCTGGGACTAGTAATTGTATCACATTTGAGTCCTAGAGGATTGGGGTGCTTCAGTGTGGTATTTGATAACCAAATAAACAAAAAGCAAAAATTTAACTACCGTTTAGAACACATCACGACGCGATCGCGCATCATCGCAAGTCACAAGTCATGCGACAAATAACGTGAAACGCGAGCGCGCGCACGTGTGGAAGCCTCCATAGCCCTTTATTTGTCTCATATGAAGAGTAGAGAACACTTCCACATATAAGTTGGTTCTCTCATACCTAGATGAGCAATATGGGAAAAAGGCCCATGACATCTCTACACACCACCTTGGTTTCCTTATTGAATTGGGCCACCCACTAGTGGGCTTAATTCCAACACCTGATCCCCGACAAAGTTGTAGTCTAGGGATTCCACAAAAATATATTGGAAATAGAATGCTCGGTGGTGATATCAATTTTATCTAGATCTTTTACCTTTCTTTGACTCTAATCTCCAAATGTGTTTGCATCTTGGGAGTACTTGTTCTTCTCATAGGATGAAAACATCTTCTTCTCACCTAACATGTGGTTTGTGCTTCCACTATTGATTACCCAGTTTGGCTTCCAAATGCATAAACCTTCAAAACAAATTTAGACCTTGTTTTTATGTACACAACTTGCATTGGGTCCTCTTGTGTTAGTCATAAGTGCCTTTGGCACCCAAACACAAATTTTTGTGCTCTTGTGCCTTGGTCCAACATATTGGGCAACAATCTTGCTAGATTTGCAAGTAAGCACATAAGTAGCATCAAAAGTATGATAAGACAAATATGGACCATTTGATGCACTTTTAGTTTTAGTTTTAGGCACATTAGTAAATTTAGCATGATAATCATTGCCCCAAACATGATATGCTTTAACATGAGAAGCATGAGCATAATGAACATGAGAAGCATGAATTTTCTTAGCATGAACATGAGAAGTATTAGCATGAGAAAAATGAGCATTATGAACAATGGGAGCTTTTCCCTTTTCTTTCACAAATCTAAGGAACCTTGCTCAACAACACTTAATTTAGTGTTCTCTTCCCAGGTGTAGATTGACCCTGGGGTGAGGTTCATGAGCCAAGTCCGGGCAGGTCCAGACAGGGCGACATGAAAATACGTCGCCATCACAGCGGTGTTTCCACCTGCCGCCGTGATAGCGGTGACGTAAACCTGCAGGAACTCCGACGGGTTTGATGTTCCATCGTATTTTTTCGGCAGGTGCGGTCGGAACTTGGGCGGCCATGATGCTGCACGAAGATGGTCCGCGAGGGCGGCGCAGCCCACGCCGGCCAAGGGGACACCCGTTTGGGACCGGGTGCCCATTGGTGTCTGCGGTGCTGCCGCAGCGAAGTCTTGATCGAGACTGTGACCCTCGATGTTTTGGCGGCATTCGCACGCCCTTTCCAAAGAGATCCGGGCGTCCTCTCCCATATGCCTACGGTCAAGTTCCACCCGGAGGTCGTCGGTCTATGCACCCCTTGCGGAGGGCGAGCGCACAGACGCCGTCGCCTCGCGTTGGCGTCGAGATGACTGAGGCCTGGACCTGGTCGAAGTGGAATGCGCCATGCCGAGTAGCCGGTCGACGTCATCACATCACTGCCTCATGGCTCCTGGTGAGGCTGTGGAGCTAGGGGGTGGCGCAGCAACTCCCTGGCTGCAGACAATGCCGTAGGCGCTGCCCTTGACGGAGACCGGGAAGCTTGTGCAGGCGTGCGCTGCTGTACGGCGTGCACAGCAGCAGTCCCAAACTCAGGGCGGTCGGGTACTCGCGGCGTGGAGGATGCAACTTCTTGCTCCATCACCAAATCTTCTGAAGTTTCGGCGCGGTGCTCGATGATCCGCACCATCATGCTGAGCGAGAAAACAAGCAAAAACTTCAAGCCTAGCCCCCTACCTAGCGCGCTGAAAGTCGCCTAGAGGGGGGTGAATAGGGCGAATCTGAAATTTATAAACTTAAGCACAACTACAAGCCGGGTTAGCGTTAGAAATATAAGTGAGTCCGAGAGAGAGGGTGAAAAACAAATTGCAAGCAAATAAAGAGTGAGACACAAGGATTTTTTTACCGAGGTTCGGTTCTTGCAAACCTACTCCCCGTTGAGGTGGTCACAAAGACCGGGTCTCTTTCAACCCTTTCCCTCTCTCAAACGGTGACTTAGACCGAGTGAGCTTCTCTTCTCAATCACACGGGACACAAAGTCCCCGCAAGGACCACCACACAATTGGTGTCTCTTGCCTTGTTTACAATTGAGTTGATCACAAGAAAGAATGAGAAAGAAAAGAAGCAATCCAAGCGCAAGAGCTCAAATGAACACAAATGTCACTCTCTCTAGTCACTATTTGATTTGGAGTGATTCCGGACTTGGGAGAGGATTTGATCTCTTTGGTTGTGTCTAGAATTGAATGCTATAGCTCTTGTAATGTGTTGGAAGGTGGAAAACTTGGATGGAATGAATGGTGGGGTGGTTGGGGTATTTATAGCCCCAACCACCAAACTAGCCGTTTGGTGGAGGCTGCTGTCGAATGGTGCACCGGACAGTCCGGTGCGCCAGCCACGTCACCCGGCCGTTAGGGTTCGACCGTTGGAGCTCTGACAGGTGGGGTCTTCTGGATGTCCGGTGGTGCACCAGACATCTCCTGTAGACTGTCCGGTGCGCCTTCTGGCGCTGCTCTGACTCTGGCATGCACTGTAGCGCATTGAATGCGTTGCAGGTTACCGTTGGCGATGTAGTAGCCGTTGCTCCGCTGGTACACCGGACAGTCCGGTGCACCACCGGACACTGTCCGGTGCATCACCGGACGGTCCGATGAATTATAGCGGAGCGCCCTCTGATTTTCCCGAAGGTGACGAGTTTGGAGCTGAGTTCCCTGGTACACCGGACACTGTCCGGTGGTGCACCGGACAGTCCGGTGCGCCAGACCAGGGCACACTTCGGTTGTCTTTTGCTCTTTTTGTTTGAACCCTTTCTTGGTCATTTTATTGGTCTATTGTGAACCTTTTGGCACCTGTAAAACTTATAATCTAGAGCAAACTAGTTAGTCCAAATATTTGTGTTGGGCAATTCAACCACCAAAATCAATTAGGAAAAGGTGTAAGCCTATTTCCCTTTCACGCGCCAAATGTCGGAGAGGAAATCTCTCCGGCCGGGTGGCGGATTGCACCCACCCTAAATCCTAAGAAGAGGAGGGGCCTAAGCGTTTTGCTTGTTACGAGGCTGGTGGACGAACACACGAGAGCACGCGAGGGTTTAGAGTGGTTCGGGCCGCCGGAGCGTAATACCCTACTCCACTGTGTGATGTATTGCTTGAGGGTTTGTATGAACTTGTGTCTGAGTAAGCCTAAGATTGGATCCGTCTTGTAACGTCGCATGCCTCCTCTTTTATAGCTGAAGGGGGGCATGCACAAGGGTACTGAGCCCCGACATGCGGGCCTAGGGACATAGCGAATACAGCATATGGAGCCACAAATGCTTGCTGTTGGGGCGATCTTCTAGTATCCTGACACCTGAGATCTCCATATCCTCGGCATGCAGGGGAGGCTTCTTGTAGAAGGGATGATGAGTACAGTGTGCCGCTCGGCACGACGCACTGTTTGCTAACAGACCGGTCAGGTGCGCCGCCTACCGGGTGACCCTGACGCTGTCTGCCATCAGATTGGACAGGACGCATTAAATGCTGGGAGGGCACGTCACCTGTTAGCGTGGTGGTAGGCAGCGCGTCCTTTCCGCAATTAATGCAGAGGTTGTACGGCTTCGTGGGCTTTTCTCCAGGCTTGGCCCGTTGGCCTCTGTCATGGGCCACAAGCCTCGCGGCGGCGGCGGGGAGCGCAGGGCAAGGCCTGGATACGTGCCAGCACCGGACCCCTACTCATGCTAGGGTCCTTCTCGTCCCGGGACCTTGCTAACGCTCGGACCCTACTTAGAGGGGGACTGGGGCCCTCCCAAGGGATCCGGCGTGCCTCCTTGGGGCCCTGGACTCGTTCGTATAGGAGTTCGGTGTCCTCCTGCGGGGGTCTGGACCCAACGATGAATACTGGGATGTACTACCTTTCCTTGTCACGTGGCGTCCTTGGTCCTGCCCATTGGGCGCCACTTTCCATGCGGTCTTGAGGTGTTGCACGGGTGCGGCGCCTTCATGCAGTAGAAGAGGGTACCCCTGATTGAGGGTACCGACAACCACCTTCTTCATTTTTTTCTTATTACCATCCTCCTTGTGGGATTTGGAGCTTGACTTGGTGAGATCTCCATAATTGTATTTTGGCTTCTCCACCTCTTTCTCAAACTCCTTCCCTTTGAGCTTTTGGTATTCTTCCGCTAACACCACTTCGGATCGTTAGACCCTTGAAATGAAGCGCTGGGATCTGATACCAATTGATAGTTGTATAGAGTGGGGTGAATAGACAACACCTGAATATTCAACACTAAACACAAAGTAAATCCCAAATTAGACGTTAACTCAATATAATCAAATATTAACAGAAGAAATGAGAAGGAGATTCTCTTAGACTTGTTGCTCTTATGAATATAGAATTTAGCTTAGAGAGCAACTCAAACGATATGAAAAATGCCCAATCAAGAGAATTTTGAGAGGGAGAGTGACAAGACCAAATCACAACGAAAATAAATAACGTAAGAGAGAGAGACGATTTGTTTTACCACATACAAAGATTCCCTAAAGGTATAACCACATGTTGGGTTTCTCCAGTTACTAAGCATAAGACTCTCCTCCGAGGCGATGACTAATAAAAACAAAGTGAATAAACCACTACACTCATTCTTGGCAGACCAAGTACCATGGCCAAAGGAACTGGACAAAATACTTGTGGCTCGTCGACTCGTGATCAGCTCAGCACAGGTCGACTCATTTCAATTCCATCATGAGCTGAGCTAGCATCTTAGCTTGCTTCGTGAATGAGCCACCTTGAGCTACACTCGACTCAGTTCGTGAGCTCAAATAAGCTAGCATTTGTGAGCAAAATCGATTGGTGGAGATGTTTTGAGGGAAGATGTTTTGAAGGAGGATAAGAAATGGTTGCTGCTAGCTCGATTGGTGGCTACTTTTTTTGTGGGATCCATGTCCTAGTGTTCAAAATGTTGTGTACTAGGCTACTGCATTATGTTGCATATCATTTACATATGAACTGATAAAGATGTTACGCGTATGTGCTAGTGGCATGTGGGTTAAACTAATGATTGATGGATAGTGTGTTAAATTGGTCTATGTGAATGTGCCTATAGGTTAAATAGATGAACATGAGTGTTGCATACTTGTGTTGGATGGACTGATGAGTGATGGACTATGTTAATTTAGTGTTGAATTGTTGTAGTATATAAAATGTGAGCATTATAACGCTTTTATGGTGTTAAATTAGTTTAGATTTAACTAGCAATTGATTATGTTGATATACATATGCATATTGTTTTTTGTTATGGCTCACGAGCTAAATGAGCTAGATCAAGCTCGCGAACGAGTCGAGCTGAGTCAGTTCTCTAGCTCGGTTTGTTAATGAGCCGAGCCAAGTCAGCTTGTTATCTTAACGAGCCAACTCAAGCTCGATCGAGTCGATCAGAGCTAGCTTGATATCCAACCCTCGAAGCTACTTCAAGAGAGATGATTGTAGCAGCAGCACATCTCGAAGCTCCATGTGTGTCAGTTGCTCGGACAATCGATTGTAGGTTCCTCACGACGATAGGCCCTAGGGATAGCGACCCCTTTACTATAAGCCTGGAAGTCAATCTCTTGCCTCGAGATCCATGAGTGTGTCTTGATAATATCTAGGGGTATTCCCTTCCTTGGTGGCTGGCAGGTATATTCCAACTTAGGCTAAGATACTAAAAGTGAATATTAGCTCAACAACAATGACACAACTCAAACTGCAAGTATCCTTATGGCTAAGTTCTCTCTACCCCCCCCCCCCCCCTCTCTTTCTTCTTCTTTCTTTCTCTTCGTTTCTTTCTTTTCCCCTTTGATGGTTTCACCTTATCTATTTTCTTTTTAATATATATATAATTTCTTGCTGTTGTAGGGTTTCACCTACAACTTTTTCCAATAAAAAAACAATGACACAACTCCTCATAGAATTTGTGATAACTTGTCATAGTTGTTTAGAGGTCTTGCCAACGTGATCTTAGGCTTTCTTCTACAATTCATGTTATACATCTCCCCTTATACATCTCCAACAATTCCTGTTATCTACCTCCCCCTAAATCTACTAAATCTAAAAAAATCAACATTTGTCTTCTTCGCTTGCTTGTTGTCGCTCCTCCTCCTCCTCCTCTCATCGATCTGGTTCTTAGCCTCTCGCGGCTAGCCAACAACGCCCACGTGCTCACAAGATTCATCACCTCTAGCATGTGCTCCAACCAGTGTTGCGAGCTCTAGCACCTCTCGACATTGTTAGGCACCGCCCGCATGCTCTAGTGGTGCCCGTGTGAACTCTGTAGACTCTAGTGCATGCTCCGCCCCTCCTGCAACTATCTGGTGCCACCCATGTCGTCCGACCTCATTTTCGTGTTTCAGCGGAGCTCACGTGACCTCCACCGCTTAACACGTGTGCTATGACGACCTCAATGCTCCAGCTCCCCAATCGCTCCTGCGGGGACGATGAAAACATTCACGCGTGCCATCAGTTAGCTCAAATAGTGTTTGTGTAGCATCTCTAACAACGTGACCTATATAAATGCACTATAATTTAAAAACAAGTGTATTTTATAAAATTTAGGACACCAGTAAAACATTCCGTTCCAACAATAAAGTCTCGAATCTAGATTATAGAGTAGTCCACCATGATATAGTATATTTGAGACATTTGAGAGAATGCCCGATAATTTTTTTGACCAAATTTTATGAAAATGAGGCACTGTTGGAGTAGTTTTTCTGCGTAGAGCCCCATATTTCAATTTAAGACACCAGTTTGAGGCATCGTTGGAGATGCATATACGCGGGATTCCTACCTCCCCGCTCATCCGGACATCGTTTGCGGTACTCCGTTGGAGCAGTCTAGAGGGAACGATACAAAGTACCATTGTAGGAAGCTCAGGTTAAACCGGAGTATTTCAAAGCTTATTAAATAAGAGTTTGTTTGGTTGGGTTGTGGTTGTGAAAAAAATTGTCATGGGCTGTAAAAAAAAGCTGTTGTGGGCTATAAACAACTAAAAATCAAAAAATCATTTGGTGAAAATCACTAAAAGCCGCTAAAAATTGTTCTATATATGTTTTCACAGTTCCATCCGAAATCCGCTAAAAGCAGATCCAAAAATACTTTCTATTTTGCACTACGAGAAAGTCGGCTTTTAGAGAAAACTGCTTTCTGGATCCAGCCCTTTGATTTGGCTTTACTAAAAGTTAAAACCAAAAGTCAAACCAAACACACTCTATTCATCAAGTGTTTATGGACCTTAAATTTTCTCCGAAGGAAAGAGTCCCAATAAAGTAGTGTCAAGTCGCTGATGATCTAAAAGTTCAATTTTGATATAATTAAAATTGATTTTATCATAAAACATCCTAATTTATTTATCATCACCCTTGTTTCTATGCACATATGTGATACTGTTATTAAATAGCAACTAATTATTGATTATTAGCTATGTCATCGTGTATAAATATAGGAAAAGCTCATTTTATTTTTATTTTTATTTTTATTTTTATGAAGGTATTGGTAAAAAGCACTGGCTGGGCTGGCAGATTGCAGAGATAGTCTTTTTGGAAGCACTCTAGTTTTTAGGATACCAATTTATATTTTCAGTTTATAGAAATTGGTTTATAAAAAAACAACATAATTTCTAAGAAGCCAGTTTTTATTTTTTATATATAATAACTAGACTACCCTTTTTGTGTTTAAACGAAAGTGGTGGTAATAGAAATAAATTCTGCGAAATCAACAAGTGCATGACATAATTAAACGAACAAAAGTTGATTTTAGTTGAGGGAGGCCAACTTTTTGGTTTTTAAGAGACTCAGAATCCAGTTTCTATAAACTAGGACATACACTAGCATGTTTGAAAACACTCTAGTTTCTATAAACCAGTTTCTTAAAATCTGGGTGCTTCCAAACATGCCCTTAGAGCAATGTTAATAATATAGCCTATAGTGGAATTTATGATGTTGCAATGTCATATATAGCCAACTAAAAACATAGTAATATAATAACTCTATCATGATACAAGTTGTACATTTCGAGCATGTTTAGTTTGGTTTCCTCACTTGCCATAGTTTATCACGCCTAACATTAGACAGGTTTGATCGAGTTAGACATTTGCTTGGTTTGTAGCTAAAGTTGTGATATGCTTTTTCTTCTGTTGCATTAGTGAAAGGGAAATAGGGTTAACATTTTCCCACAATTAATCTTGGTGGTTGAATGCCCAACACAAATATATGGACTAACTAGTTTGCTCTAGAATACATGTTCTACAGGTGCATTAAGGTTTAACACAAACCAATAAATATTCAAGTTAGGGATCCAATTCAAAGGAGCAAAAGAAACCAAGTGTGATGTGGTCTGGCGCACCGGACTGTCCGGTGTGTCACCGGACACAGTGTCCGGTGCACCAGGACCGTACAGCAGCTGCTCTCAGGTTTCCGCAGGCGCGCTCCGCTAAAACTCACCGGACTGTCTGGTGTGCCAGCGGAGCAACGGCTAACTCATGCAACGGTCGACTGCAAAAGCCGCTGACATATGAACAGTGAAGAACAGCGCGTAGAGTCAGAACTACAGAGTCAAAGGCGCACCGGACAGTGAACAGGACCTGTCCAGTGCGGCACCGGACTATCCGGTGCCACAAGAAGACAACGACGCCAACGGCCGACTGCTCCCGAACCCTAACGATTGGGTGACGTGGCGGCGCACCGGACAGCCAACAGTGCATGTCCGGTGGCGCACCGGACTATCCGGTGCGCCCATCGACAGCAGCCTTCCCCAACGGCTATTTGGTGGTTGAGGGCTATAAATAACCCCAACCACCACAACTCCAAGCATCCAAGTCTTCTAAAGTTTTCATTCAATACAAGAGCTAGTGCATTCACTCCTAGGCACAATTCCAATGATCAAAGCCTCTCCAAGTCCCAAATTCATTCCATCCACCTAGTGACTTGAGAGAGTGTGTATTCGTGTTCATTTGTGCTCTTGTTGCTTGGATCGCTTTCTTCCTTCCTCATTCTTGTTCCAAAGTGACTTGAATCAAAGCAAGGCACACCTAAGTGTGTGGTGGTCCTTGCGGGGTCTAAGTGACCCGTTTGATTAAGGAGAAAGCTCACTCGGTCTAAGTGACCGTTTGAGAGAGGGAAAGGGTTGAAAGAGACTCGGTCTTTGTGACCACCTCAACGGGGACTAGGTCCTTTAGAACCGAACCTCGATAAAACAAAGCACTATGTTCACTCGCTTTATTTCTTGGTTGATTTGTTTTCCCTCTCTCCTAGATTTGAATTTAATTCTAACGCTAACCCCGACTTGTAGTTTGTGTTTTAAGTTGTAAATTTCAGATTACGCCTATTCACCCCCTCTAGGCAACTTTCAATTGGTATCTGAACCTGGTGCTTCATTAGAGTCTAACAACTCGAAGTGATGTCGGGAAATCACGCCAAGAGGGAGATCGTGATCGGCGACAAGCCTGTAAGCTCGAGGAGGACTCTTTCAAGGGAGTCCGGCAACAAGCACAAGGAGGAATCCTCTTCCTCCATCAAGACCCATCGGAGAGGCAACAAGAAGAAGAAGATGAAGAAAGTGGTCTACTACGAGACCGACTCATCGTCGCCCTCCACATCGAGCTCCGACTCGTCGTCCACTACTTCTAAGCACCATGAGCGCAAGAAGTATAGTAAGATGCCCCTTCGCTATCCTCGCATTTCTAAGCGTGCACCTCTTCTTTTTGTTCCCCTAGACAAACCACCATATTTTGATGGTGAGGATTATTGTATGTGGAGTGATAAAATGAGGCACCACCTAACCTCACTCCACACAAGCATTTGGGATATTGTTGAGTATGGAGCGCAAGTACCTAAGGAGGGGGACAAGGACTACGATTTGGACGGGGTCGCCCAAATTAGGCACTTTAACTCCCAAGCCACAACTATACTCCTCGTCTCCTTGTGTCGAGAGGAGTATAATAAGGTGTAAGAGTTAAAGAGTGCCAAAGAAATTTGGGACGTCTTCAAGACGGCGCACGAAGGGGACGAGGTGACCAAGATCACCAAACGCGAAACGATCGAGGGAGAACTCGGTTGATTCATCCTTAACAAGGGAGAGGAGCCACAAGCAATGTACAACCAGCTCAAGACCTTGGTGAACCAAGTGTGCAACCTCGGGAGCACCAAATGGGATGACCATGAGATGGTCAAGGTTATTCTTAGATCCCTCGTATTTCGTAATTCTACTCAAGTTCAATTGATACGTGGGGATCCTAGATACAAGCTAATGTCTCCCAAGGAGGTTATTGGAAAGTTGTGAGCTTTGAGCTAATGATCAAAGATTCCAAACACATCGTCAACTTGGAGCAAGGCACCACCTCCACACCCGAGGTGCAACCCGTCACATTCAAGGCGATGGAAGAAGAAAAGAAGAAGTCTACACCAAGTAGGCTTCCAATCGACGCCTCCAAGCTCGACAACAAGAAAATGGCGCTCATCATCAAGAGCTTCTGCCAAATTCTCAAGCAAAGGAGGGGGGAGGACTAGAAACCCCGCTCCAAGAGGGTGTGCTACAAGTGTGGTAAGCCCGGTCATTTTATTGCTAAATGTCCAAATTCAAGTGATAGTGACAGGGACGAAGACAAGAAGGGGAACAAGAAAGAAAAGAAGAGGTACTACAAGAAGAAGGGCGGCGATGCTCACGTGTGTCGGGAACTCCGACGAGAGCTCCACCAATTCCTCCTCCAACGAGGACGCCGCCAACATCGCCGTCAACAAGGGCCTCCTCTTCCCCAACATCGGCCATAAGTGTTTCATGGCTAAGGAAGGCAAGAAGAAGAAGGTACATTCTAGAAGTGCCCCCAAATATACTACATCTAGTGATGAGGGTAGTTCTAGCGATAATGAAGATGATTTACTTAGTCTTTTTGCCAACCTTAGCATGGAACAAAAGAAAAAATTAAATGAATTAATAGAGGCCATTCATGAGAATAATGAACTCTTGGATAGCCAAGAGGAATTTCTTATTAAAGAAAACAAAAAACATGCTAAAGTGAAAAATGCTTGTACTCAAGAAATAGAAAAATGTTAAAATTTGACTAAGGAGCTTAGCATTTGCCATGATTCAATTTCTAGTCCTAGAAATGAAAATGCTAGTCTAAATGCTAAGATTGATGAATTAACTGCTTGTCATGACTCAATCTTAAAACTGAAAATGCTAGCTTAATTTCTAAGATTAAAAAATTGAATGTTTGTAACGATTCTATTTCCTGTCTTAGAGATGAGAATGTCATATTACATGCTAAGATAGAAGAATTAAATGTTTGCAACCCCTCTACATCTACTATTGAGCATGTTTCTATTTGCACTAGATGTAGAGATGTTAATATTGAAGCTATTGATGATCACCTTGCCATGATTAAGAAACAAAATGATAATATAGCTAAATTAGATGCTAAAATTGCCGAGCATGAGCTCGAAAATGAAAATTTTAAATTTACTCATAGCATGCTTTATAATGGGAGACGTCCTGGCATTAAGGATGGCATTGGTTTCCAACAGGGAAGCAATGTCAAGCTTAATGCCCCTAAAAGATTGTCTAATTTTGTTAAGGGCAAGGCACCCATGGTTTAGGATAATGAAGGTTACATTTTATATCATGTAGATTATCCTGAGCACAAAATTAGGAAATTCATGCTAGGAAATCTCATGTTGTTTCTCACTATGCTTTTATGTATAAGAATGAGGCATCCAGCTCTAGGCATACCACACATGTTAAAATGTCTATAAAGAAAATTCCAACTGCATCAAATGAACATAACATTTCATTTAAGATTTTTGATGCTTCATATGTTTTAACTAACAAATCAAGCAAAATAGTTGCCAAATATGTTGGGGGCAAACACAAGAGTCCTAAGACTTGTGTTTGGGTAACCAAGGTGCTTGTTTCTAATGTGAAAGGACCCAAGACCGTTTGGGTACCTAAGAACAAGGCCTAAATTGTTTTGCAGGTTTATACATCCGGGGGCTCAAGTTGGATAATTGACAGTGGATGCACAAACCACATGACAGGGAGAAAAGAATGTTCTCCTACGAGAAAAATGAAGATCCCCAACGAGCTATCACATTCGGGGATGGAAATCAAGGATTGGTCAAAGGTTTGGGTAAAATTGCTATATCACCTGACCATTCTATTTCCAATGTTTTTCTTGTAGATTCATTAGATTACAATTTGCTTTTTGTATCTCAATTATGCAAAATGGGCTACAACTGTCTTTTTACTGATATAGCTGTTACTGTCTTTAGAAGAAGTGATGATTCAATAGCATTTAAGGGAGTGTTAGAGGGTCAGCTATACTTAGTTGATTTTAACAAAGCTGAACTCGACACTTGCTTAATTGTTAAGACTAATATGGGTTGGCTCTAGCATCGCCGACTAGTGAAAGGGAAATGTGCCCTTGGGCAATTTCTATTATGTTTTGGTGATTAAGTGCACAACACATTTAATTAAGTTCTAGTGTGCTAAATGAAAAGAGAAGTGCAAATCATATTACAAGGTACGTTTCTAGACTTAGTACATTGTTTTGAGTACTAACATATTTTGTCTAAGTACTAGAAACAGGAAGAAAAGAAACCAAAAAGACTAGGCTCGATGCAGCCAAAACTCAGCTCAGTCTGGCACACCGGACTGTCCGGTGGTGCACCAGACAGTGTCCGGTGCGTCGGGCTGGTCTCTGGTGAACAGGCCGCTTTCGGGAAAAGTTTGGCGGCGTACGGCTATAATTCACCGGACTGTCCGGTGGTGCACCAGACTGTCCGGTGAGCCAACGGTCGGCCGCGCAATCCGTGCGTGACGCGTAGCCCGCACCAACGGTCGGCAAAGTTACAACTCGAGCTCAAAACACAACGCGCGGAGTTCACAACTCAAATGAAGCTCAAGTCACTATCTCAAAGAATCGAATGCGTGAAGTTGGAGTCTTGGAGTCTTAGAATGTTTCTTGTAAGCTTGGGTTACTCCTCCATGCGCTTAGGGGTCCCTTTTATAGCCCCAAGGCAGCTAGGAGCCGTTGAAGATCAACATGGAAGGCTATCCTTGCCTTCTGTCGAATGGCGCACCGGACAGTCCGGTACACCACCGGACAGTCACTGTAGACGGTCTGGTGCCGATCTCCTTCCTTTTCTGGCGCAGACGACCGTTGCAGCTCCGGGCCAGTTGACGCACCGGACAGTCCGGTGCCCCCTGCCGACCGTTGGTGCGGGCCACGCGTCGCGCGCGGATTGCGCGGCCGACTGTTGCGCTGGCGACCGTTGGCTCACCGGACAGTCCGGTGCACCACCGAATGGTCCGGTGAATTATAGCCGTACGCCGCCAAACTTTTCCCGACAGCGGCCTGTTCACCAGAGACCAGCCTGGCGCACCGGACACTGTCCAGTGCACCACCGGACAGTCCGATGTGCCAGACTGAGCTGAGTTTTGGCTGCACCGAGCCAAGTCTTTTTGGTTTCTTTTCTTCCTGTTTCTAGTACTTAGACAAAATATGTTAGTACTCAAAACAATGTACTAAGTCTAGAAACATACCTTGTAATATGATTTGCACTTCTCTTTTCATTTAGCACATTACAACTTAATTAAATGTGTTGTGCACTTAATCACCAAAACATAATAGAAATTGCCCAAGGGCACATTTCCCTTTCAATCTCCCCCTTTTTGGTGATTTATGCCAACACATCCAAAAGCAACCAAAAGAAGTGCAACATCAATGCAATGGAGAACAAAATTGTCTTTGCACAAGTTTTGACATATTTGGATCATCTTTGCCACCACTTAGTTTGTTTTTGCAAATCAAATTCATTTTCCTATTTATAAGTCAAACTCACTTGTTTTGGCATAAAGAGAGATAATCCAAGAGTGAAATTGACCAAGTGCCAAACACTCCCCCTTTTTCCCATAAGGGACCAAATTTTGCAATAAGAGTATTTTGACAAATCAAAAGTTCTAACTCTATTGTTTTCAAAATTCACAAGTGGTAGCTGATCCATTTGCTTGCTTCGGCCTTAATTTCTCCCCCTTTGGCATTAAGCACCAAAACGGGATTATTCTTGGCCCTTTAACCCTGTTGCTGTTGGAACTTTCTCTCCTGCGTGAGTTGATCCAACTGGGGAGTAAAGGTGGTGTAAACGGGGCTACAACTCGAGATGGCAATAGCTCTGTTAACCTAGCCTCTCAAGGGCACTGTTCAGGGGTATTTATAGGTGCCTGAGTGCCCAGCGTCAAGGATTAAGGACGCATGTGCCCTCAGGAGCCTAGGTTGTCCCGGAATATTCCCATTAAAGCAGGGTTACAGACTGTAATAATGGAAAAACCTTTACAATTTAGGCCCGTAATGCGCAACAACAGCCCGGGGCCCGTTATGACGGGCCGGATTGTACGTGGGCTCTTACGCTGGGCGACTTCGCGGGACGGAGCGGCCTCGCCATGGGTCTTCGTCCTTTAGTTGCGTCCGACGAAGGGTGCAGTCTGTCAGACGTCGTCTCCGTTGGTGCAGCGAGACTGGCGAAGGCATCGAGCGGAGGGTAGCGTCTACGCCTTCGCCCCAACAAACCCCATTGCCTCACCAAAAATGTCAATTAAGAGCAAAAAGGCAATAAGAGCATAAGGATGAACTTGGAACGAAATACACCAATACGGGAGTGCAGTGGAAGTCTTTTGCAGCGTCCAAGTCCATTTTCCCTTTCAATGCACCTTTGAGACTATGTCAAGAATACTCAAACACAACGGTTAGTCTCAAGGGGTCAAGTTGTAGCATGTCTCCTCCTAAATATGTGCACCATTTGCAATTGGACTTGTGAGGTCCGGGGAGCATGTGTACAACTTGAGCACCACAAATAAACAATAATGCATAAAGTAACATGATCAAAGGCATAGAACACATGTATGCTATAGATCAATCCAAGTTACGCGAATCTAAGACATTTAGCTCACTACGCAACCTGCAAAAGGTTTTCTCATCCAACGTCTTGGTAAAGATATCGGCTAGCTGGTTCTCGGTGCTAATATGGTACACTTCGATATCTCCCTTTTGCTGGTGGTCTCTCAGAAAGTGATGCCGGATGTCTATGTGCTTAGTGCGGCTGTGTTCAACAGGATTATCCGCCATGCGGATTGCACTCTCATTGTCACATAAGAGTGGGACTTTGCTCAGATTGTAGCCAAAGTCCCGGAGGGTTTGCCTCATCTAAAGTAGTTGCGTGCAACACTATCCTGTGGCAACATACTCGGCCTCAGCGGTGGATAGGGCAACAGATGTTTGTTTCTTTGAGCTCCACGACACCAGGGACCTTCCTAGAAATTGGCACGTCCTCGATGTGCTCTTCCTATCAACCTTGCACCCGGCATAATCGGAGTCTGAATATCTAATCAAGTCAAAGGTAGACCCCTTTGGATACTAGATCCCGAAGCAAGGCGTAGAAACTAAATATCTAAGAATTCGCTTAACGGCCACAAGGTGACATTCCTTGGGGTTGGATTGATATCTAGCACACATGCACACACTTAACATAATGTCCGGTCTACTAGCACATAAATAAATCAAAGAACTATCATAGACCGGTATGCCTTTTGATCAACGGACTTACCTCCTTTGTTGAGGTCGACGTGCCCGTCGGTTCCCACAGGTGTCTTTGCGGGCTTGGCGTCCTTCATCCCAAACCGCTTGAGAAGATCTTGTGTGTACTTCGTTTGAGAGATGAAGGTGCCATCCTTGAGTTGCTTCACTTGGAACCCAAGAAAATAGGTCAACTCGCCCATCATAGACATCTCAAATTTTTGAGTCATCACCCTGCTAAACTCCTCATAAGACTTTTGGTTAGTAGAACTAAATATTATGTCATCGATATAAATTTGGCACACAAAAAGGTCACCGTCACAAGTCTTAGTGAAAAGAGTGGGATCAGCTTTCCCAACCTTGAAAGCATTAGCAATTAAGAAATCTCTAAGGCATTCATACCATGCTCTTGGGGCTTGCTTAAGTCCATAGAGCGCCTTAGAGAGCTTAAAAACGTGGTCAGGATACCTGTCATCCTCAAAGCTAGGGGGTTGTTCCACGTATACCTCCTCCTTGATTGGCCCGTTGAGGAAAGCGCATTTGAATGGTGAGCGGCATAGCCACAGGAGCAAGTGCACCGGACAGAGTTTGGCTCTCGGGAACAGGCCGCTCTCGGGAAAAGTTTGGCGGCGTACGGCTATAATTCACCGGACCATTCGGTGGTGCACCGGACTGTCCGGTGAGCCAACGGTCGCCAGCGCAACAGTCGGCCGCGCAATCCGCGCGTGACGCGTGGCCCACACCAACGGTCGGCAGGGGGCACCGGACTGTCCGGTGCGCCAACTGGCCCGGAGCTGCAACGGTCGTCTGCGCCAGAAAAGGAAGGAGATCGGCAGCAGACCGTCTACAGTGACTGTCCGGTGGTGTACCGGACTGTCCGGTGCGTCACTCGACAGAAGGCAAGGATAGCCTTCCATGTTGTTCTTCAATGGCTCCTAGCTGCCTTGGGGGTATAAAAGGGACCCCTAGGCGCATGGAGGAGTAACCCAAGCTTACAAGAAACATTCTAAGACTCCAACTTCACGCATTAAATTCTTTGAGATAGTGACTTGAGCTCCATTTGAGTTGTGAACTCTGCGCGTTGTGTTTTGAGCTCGAGTTGTAACTTGTGTGCGTGATTGTGCTGTGGATTTGAGTCTTGTGTGTGTTGCTCTTCCCTACCTTACTTCTATGCTTCTTTTGTGATCATCATTGTAAGGGCGAGAGGCTCCAAGTTGTGGAGATTCCTCGCAAACGGGAGAAAGACTAAGAAAGGAAAAACCATGGTATTCAAGTTGATCATTGGATCACTTGAAAGGGGTTGAGTGCAACCCTCGTCCATTGGGACGCCACAACGTGGAAGTAGGCAAGTGTTACTTGGCCGAACCATGGGATAAAATCGCGTGTCTTTTGTGTGCTTTCTCTTTGATTGTCTGTGTTCACAAGAGCTCGTTTTAAGCTACTTAGCCATTCTAACTTTCATAACTAAGTTTTGTGGCTATTAGTGTTGAATTTTATAGGATCACCTATTCACCCCCCCCCCTCTAGGTGCTCTCAACTAGCCCATGTTGGGATGAAGAATCTTCACAAACTTCTAAAGGGAGAACACATTTTAAGGACTAACAAATGTTCATTTTGAGAAAGACAAGGTTCGTAGCGCATGTCAAGCAGGAAAGCAAGTTGGCGCTCATCATGCACACAAGAACATCGTGACAACGGACAGTCCGCTTGAGCTACTCCACATGGATCTATTCGGCCCGATCGCTTACATAAGCATCAGCGAGAGTAAGTACTGTCTAGTTATTGTGGATGATTATTCTTGCTTCAGTTGGGTATTCTTTTTGCAGGAAAAATCTCAGACCCAAGATACTTTAAAGGGATTCTTGAGACGGGCTCAAAATGAGTTCGGATTGAGAATCAAGAAGATAAGAAGCGA
This sequence comes from Zea luxurians, assembly GCA_029449295.1. NCBI lineage: Eukaryota > Viridiplantae > Streptophyta > Magnoliopsida > Poales > Poaceae > Zea > Zea luxurians. The sequence continues at coordinate 26,919,522 of JAOPSE010000034.1, read as the reverse complement.
TAATGAGACGGAGTTCAAGAATTCGCAAATAGAAGGATTTCTTGAGGATGAGGGCATCAAGCATGAGTTCTCTTCTCCCTACACACATCAACAAAATGGTGTAGTGGAGAGGAAGAATAGAACTCTATTGGACATGGCAAGAACCATGCTTGGTGAGTACAAGACACCAGATCGGTTTTGGGCCGAGGCGATTAACACCGCCTGCTACTCCATCAACTGGTTATATCTTCACTGAATCCTTAAGAAGACATCATACGAACTCCTCACTGGAATCCGAAGAGCCTCCACAAGCACAAGATCAACCGTCATCTTCCATGCAAGCTTCTCCACCAACTCAAGATGAGGAATAGGCTCAAGATGATACGAATGAAGATCAAGAGGATGGGCCACCTCAAGAGGAGGACAATGATCAAGGGGGAGATGAAGATAATCAAAATAAGGAATATGAGCAAGAAGTTCAGGGTCAAAGACCGCCACACCCAAGAGTCCACCAAGCGATTCAAAGAGATCACCCCGTCAACTCCATTCTTGGTGACATTCATAAGGGGGTAACTACTCAATCTCGAGTCGCACATTTTTGTGAACATTACTCTTTTGTCTCCTCTATTGATCCATACAAGGTAGAGGATGCACTAAGAGATCCGGATTGGGTGTTGGCAATGCAAGAGGAGCTCAACAACTTCACAAGGAATGAGGTATGGCATTTAGTTCCACGTCCTAATCAAAATGTTGTAGGTACCAAATGGGTATTCCGCAACAAGCAAGACGAGCATGGTGTGGTGACAAGGAACAAAGCTCAACTTATGGCCAAGGGTTATTCACAAGTCGAAGGTTTGGATTTCGATGAAACTTATGCACCCGTAGCTAGGCTTGAGTCAATTTGCATATTACTTGCCTATGCTATTTATCATGGCTTTAAGCTTTACCAAATGGACGTGAAAAGTGTCTTCCTCAATGGACCAATCAAGGAAGAGGTCTATGTTGAGCAACCTCCAGGCTTTGAAGATAGTGAGTACCCTAACCACGTTTATAAACTCTCAAAGGCGCTTTATGGGTTCAAGCAAGCCCCACAAGCATGGTATGAATGCCTGCGAGATTTTCTTATCACTAATGGCTTCAAAGTCGGCAAGGTCAATCCTACACTCTTTACTAAAACTGTTGAAAAAGACTTGTTCATATGCCAAATTTATGTTGATGATATCATATTTGGGTCTACTAACAAGTATACCTGTGAAGAGTTTAGTAGGATCATGGTTCAAAAATTCGAGATGTCTATGATGGGGGAGTTGAGATATTTCTTAGGATTTCAAATCAAGCAACTCTAGGATGGCACCTTCACCAGCCAAACCAAGTACATTCAAGACATTCTTAAGAAGTTTAGAATGAAGGATGCCAAACCCATCAAGACACCCATGGGAACAAATGGGCATCTCGACCTCGACATGGGAGGTAAATCCGTAGATCAAAAGGTATACCGGTCGATGATAGGATCTTTACTCTATTTATGTGCATCTCGACCGAATATTATGCTTTATGTATGCATGTGTGCAGGGTTCCAAGCCGATCCTAAGGAAGTTCACCATAGGGCCATGAAAAGAATCATGAGATATTTAGTTTACACTCCTAAGTTTGGGCTTTGGTACCCTAAGGGATCCACCTTTGATTTAATAGGATATTCCGATGCCGATTGGGCAGGGTGTAAAATTGATAGGAAGAGCACATCAGGGACTTGTGAGCTTCTGGGAAGATCCCTGGTGTCTTGGGCTTCAAAGAAACAAAACTTAGTAGCTCTTTCTACCACCGAAGAGTATATTGTTGTAGGCCATTGTTGTGCGCAATTACTTTGGATGAGGCAAACCCTCAGGGACTATGGCTACAAATTGAGCAAAGTCCCTCTCCTATGTGATAATGAGAGTGCAATCAGCATGGCGAATAATCCCGTTGAACACAGCTGCACTAAGCACATAGCCATTCGGTATCACTTTTTGAGAGATCAACAAGGGGGGATATCGAAAATTTGCTTATGTAAACACCAAAGAACAATTAGCCGATATCTTCACCAAGCCATTAGATGAGAAAACCTTTAGCAAACTTAGGAATGAGCTAAATATTCTTGATTCTCGGGATTTTGATTGAAACATTGCACACATAGCTATTTTTAGACCTTTGATCATATCTCTTTCATTTGGTACATATACATATTTCTTATTTTTCTTGTGCCAAGGCTAAGACTAATGTGTTTCCATGAGTATTTCTTGTATTAGTCTTATATTGAAAGGAAAATGGAGTATTCGACAAAGACATCGCTTTCACTCTACTCCATTGGTATTATTTACCCTTTGCCGGTATTCCACCATCTCTCCGGTTGGTATACTCTTTCACTCATATTTCTTTTATCAATGGGGGAGAAAATATCAAAGGGCTCTCAAGTTTTTCGTTTTTGGCGATTAATGCCAAAGGGGGAGAAAATATTAAGCCCAAAGCAAAAGGACCGCACAACCACCAAATTTCAAAATTTTCGAAATGAAGTTTTAAAATAGTATATTTCAAATTGGTATCTAATTGATTCTTCAATTTGTATATTTAAAGGTAGATTTTCAAAATTGGTATCTATTCAAAACCCACTTGAAAACTAAGAGGAGAATTTCATTCAGGGGGAGTTTTGTTTAGTTAAAGGAAAAACATTTGAAATAGGGGGAGAAAATTTCAAATCTTGAAAATGCTTCTTGCAATCTTGAAAATGCCTTTGACTATTTGCAAAAAGACTTTGAAAAGATTTTCCAAGAGAATTTGCAAAAACAAACAAGTGGTGCAAACGTAGTCCAAAATGTTAAATAAAAGAAAGCAATTCATTCATATCTAGTGAGATTATCAATTGGTTTAATTCTAAGTAACCTATGCACTTACCTTGTGCAAACTAATTCATTTCTGCACTTTATATATTTGCTTTGGTTTGTGTTGGCATCAATCACCAAAAAGGGGGAGATTGAAAGGGAAATAGGGTTAACCTTTTTCCACAATTAATTTTGGTGGTTGAATGCCCAACACAAATATATGGACTAACTACTTTGCTCTAGAATACATGTTCTACAGGTGCATTAAGGTTCAACACAAACCAATAAATATTCAAGTTAGGGATCCAATTCAAAGGAGCAAAAGAAACCAAGTGTGCTGTGGTCTGGTGCACCGGACTGTCCAGTGTGCCACCGGACACAGTGTCCGGTGCACCATGACCGTACAGAGTCCAAACAGCCGCTCTCGGGTTTCCGCAGGCGCGCTCCACAAAAACTCACCGGACTGTCCGGTGTGCCAGCGGAGCAACGACTAACCTGCGCAACGGTCGACTGCAAAAGCTGCTGACATATGAACAGTGAAGAACAGTGCGCGCAGAGTCAGAACCGCAGAGTCAGAGGCGCACCGGACAGTGAACAGGACCTGTCCGGTGTGGCACCGGACTGTCCGGTGCCACAAGAAGACAACGACACCAACGATCGACTGCTCCTAAACCCTAACGGTTGGGTGGCGTGGCGGCGCACCAGACAGCCAACAATGCCTGTCCGGTGGCGCACTGGACTGTCTGGTGCGCCCATCGACATCAGCCTTCCCCAACTGGCATTTGGTGGTTGAGGGCTATTCACCACAACTCCAAGCATCCAAGTCTTCTGAAGTTTTCATTCAATACAAGAGCTAGTGCATTCACTCCTAGGCACAATTCCAAAGATCAAAGCCTTTACAAGTCCCAAATTTATTCCATCCACCTAGTGACTTGAGAGAGTGTGTATTCGTGTTCATTTGCGCTCTTGTTGCTTGGATTGCTTTCTTCCTTCCTCATTCTTGTTCCAAAGTGACTTGTAATCAAAGCAATAGATACCTAAGTGTGTGGTGGTCCTTGCAGGGTCCAAGTGACTCGTTTGATTAAGGAGAAAGCTCACCCGGTCTAAGTGACCGTTTGAGAGAGGGGAAGGGTTGAAAGAGACCCGATCTCTGTGACCACCTCAACGGGGACTAGGTTCTTTAGAACCGAACCTCGGTAAAACAAATCACCGTATTCACTCGCTTTATTTCTTGGTTGATTTATTTTCCCCTCTCCCGGACTCGAATTTAATTTTAACGCTAACCCCGACTTGTAGTTTGTGTTTTAAGTTGTAAATTTCATATTACACCTATTCACCCTCTCTAGGCAACTTTCAATTGGTCCTACTTATCAATGACTTATAAAAGTGTGATAAAATTCTCTTAGACAGCCAAGATATGGCGTAGAGTTTAAGCACTTAACCTTAGGTAGGTGTGGCATAAAACGTACGTCAATTTTTGGTACCTTAGGTATTGTAACACCCCTGGTGTTACTGTAACTAAAACTTGAGCATGGCATCATAAACATTGGCATTGCATATGTTTGACACACCTAGAGTGCATCCACTAGGTAAAAATTTCAAACAAGTGTAATGTTTTTAGTGTTTTGCAAATAGAACCCTGGATAGGGAACCTGACCCTAAATAAGGCTCAGAGGGGTAAAACATAACCCAAGGTGAGAAAACCTAAAGGCTTTAGGGAAAGAGTCATAAAATGTCCCCAAAAACAAAGTTGAATCACATTTATACCCCTGGGATACCAGAAACCCTAATTGGAACCCTGGAAAACCCTAAAACCAAACCCTAGGGACCTATGTGCAAAATTAGTCCACTTTTGGACTAAAGTGCAAAAACCAAGTTAAATAAGTATCTTAAGCCATTTGGGTCACAAATATGTGAATTTGCAAGTTAAACCCTAAGTTTTGGGCTTATTTGCAAAACTCACCTCTTAAGTCCTTAATAGTCTAAGTCTGATTTTCAGTAATATTGGCTCAACTTTGGAGCCTTGTATCTTTCAAATTCTAGGGTTTTTGCCCTAGGTCACCACATCAAAATTGTAACCCACTTATAGGAGAACAAGTTTGCTTAAGAGTGCAAGCCATGTTCCTGTGAGAAATTGGAAGATAATCTTACCCAAAGTTGGACTGTCAGGCTGGTAGAGACTGAACTTCAGATGGACAGTGACTTTGATCCAAGGTTGAGAGCCATTTAGACTAAGATCCAGTGGGCATCTACTTTGGATTGCTATAACAAAGTTGTAGCTGGTATGTAGCATTACAACTTTGATGCAGAGCTTGGGTTAAGTTGTCATTCAAAATTGAGAGGAAACTAAGCTTCAAAATGATCTGTCAGAGCGTCTGAAATGAGCTCGCCATGGTACAGTACCCAAACTGAAACAGATCATGGTTCACCCCTCCTGCCCGTCGCCGGTGGCCCGTCGCCGTCGATTGTCGCTCGCCATGATTCGTGCATCGTGGTCATCGGATAAACATAGCTCGGTAAAAATCCCCGCCGCCGGTGGGCTGGACGCCACCCCAGCCAGCCGCGGTACTTCTCCCCTTGCTCACCGCCCGAGAATAAGGATTTCACCGCCATTGAGTCGTCGCCGTTGTCCGCCGCGTGGCTCTCACTTTCCACTGCATCGCTGTAAGCCTTAGCGGCTCCCCGTTGATCGCCGGAGCAACTGCCACGCCACTGGACACGTATTCACCGCGCCCAGGGTTCTTCCTCATCTCTGGCCGCCCACACTGTCCGCTCAAATTCAGCGCCACCACCCCGGGGATCTATAAATTGACCCCGCAGTGAGCTTCACAACATCATTGCGCACCCAGCCACCAAATATCGTCCTCAATCGTTCACCTGAGAGCTCAAATTTAAGATTTCCCCCAAATCCATTCTCCGCCACCCGAAACTCAACCTCACCGCGGCCAGCCGTACTCCGGTCAGCTCATCTTCTTCTCTCCCTCGTTTAAGCCTTTTCATAGCTCTGTGATGCTCGACAACCCATTTAATTAAGCTAGAGGTCCTTTGGTCGCCGGGAACACGACGGTATTGCCGTGATGTTCACGGCCACCGTGGTCAGAGCTCCGTAGTTGATCATAAGCACAATTAAGTTGGGGAAAATGATCAAGGTAGCCCCGATTTCATGTCTGTTGCTCGGAGAGCCTAGCCGTTGCCCCAATCGGCCGGTACAGAGGCTCGCCGGACTTCAGCCGTGCGTGAACGCCGTTGTGGACCTTGGTCTGCGAAGGAATAGAAGTTTAAGGACCTATCTGCAATCTGTCAGTGACTCTGCGCAATAGTAAATGACCCCGCGTCAAGTTATTCGTTTGTTCAGGGCCCTTTTTGCAAAATCACCAACGCGCGCTGGCGCGGGCGCACTTCTGTCCATTGTTGGGCTGCTTGGGCTGAAGTCAGCCCAATACTATTCACTCTTTCACCTTTTCTTTTTCAGAATAACTTTAGAAATCCCTGGAAAAATGTAGAAAAATCCTAAAATTGTGAGACCAATTTTCCTAGCCTTCTTATTTTCCCTAGAATTTAATAAAAATAGTTTCATGATTTTTAGGTTAAATTAGGAATTTTAAGGTATTTAAAATAGTTTAAGATAGTAGTTCTGGATTTTTAAAAGATAAATGGTAATCCCAAAAATGCTCAAAATTTTTATATGAGCTCCTTATATTATTTAGAAGCCTTGGGTAGAATTTGGGTTGATTTGGACCTTGTTTAATCACCAAACCCCAAAACACCCCCTGCCCTATGAACTCCTTTACCGACTCCGGAAACCCTAAGTTCTCGGAGTACTGTGAAGGAAAGTTGTATTCAAGACTTAGATAATAAATTTGTATTATCTTCGCACCCTCATGAGCATTACATGGCATTCATTCTTATACATATGTGTTGGGGTCCTTCGTCCTCCGAAGGTCCTCAAAAACATGATTTGACAATGTTTTCCAAGTGGATTATGTGAACAGGTATTTTCGGACTCAGAATCATGAACATGAAGCGCGGTCAGGACGAAGCCTGAACCAGACGAAGGACGAGCTGATTACCAAGCCCTACGAAGGATGGTGCACAGCCGAAGCTGTGCGCAGGGAAGCTTCGTCGCGATAGCAGAGGAGGGAACCGACTTAGAGATGAAAAGACTACGTGGACCTTGACAGATTTTCATAAGTCATTGACAAATGTAATGGACATGAATGTAATTTTACGTGGGCTGCGTCCCACGTCTATAAATAGATGAACAGTACTCCCGTACTGTTCACGCTGACTTGGCATATACTTTTGCGTCACGCTTGTACTTTTTACCCTCTCTCAGGACCGAAGGTACATTTGTAATTTATAATCATTTCTGTTTCTCTATGTTAATAAAATAGAAATGATTCTATGATGATGTTTATATTTCATGCTTTATATAAATCCTTCGTCATTACTTGTTATATTTACGAAGGTATGTCCCTTATGACCTTCGTCCTAAATTCATTATTTCTCGAAGGGGCATAATGTTTCGAAGGACGAAGGACTTTAACATTTAACACTTTTTATGTTGCCTTGTTCTTAACTCTTAGCATTTGAGAACAAGTCCCCAACATTGGCGCCCACCTCCGGTGAACTCACTTCCACTTCGAGTTTTTTGAACACCTTCGGAAGCTATAGACCTTCGCTATGGCGCCGAAGAAAGCTTCAGCGATTGGGGCTGCAGCACTGCAACCGCTGGACCACAACCAGGAGACCGTCTCTCTTCGGGAGGCCCGAAGCCAGAAGAGAAAGGCCGTCAGCCCGACGCTTCAGGAGGAAGAGCTAGACCAAGAAATCAGGGATATGGAGATGCTACATCAACAGGTGCAGAGGAAGAAGGAGAAGATGGCCCGGCTAGCTGAGTTGCAACGGCAGATAGACGAAGCCTCTGAGGAAGTTCGCCATCTTACTCACAATGAGCAAAACAGAAGGCCTCAGCAGAAAGACCTTCATCAGGAGGGCTTCGTCAACGAAGATGACTGGTATGACAATTTCCATCAGGGAAATTTTGTTTTCGATGATGCTTCTCCTTTGTCCGCTGAGCTGCAGGCTACACCTTGGCCTCCATCCTATAAGCCACCCCAGCTTCCCATGTTCGACGGCCACTCAGACCCGAAGCAGTTCCTGATGAGCTACGAAGCAACAGTGTCTTCGTATGGGGGCAATGCTGCAGTCATGGCGAAGTCTTTCGTTATGGCCGTCAGGAATGTTGCTCAGACCTGGTATTCCTCCCTTCGACCAGGAACGATCACCTCATGGCAGAAGCTGAAGGATATGTTGTTAACCAGCTTTCAAGGATTTCAGACGAAGCCGGTCACTGCACAAGCCTTGTTTCAGTGCACTCAGGATCATGAAGAATACCTTCAGGCGTATGTCAGAAGGTTCTTGCGTTTGAGGGCACAGGCACCAACGGTGCCCAATGAAATTGTTATCGAAGCCATGATCAAGGGGCTTCGTCCTGGACCTGCAGCCCAATACTTTGCTAGGAAGCCTCCTCAGACTCTGGAGAAGCTACTCCAAAAGATGGACGAGTACATTCGTGCTGATAATGACTTTCGCCAAAGAAGGGAGGAGGCCTTCAGATTTTCTGAGATGACCAGGGGCTTCGGGGGACGATTCTATCCGAGGCATGTCAGGTCCATCCACAACACTCAAAATGATGATAAGGGGAGTCACCAGAACAGGCCGCAGTGCTCCTCACAGGCTTCGGGGCAACAGCAAACCTTCTTTCGGCCACCAGCTCCAAGAGGCAGAGGCGCCAGGGGCTTCGGCGGGAGATTTGGGGATCAACCAAGGAGGACATTTTGCTTATTCTGCGGTGAGAACAAGGGCCATACCACCAGAATGTGCCATGTCACCATCCAGAAACAAAAGGAGCTAGCAGAAGCTGCAGCGCAACAGGGACAGCCGAAGCAGGTCATGCATACTGCTTCGTACCATCAGCCTTACATCCCGGAGTACGTGGGCAACAACCCTGCAGTTTCCGTAGCTTCGGCAAGTCAACCTCAAGCTTCATGGCAACAGCCCCCGCCTCCACCTCTGCTGCAACAGGGCCAACAGCCAGAAGGGAGCCAATATGTTCCGCACCAAAGGGACCTCAGAGAGCAATCTGAAGCCCGTACAGTCAATAGTACTGTGCCAGAGTCGAAGCACATTTATTGACAAATATCCTACTTTGATAGCAGTCTTTTCCGTTTAAGTTCTGTTTTCTGTGTAATAAAGAACACTTCAGTTTTCATATAATAGTTTCGTGGTTGGTTATCAGAAAAACCTATCTTCTCTACAGGCTTAAGTTGCTGAAGCTTAAAAATTTGCGGTAACAAGGAGGACCTTCGGATTATTAAAGATCCTTCAACGCAACAAAAAGTCGTTCTAAGGAACGCAGAGTAAGTTGCCGAAGTTACAAAAAGCCGTTCCAAAGGGAGCGCAGTGTAAGTTTTTTGCTCCAAAGACGTTCCTAAGGGAATGCAGAGCATACAGCGAAAAGTCAACGCTGATACCGCCTAAGTAAAAGGCGAAGAAGCTCCAAAGACGTTCCTAAGGGAATGCAGAGCTTATACCGTCTAAGTAAAAGGCGAAGAAGCTCCAAAGACGTTCCTAAGGGAATGCAGAGCTTACGAATATATTTTGTGTGTATCTTCGGAACAAATGTCATTTGCATAACATAACATCATCACATCATTTTGCATAACATAAGCATCATACATCATGTTGCATTTGGCAAAAGAAGGGGACACAGTATCAATCTTCGAAAGGACGCTTTGAGAAAGTGAAAATTGTGTAAAGTCACGAGGCAATACAATGATAATCTTCGGAATACAGCTTCGGAGATTATTTTTACGAAGCATGGACGAGCTTCATCAGAGTAATATCGATATTGTATAGCTTCGGAGAATGTTTTCACGAAGCATGGACGTGTTTCATCAGAATAATTTTAACGGAGAATGTTTTCTTCACGAAGCATGAAAAGAAGGGAAGGTGTTTTTTCGCCGAAGGCTCAAAAATGGTATGTATGTAGAGTTTCATGCATCGTAAAGAATTGAATAATGAAAAGAGACTTGTATATTACATTCAAATGTACAAAATGTTACATAGTTCACACTTTAAATGTTTTTTCTAAATAGCATCTAGTCTTCTCTTAATACTGCTTCGGCGGCCTCATTTAGAAGTTGATCAACAACTTTGTCCATGATAGCTTCGGCCATTTGTTTAATTTCGTCATCCCCTTTTGCGTGAGGGTCAGCAGACGATCCAGCAGGTTCTGAGGGAAGAGAACATTTCTTTATTACTATTACAAATCGCGAGCAAAGATTGAAATAAAAATTGCAACAAAATAAGAACGACTAATTAATACCTAATTGCCCTTCGGGCTCTGTACTTCTTTCGGCAGCTTCTGCTACTCTTCTAGCATCATGGATGCCATTTTCACTTCTTTGAATAATCTCTTGTGCCATTTCTCGGCCGCCATTGTCCCAGATATCAGTAAAGAATTTTCCGCCAACCATGCTTGCTTCGGTCGAGGGATCTTTGATCTCTTCAGAGGACAGGGCAGCTTCGGACTGAGCTAAGGATTTTATATGTTCACAACCTTTTTTCTCCAAAACAACAGCAATTCCTCTGGCGCCTGAAAAAGCGCAGATGTCACCGCGGCTGCTCAGGATTTCCTCGAAGGCTTCTGCTTCGTGACTAATCCAGTCCAGTGGACCTTCGGGATTCCCTCTTGAAAAGTCCTCTTCACTAGAAAAGGCGCCAACGCTGGCGAAGCTGGATTTTATCTTTTTGACGCATTCTACAGATTTAACATAGCATTTCCTCTGAGATGCACGAAGCTCCTTAACACTTAACTCTAAATTATTGACCATATGATCACTAAGTTCTCGTTTTGTTTCCTCAAGCACACGTTCCTCTTTAGCTCTAGCTAGCTGTTTCTGAATATCTTTAATTTCACGTTTTTGGGCTTCGGCCTGGATCTTTGCAGCAGCTTCGTCCTTTTTTATCTTGTCTACTAGTGTAACCAGAATTTTGTCTTTTTCTAGAGCTTCGTTTCTCAGTTTTATAACTTCTGATCGTAGATTGTTGAATGCAATTTCATAACTCTCATCTTCGGCACTCTTTTGTGCTCTCAATGCGTTGCTCAGGATTAAACCCTATAAAAAAAGAATCCATATAAGAATAAAGGAATGAATTACGTATTGTAAAATTTTTTTTTCAAAAGTCTAATTCTCAAACCTTCAGGCTATTGTATGCAAGACTATCCGCGAGATCTTCCTTCGTCATAGCGCATAACCCAGCTTCAAGCTTCGGGAATCCCATACTTCTAGCCATCTCTCGGCAGACAGATAGTTCTTTATTATCAGGAAGGCAGTACAGGAAGTCATCTTCATTTGTCCCATTGAATACTACTGCTCCCTTCGGATACTTTAACTCTCTAGCATAGTGATTCGCTTCATAGGTCTCTTCTTCAGACAGTTTCTTCCCCGAAGCATGTCGCACGATGTAATCGCATATGCTGGAGGGAGCTTCGGGGGCGGCAGTGTCAATTTCTTCAACCAAAGCTGGTTTTGATATTTTCTCGGATTGTTCCTTGGTGGGCTCTGAAGGCCCAGCTTCAGCTTCAGCTTATTGTTTCGAAGCTTCAGTAGATGCTTCAGCGACTTCAACAGACTCCTTTGCGGTTGTGCTTGAAGACTTAATTGTCTCCAAGACATCCAGTACGTTCACCATTCTTTTTCTTCTTGGGGTCACCAATGAGCCCTTTTGATTTTTTGTTGTTTCGACATTTGCTGAAGGACTTAAAATTTCTGATGTTTTTGGCCCTTCAATCTTCGGTTTTTCTATTGCTGAAGGTGCTTCAGTTTTCCCTTCTATCTTCGGCACTGGAGCTGGTTCTGTAGCTTCAGGGGCCAAAGAAACTTCACCAATAAATTCTGGCACTGTGGCCGGCTCAATAAAACGTGTTCGATGGGTGAGCACCTTCATCTTTTTCCGTTGAGGCGCTGGCTCACTAGTGGCACTTGTGGTAGCTTCTGTCGCAGGAGAAGTATTTTTCCTTTTGCGACCCAATACCGGATAGTGATAGTCGGGGTAGACAAACCCGACTGCGTCAAATACACGGTTGAGCCTTTTCTTCTTTCGGCCTCCGAAGGCTGCTGATAACGCAGTGTTCTCGGCCTTCGAATATGCCCCAAGAAGTTCGTCACTTAATGTGTCAATGCTGTTCAACCAATCGTCATCAGGTTCAACAAATTTATCCCCGTATTTGAATGTGTATTTTAGTCTGACTAGTCCGCCTTCGTCGGACTCTTTAATGGTCTCCTTCGGTATTTCCCACTTATCTGCAAGTGGCCATACCCTGAAGGCAATGTGCTCTTGGACTAAGTCCCTTGTCCCAATGAAAGAGCAGATTACGCCGAAGGCTCTTTGGCATTCTTCGGCTGCTTCATCCATTTCAATCTTCGGCCTTCGAAGTCCGAAGCGTTGCCAGATGGGGCGCATAATAATACTCTTGACATTTTCTTGCGCTGTTAAGTCATTCTTCACATAGAACCACTCTGTCATCCAGGCTCCGGGCCACCTCTTCCAGAAGGTCGGCACAGGGCAGCTTGACCCGGAGCGGGCACCGAAGCTATAACACCCAAAATTGTTGTGATATTGTTCTTTTCCCCAGGGCTTCGTCTCGTATAATAACTCATGAATTTTGCAGAAGCTTTTAGCGTTTGGTTCCAAACCTTGGCTTCTCACAGCCCAGACAAACACCCCCATTCTTATGATGGCTTCGGGGGTAATTTGATGAAGGTAGACCTGAAATGTTTTCAAGACTTCAACAACAAACTTGCTTAGGGGGAATCGAAGCCCAGCCTTGAGAAAGCTTCGGAAGATTACGACTTCATCTTCTTCTGGGGTGGGAGAAGTCTTTTCTCCAGCGTCAGCCCTCACAATAGATATATCTCGAAAATACCGCCCCCTCATATTATCAATATGACTCTGCTTGATAGTGGTTTTCCCGAAAACCGTGTGACTTGGCCGCCATGGTCGATCTTCGGCCTCTTCCCCACCACTTTCTACATCATAGCTGTCGCTGTCACCAGTATCTTCGGACAAACCTTCAAGAATCTCCTTGGTGATTTTCTCCGTGTTGGTCTCCGCCATCGCTATGAGGAACCCCAAATTCTTCTCTTCGTCGAGACTCAGCTTCGTCTCGGCAGGGATCTTCTTACCTTCAGACATCTTCGGAAACGCTAAAAACTGTTACGAGGCCGAAGCTTCAAAATAAAAAAGACCAGCAAATCTTAGTGCAAGAGCTAAAAATTTAGTGGGCCGAAGCAGATGGCAAGTGTGCGTACCAAAAAAGTTTGCGGTATGATCTTATTTATACCCCGAGGGCGTTGAAAATTGAAAGACCCCACTTGTCAGTGAATGTTGCTATTCTAGCAAAGGGAAGGTGTTTTTTCGGACCTTCGGCTCAAGGCCTTCGTCCATATCGCAATCTGAATTTATTATTAACAAATTAATATTGCGAGGGGCTACTGTTGGGGTCCTTCGTCCTCCGAAGGTCCTCAAAAACATGATTTGACAATGTTTTCCAAGTGGATTATGTGAACAGGTATTTTCGGACTCAGAATCATGAACATGAAGCGCGGTCAGGACGAAGCCTGAACCAGACGAAGGACGAGCTGATTACCAAGCCCTACGAAGGATGGTGCACAGCCGAAGCTGTGCGCAGGGAAGCTTCGTCGCGATAGCAGAGGAGGGAACCGACTTAGAGATGAAAAGACTACGTGGACCTTGACAGATTTTCATAAGTCATTGACAAATGTAATGGACATGAATGTAATTTTACGTGGGCTGCGTCCCACGTCTATAAATAGATGAACAGTACTCCCGTACTGTTCACGCTGACTTGGCATATACTTTTGCGTCACGCTTGTACTTTTTACCCTCTCTCAGGACCGAAGGTACATTTGTAATTTATAATCATTTCTGTTTCTCTATGTTAATAAAATAGAAATGATTCTATGATGATGTTTATATTTCATGCTTTATATAAATCCTTCGTCATTACTTGTTATATTTACGAAGGTATGTCCCTTATGACCTTCGTCCTAAATTCATTATTTCTCGAAGGGGCATAATGTTTCGAAGGACGAAGGACTTTAACATTTAACACTTTTTATGTTGCCTTGTTCTTAACTCTTAGCATTTGAGAACAAGTCCCCAACAATATGTATGGTTATGATTAGAACACGAGGAAGAAGTGGAAGCCACTGAAGAGCAAATACCACCACCTTTGGAAACATAGGCTGAGAACTGTTTCTACTTCGATATTTGTGGATCTGAGCCTGACTCACCCATAAACAAAGGCAAGCCCCGGTGCATTTGCCACCCCCTTGTGTTTTAAAATCTTTCTCACTTGCTTGATGCACTAGGGATAGGTGTTGATTGCTTAAACAATTCCTGCATTACTTTCCTTGAATTTGATTACCTTCCTTGGAACCCTATTTTTACAAAAAGATTTTACTATGCTTAGTATTGCTCTAGAAAAGCAAAAGGATTTGTTTTACAAAAGATGTTTGGCAAAGTGGGAGGGTTGTTTTCAAAAATAAAACTTGACGGTGAATCCATCACGGCCGTGATGGATTCGACATCGGAAAAGATGTACCTCTGTCAGGTACCAACCTTTGGGAATAAATGATTAAGCTGAGACCGGGCGGGTGACTTGCACGAGAAAGAGAGTCTCGGTGTAGTGTCTCCGTCTGAGTCGATTAAGGACCTTGTCGATGTAGGCTTGATGATCGAGGACCCTTTAACTGGTTACATGCCTCGTCATGGGTAAGCCTTGCCTCGGGCAGACTAAGGCCAGAATAAGATAACACGAAATGGGCATGGAGCGGTGGCGAGAGTAGCGTGTACCCTCCGTGGCAAGAGGCTGGACGGTGGTGTATCTGTGCTCTCGGTTTGCGTGAACCTGATCTGGTCTTAAGAAACTCGGTGGTGGGTTGACATATGCAAGGGTTAAGTGCTACATATGTCGTGTGATCGGAGATCCTCAGCTGAGTATAATCGATTCGGATCGCCGTACCTTCGCGGTTATGAAGACTTGGTCACTGCCCTACACGTAGCAATCCAGTAAAGATGAAGGATGAATTAAGAACTTGGCTAGTTCAGGATAAGTGTTTGAACTAGGTTAGAGAGAACTCTAGAGATAAGTAAGTTTACTTAACTTGACCAATAAAACTGGATTTTAAGGATCCACTTTAGTAAGCATTTCTGCAAAACAGAGTCTTTGATTATTGAGAAGCCTTACCTTGACTTCCTTAAACCAGCATACCCTTGAGAGTCTTTTCCTTAGTCGGGTAAGACTTGCTGAGTAATTCCATACTCATGGTTTATTCCCCCGTTGTTTTTAGGTGAGGAGACAACAAACTTTTGTTGTTTTTGTACCAAGGTGGTGAAAAATGAGGACAATCAGGAATGAAGCTGTTGGAGGACCGGGTCCTCCTTAAAAACTTTTATGTAAACAACTTAATGGGAGGAGTTTTTGCCTCCCAGGTACTGTAATAATACTTTTTAGCACTCGCTTTACACTCTGGTCTATATTAAATGACTTACTCTTACTTTTCAATAAATGTAAGTTTATGTAATCACTTCTGCATTTCCGCATCTCTGATGAACATATTGTCTGTCAGACGGGTGAAACGTTCCTGGAAAGGTAAGAGAAAAGATACCGAACTTGTCAAGTGATTTAGGAACATCTACAGGGTTGTCTGGTGTCTGTTGGACAAGGACAACTGTAGGTGGGCCTAATGACTTGGGAGGTTCCGTCACAGCTGGTATCGGAGCGTAGCCCTTCTTGGCAGATATTATGTAGCATCTTCAAAAAGGTTTTCTTAGACTTATCTAGAAAAATTTCTTCTCTTCTTACCTAAGTATCTCTGAAGAGTTTATTTCAAAGACCAGATAGCAAAAGTGCGATGTATAGAAGGATGAATCAACTAAGGTTGATTCTGTAATTATTCATGCATCATACTAAGAATTGTACTAATAAATTTTCCCCCTTAGCAAATGCCGCCGCGTACACAGAAAACTGCGCGAAAGCATACTGGGCCTATCGGTGTACCTCGACACCAACTTGCCCCACGGGAACAATATAGCAGTAGCGGGAGCAACGATCCAATTGGTGATCTCGAAGCTCGCGTGAATCAACTTCAAACAGAGTTACAACGCAGAACCAATTTATGGGTTGCGGATGGCGACCGAATAAATGAATTAAGAAGTTACATCCGCACCCTGCAAGATCAACTTGCTGATCGAGATTTGGCGCTTGATTAGGCAGTACAGTCTCGTTCAGTAGCTTGGGCTAAGGAAGCAAAGGCTCGAGCACGAGTCGAAGAACTTAGCACTGCTATTGATAACTTGCAGGCATATTGCAATACTTTACATGAGGAAGTTCATGTACTGTATTCGCAATTACACCCACATGTCCCTGCGGATCCCGTCAGGTCAGAAGCCGGACCCTCGCATGATGCGGGAGAAGCGCTTGGTGGTGAGTTAGACCTTTTTAGGCCCCCTCCTTCTATGAGGCTGGTCGACGTATGGTCTCCCACACCTGACGATGAAGCTGCCAAGAGCAACCAAAAGTAGGAGTAGTAGGATAGCTTGTAGAAAAAGAAGTGGTATGTTGTATAATAGGTTGAACTATTGTATAATGGGTAATGTATCCTGTTGTATAACATCGAGTCTGTATCATTACTTTTGATAGTAATGTAAAATGGAAGGTTTCTCTGGCATTTTATATTTATTTCAAATATTCTTTGCCTCAGATGCCTACCAGGACTCGAGGACAGGATGCAGCAGGAACTTCTGGGGGGAGGGATGTTACCCCAAATCCACCTCCGGTTCCTCCCACATTGGCCGAGGCGATTGCCGCCTTGGTGAACGCAACTGCAGACAATACCCGCTTTCTTAGAGAAATGGCGGGCCAACAATTCCAGCAGCAGGGTGGAAGGGGTTATCAGCACGGCCCCCGTGAAACCACATATTTGGATTTCTCTGAAACCCGTCCACCACTATTTGTCAAGGCTGAGGACCCGTTGGAAGCTGATGAATGGATACGGGTTATTGAGCAAAAATTTGGTCTTCTCCGCTGTTCAGAGACACAGAAGTCGTTGTTCGCAGCGCAACAACTACGCGGCCCTGCCAGTACCTGGTGGGGAAATTTTGTGGCTATTCAACCTGCTAATCATCAAGTTACTTGAGAAGAATTTAAAGTGGCCTTTCGCGAGCACTATATACCCGAAGGTGTTCTGCATATGAAACAAAAAGAGTTCATGAAGCTAAAACAAGGAGGAGATACTGTCAATTAGTATCTCAACAAGTTTAATCACCTGTCGCAATATGCGATTGATCAGGTGAACACTGATTTAAAAAAGAAGAACTGCTTTATGAGAGGTCTGAATGATCGATTGCAGAGAAAAATGGCCACCTGCATAGATCTCACGTATGGGAAGGCTGTCAGCACAGCCCTATCTGTTGAAGCAAAATATGCAGGTTCCGGGAAGAACAAGGGATTTGGTGGTGAGAAGCCTAATCAGGGCCAGGCGAAAAGGCAACGGTTTGTGATCCGGCCTTCTAGCCAAAATCGCTCTTTTTCTCGACCGCCCTCATTTCCTTTCAAGCAGCCAATCATTATTTGCCCCAATAATGCCCCCACTACCCCAAATCAGGCGGGTGCCCTGGGCACTCGATTCCCTGCTTTGCCCAGCTCTTCAACTGGGTGTTTCAATTGTGGCAAGTCGGGACATTTCATCAAGGATTGCCCATATCCCAAGCAGAATCAATCAAATGCTCAGCAAGGATCTGGGAAATCAGCTCAGCCCAAGGGAAATAATATGGGGGAGAACACAAAGAAGACGGGGCGGATATACTATACTCAAGTGGCCACTACACCGGAAGGTGAACCGGTGATGATGGGTACGTTTCTCGTGGCCAGTCACCCTGCAATTATTCTTTTTGATTCTGGTGCTTCGCATACATTTATTAGCAAGACATTTGTGGAGCAACATCACATTTCATGCCATGAATCAAAAGAAGGATTTAAAATTCATTCACCTGGGGGACACATTTTTACTAGAGAAGTGGCCTATCAAGTGCCAGTAACAATGGCCGGACGGAACTTTCCTGCTAACATGATTGTTTTGAAAGGCCAAGATATAGATGTAATTTTGGGTATGAATTAGCTAACCCAACATAAGGCAATTCTCAACACTGAACTGAGAACCGTCAGGTTGAGCTATAATCAAGAAGAGATTCTTTTATCCATCCCCGTAACCAATCCAGCCAAAGCTTCTGGTAGAATATATGAAGCCATTGTACCGGAGATCAAGGATATTCCGGTAGTATGTGAGTTTCCAGATGTATTTCCGGAAGATTTGCCTGGACTGCCCCCTGAGAGAGATGTAGAATTTGTAATTGAGCTAAAGCCCGGTACGGCTCCCATTTCTCGAAGATCGTACCGTATGCCCCTAATGAGTTGGCAGAATTGAAGATTCAATTACAAGATCTACTGAATAAAGGATTCATCCGGCCAAGCTCGTCTCCTTGGGGTTGCCCCGCCATTTTTGTTAAGAAGAAGGATCAAACCTTACGAATGTGCGTGGATTATCGACCCCTAAATGAGGTCACCATCAAGAACAAGTACCCTCTTCCGAGGATTGACATTTTATTTGATCAACTGACCGGGGCGAGGGTATTCTCTAAAATTGATCTCAGGTCGGGCTATCACCAAATCCGTATTCGGCCCGAGGATATACCGAAGACCGCGTTTACTACGCGGTATGGTTTATTTGAATATTTGGTAATGTCCTTTGGGCTAACAAATGCTCCTGCCCATTTCACTTATTTGATGAACTCGGTGTTCATGCCCGAGTTGGACAAGTTCGTGGTGGTCTTCATCGACGATATCTTGATATATTCCAAAAATGAAGAGGAGCATGCTCAACATTTGCGGATTGTATTGACGCGCCTGAGGGAACATCAGTTGTATGCCAAGTTCAGCAAGTGCGCGTTCTGGCTGGAGGAAATTCAATTTTTGGGGCACGTGTTATCTGCTAAGGGAATTGCGGTAGATCCTAGCAAAGTCAAGGATATTCTGGAGTGGAAACCCCCAACCACTGTTCACCAAGTCTGGAGTTTTCTTGGACTAGCTGGATATTATCGCAGATTCATACCAGATTTTTCTAAGCTTGTGAAGCCAATCACAAGTTTATTGAAGAATGACATTAAATTTAATTGGTCTTTTAAGTGTAATGAAGCTTTTGAGCAATTGAAGACATTATTAACCACTGCTCCGGTATTGGCTCAACCGGACATCACCAAGCCTTTTGATGTATATTGTGATGCATCAGGCAGTGGACTCGGCTGTGTATTAATGCAAGAGGGCCGAGTAATTGCATATGCTTCAAGGCAGTTGCGCCGACATGAGGAGCATTACCCAACTCATGATCTGGAGCTAGCTGCTGTGGTTCATGCCCTAAAAATTTGGCGTCACTATCTGCTAGGAAATATCTGTCACATATATACAGATCATAAAAGCTTGAAGTATATCTTCACCCAGTCAGAATTGAATATGAGGCAAAGGCGATGGCTTGAGCTTATTAAGGACTATGAACTAGAAATTCATTATCACCCAGGCAAAGCCAATGTTGTGGCAGATGCACTGAGCCATAAGGTTTCCTGCCACTGTCTTATGGTGAAGACCTCTGACAACACTTTATGTCAAGAGATGGAAAAGCTAAACCTGGGGATGGTCCAACAAGGAACCCTGAATCAGCTAAAGCTTGAGTCTATCATCTTGCAAAGGATAATTGATGCTCAAAAGGATAATTTGGGTATGAAGCACATACGAGAGAAAATAAGGGCTGGAACAGCCACATGTTTCAAAGAAGACGATCAAGGTGTGATATGGTTCAATAACCGCATAGTAGTGCCGAAGAACGAAGAACTCCGACAGCAAATTTTAGATGAAGCGCATCTTAGTCGCTATTCTATTCATCCGGGAAGCACTAAGATGTATCATGATCTAAAGCAGCACTACTGGTGGACGAAGATGAAAATTGAAATTGCACGCTATGTGGCTAAGTGTGACACTTGCAGACGTGTCAAAGCCATACACATGAAAACTGCTGGTCCATTACAATCTTTGCCGATCCCAACATGGAAATGGGAAGATATAAGTATGGACTTTATCGTGGGATTGCCCAGGACCGCAGAAGGGTATGACTCTATTTGGGTTATCATTGATCGACTTACCAAGATCGCCCACTTCCTCCCTGTTAAAGTAAAATATCCCGTCATTACCTATGCGGAGTTATACATTGCTCGTATTCTTAGTCTGCATGGTGTTCCAAAGACCATAGTGTTGGATCGTGGACCTCAATTTGTAGCCAAGTTTTGGGAAGCACTTCACAAATCCTTGGGTACGAAGTTGCTCCATAGTTCGGCATATCATCCACAAACCAGTGGACAGACTGAGAGGATTAATCAAGTACTCGAAGATATGTTGCGAGCATGTGTTCTGGACTTCTCACTAAAATGGGATGAATGTGTGCCTTTGGCGGAGTTTTCATATAATAACAGCTATCAAGAAAGTATCAAGATGGCACCTTTTGAAGCTTTATATGAGCGACGGTGTCGAACTCCGCTAAATTGGTCTGAACCTGGAGAAAGGTATTTCTTTAGGCCTGATATAGTGAAGGAGGCCGAGGAAAAGGTTCAGAAAATTATTCATAATATGAAGAAAGCACAAGCACGTCAGAAGGGTTACGCAGACAAACGGCGAATGCCCTTGTATTTTCATGAAGGGGACTATGTCTACCTGAAGGTTTCACCAATGAAGGGGGTATCGCGTTTCGGGGTTAAAGGGAAACTTGCACCCAGGTACATTGGTCCATTCCTGGTACTTGAGCAATGTGGACCAGTGGCGTATCGACTGCAGCTCCCCGAAATTCTGTCTGCTATCCATAATGTGTTCCATGTGTCACAATTGAAGAAGTGTCTTCGGGTTCCCGATCGAATCATTGAAGTGACTGATGTTGTCCTGGAACCAGATTTAACATACTCGGAACATCCCATTCGAGTTATGGATCAAAAGGACAGGGTTACCCGGAGAAAACTCTCAAGTTCTATAAGATACAATGGAACCAACATTCTGAAGAAGAGGCTACATGGGAAACTCAAGACTTTTTAGATAAGAATTTCCCAGGATTTCTAGCCTCATGTAATTTGTAAAGTGTATATAGTTATTGTAATAAAGGAGTGAACCCCCACACCACACCTGCCTTGTACCAGAAATAAGGGAATAAAGATGTGACACATTTCCTTTTCCATTACTCACCCTAGGACTTTAAATCTCGGGACGAGATTCTTTTATGGGGGGAAGGATGTAACACCCCTGGTGTTACTGTAACTAAAACTTGAGCATGGCATCATAAACATTGGCATTGCATATGTTTGACACACCTAGAGTGCATCCACTAGGTAAAAATTTCAAACAAGTGTAATGTTTTTAGTGTTTTGCAAATAGAACCCTGGATAGGGAACCTGACCCTAAATAAGGCTCAGAGGGGTAAAACATAACCCAAGGTGAGAAAACCTAAAGGCTTTAGGGAAAGAGTCATAAAATGTCCCCAAAACAAAGTTGAATCACATTTATACCCCTGGGATACCAGAAACCCTAATTGGAACCCTGGAAAACCCTAAAACCAAACCCTAGGGACCTATGTGCAAAATTAGTCCACTTTTGGACTAAAATGCAAAAACCAAGTTAAATAAGTATCTTAAGCCATTTGGGTCACAAATATGTGAATTTGCAAGTTAAACCCTAAGTTTTGGGCTTATTTGCAAAACTCACCTCTTAAGTCCTTAATAGTCTAAGTCTGATTTTCAGTAATATTGGCTCAACTTTGGAGCCTTGTATCTTTCAAATTCTAGGGTTTTTGACCTAGGTCACCACATCAAAATTGTAGCCCAATTATAGGAGAACAAGTTTGCTTAAGAGTGCAAGCCATGTTCCTGTGAGAAATTGGAAGATAATCTTACCCAAAGTTGGACTGTCAGGCTGGTAGAGACTGAACTTCAGATGGACAGTGACTTTGATCCAAGGTTGAGAGCCATTTAGACTAAGATCTAGTGGGCATCTACTTTGGATTGCTATAACAAAGTTGTAGCTGGTATGTAGCATTACAACTTTGATGCAGAGCTTGGGTTAAGTTGTCATTCAAAATTGAGAGGAAACTAAGCTTCAAAATGATCTGTCAGAGCGTCTGAAATGAGCTCGCCATGGTACAGTACCTGTCGGCGTTTCAAGACCGGGGGGGGTCCCTGAGCCGACGAGTGAATGTCGCCGCGTGCCCCAGCCTAGATGGGTCGAACGCGAGGGCGAGTGCGAAGGGGGGAGAGCGAGGCGGCCAGAGACCGGCGTGAGAGAGGTGGGAATCCCGCGGCCTTCGTGTTCGTCCCGCGCCCAGGTCGGGTGCGCTTGCAGTAGGGGGTTACAAGCGTCCACGCGGGAGAGGGAGCGAGCGGTCTCGAGCGAGCGCGTGTCTCGTCCTCGTCCCCGCGCGGCCAACCCTCTCTAAGAGGGCCCTGGTCCTCCCTTTTATAGGCGCAAGGAGAGGATCCAGGTGTACAATGGGGGTGTAGCAGAGTGCTACGTGTCTAGCGGAGGAGAGCTAGCGCCCTAATTACATGCCGTCGTGGCAGCCGGAGAGATTTTGGCACCCAGCTGGTGTGATGTCGTGGCCGTCGGAGGAGCGATGGAGCTTGGCGGAGGGACAGCTGTCGGAGCGGTTGAATCCTTGCTGACGTCCTCTTGCTTCCGTAAGGGGGCTGAGAGCCGCCGTCGTCACAGAGTATGCGGGGCGCCATCATTGCCTATCTAGCGGAGTGAGCCAGATGGGACGCCGGTCTTGTTCCCTGCGGACCGAGTCAGCTCGGGGTACGGTGATGATGGTGCCTCCTATTGACGTGGCTGGTCTGCGCCCTAGGTTGGGTGATGTGGAAGCTCCTCCAAAGCCGAGGTCGAGTCTATCTTCCGTGGCCGAGGTCGAGTCCGAGCCCCCGGGTCGGGCGAGGCGGAGACCGTCGGCTGAGGCCAGGGCGTAGTCCGAGCCCTGGGGTCGGGCGAAGCGGGGTTCGTCGTCTTCTGGGATTTAGCCCGTGTCCGAGCCCTGGGTCGGGCGGAGCGGAGTTCGCCGTCTTCCGGGTCTTAGCCCATGTCCGAGCCCTGGGTCAGGCGGAGCGGAGTTCACCGTCTTCCGGGTCTTAGCCCGTGTCCGAGCCCTGGGTCGGGCGGAGCGGAGTTCGCCATCTTCCGGGTCTTAGCCCGTGTCCGAGCCCTGGGTCAGGCGGAGCGGAGTTTCCTATGGAGCCTTCGGTCGAGCCTAACTGCCTGTCAGTCTCACTCTGTCAAGTGGCACCACAGCCGGAGTGGCACAGGCAGCGCTGTCCTTCTGTCAGGCCGGTCAGTGGAGCGGCGAAGTGACAGCGGTCACTTCGGCTCTGCCGGCCGGGGGGCGCGCGTCAGGATAAAGGTGTCAGGCCACCTTTGCATTAAATGCTCCTGCGACTTGGTCGGTCGGTGCGGCGATTTGGTCAGGGTTGCTTTTTAGCGAAGGCAGGGCCTCGGGCGAGCCGGGAACACATTCGCCGTTGGAGGGGGGCCTCGGGCGAGACGGAGATCCTCCGGGGTCGGCTGCCCTTGTCCGAGGCTAGGCTCGGGCGAGGCGTGATCGAGTCCCTCGAATGGACTGATCCCTGACTTAATCGCACCCATCAGGCCTTTGCAGCTTTATGCTGATGGGGGTTACTAGCTGAGAATTAGGAGCCTTGAGGGTACCCCTAATTATGGTCCCCGACAGTAGCCCCCGAGCCTCGAAGGGAGTGTTAGCACTCGCTTGGAGGCTTTCGTCGCACTTTTTTGCAAGGGGACCAGCCTTTCTCGGTTGCGTTTTGTTCCGGTGGGTGCGCGCGAGCGCACCCACCGGGTGTAGCCCCCGAGGCCTCGGAGGAGTGGTTTCACTCCTTCGAGGTCTTAATGCCTCGCGTAACGCTTCGGCTGGTCTGGTCGTTCCCTCATGCGAGCTGGCCGTAGCCCGGGTGTACGATCGGGCCCCAAGTTCTCGGGCTGGTATGTTGACGCTGTCAACGGTTCGGCCGGAGCCGGGTTTGCGAGAGCAGCCTCCGAGCCTCTGCGCAGGGCGAGAGGGTGATCAGGGACAGACTCGGCTTTTTTACATACGCCCCTGTGTCGCCTTTCCGCAAGGAGGAGGGGGGAAAGCGTCATGTTGCCCTCGATGGGCGCCGAACATGGTGTCTCCGGTGAGCTGCAAGCGGGTGATCCGAGTGGACGTCCGTGCCCCGTTCGTTAGGGGTCGGCTAGGGGCCCAGAGGCACGCCCAAAAGTACCTGCGGGTGATCTGCCGGACCCGATCCCCTGGCGACGGGGTCCGAGGGCTCGATGCCTCCCTCTGATGGGATTCCGTTACAAGATCGTTCCCGCCGGTCTCGGAAATGTCCTAGGGTACCTCAGGAGCGCAGCCCGAGCCTTGGTTATGTATCGAACGTACCCATGGTCATCCCTCGCTCGGCGTCTGAGGCGGCTGTGAACCCTTCGAGGGCCAGCCTTCGAACCCCTGATCAGTAGTGGGCGCGGAGCCCGAGTAGCCTGAGGCGGTCGTTGAACCCTTCCGAGGGGCCGGCCTTCGAACCTCTGACCAGTAGTGGGTGTAGGGCCCACGCGATCTGAGGCGGTTGTCGAACCCTTCCGGGGGGCCAGCCTTCGAACCTCTGATCAGTAGGGGGGCTCGGAGCCTGGTTCCTTCTCGGGGAAGGATCCTTTTCGGGGTATCCCCCTTTCCCGGTCCCTGTTGCAAGAGAGAGAAAGAGGAAAAAAGGAAAAGGATATGAAATCGAACGACGCGGCGTACCTCTTTTGACGCGGTCATTATGGCGAAGGCGAAGCGTCGCTCGCTTCGCCTGCCAAAGACGCCGCATGTCCCGCCGCAGAGTTAATGCGACGGGGCGAGTGGTTGGAGGAGCGACCATTGCGCGTGCGCGAGCCATTCGAGGGACGGAGCACGGGCGCGCTATCTTCACGCCGTGCGAGAGGGTTCTCTCGCTGCCCCCGGACGGGACGTGAGCTTGGCTGACGACGTGGCCGCTGCTCCTGCCCGCCTGCCACCGCCATTACTGCCGGCCCATTTTTGGCCGCATTGACCGTCGCGTCAGGCTAACGCCGCTGGGTCGTGCACTGGGCATCCTCGAGTCGCGGTAGGTAGTGGCGCAAGTGGCGGTGCAGTTGCATGCACGAAGCATTCGGCGCGCCGGTTGCATGACGCGTGGGCCTGGGCCTCCATGCTGGGCGTGTTGGGAGTCAGAGAAGTGCGCCCACTTGGCGCGGTTGCATGCCGCCTGCATGGCTGCCCACCCTTTCGCCCGCTGGTCTGGGCAAAAGTGGAGAGTCGCTTGTAACCGCTGGGCGGTTGTACGCACCGCGCATGGTGGTTTGGCTTCTTCTGCTCTGAGCCGGTTTGCTTGACGCGTGGGACCCAGCCCCCGCGCCGCAGGGGAGGACCTTGGAGTGTGTTGGAGAAGACTCAGCCCGTGACGGCTGGGGACGCAAGTAGGGAGAGCCGCCTTTAAAAGGAGGGTGACCCCCTTGGGAGGCGACCATGTCTTCGCGCTCCCTTATGCATCGTGTCTTTCCACCTTCCAAGCCCCCGGATGGGGGATATCCGCCGTCTTTCCGCCTCGTCGTTGGAGGAACGCAACTCTGCGGGAGTTGGTACCTTTCAGCCATCGTTCGGCTTCAAGGATTTTCATCGCGCAGCTCGGCTGCACTCCCCTACCAATGAATAGTTTGGTGGAGGGAAGTGAGCCGGACTGCGGCCTCCGCCCCGTCCTCAGCCTCAAGGATTTTCGTCATCCAGGCTGGGGTGGAGGATCAGGCGAGTCGGGGGGCTGCCTCCGCGTGGGTCGGTCACCCTTTTCTTCCCCTGGCGTCTAGGGGAGAAAGGCATCCTCCAGTCCCGCGGAGGCCTCCTCCAGCCATGCCGGGAGAGGCGGACCGCCGCCACTCAGCCAGGGCGCAGCATTACGTCCTCCGCCCGGACGATGGTTGCGCCGCATACCACGAGGGCGGCGCCCATGTTCTGGGTGGTTCCGGCGAGGGCGAGGACCTGCCGGCGTGCTTTGAGGCGTCCGGTGCCTGCTGACGTGGTGTTGAGGCGGCGGCGGCCGGAGAAGGCTTCTCTACCGATGAGATTGCCAACTCCGCCAGTAGCCCTGGGTCTCCGTCTCCCGGCCTGAATGGCTGGCTCTCGTCCTCGGTGGGTGAGAGTCCTTCTGCCGTAGCACCCGCCCCGAAGCCGCTGCTGAAGCTGCTTCGTCACCCGGGACGGGGGTTGTTGTCGCTGTTGCCAAATCGGGCGGCGGCGAGCCACCCGTCGGCCCTCGATTGCTCTGCGGGTTCCCCAATCTTATGGGGTTGTTCGTACCCGTGGAGACGGAACTGGAGTTCCGTTTGTAATGGCACTTTGAATGCCAGTGTTTTTGTTCATTGTGGCTGTCGGGGCCTGAACATGTATGTAATTTTGGCACGGAGCCGTGTTTTTTCCTCATTTTCGAGCGCTAAGACTCGCCTGTTGGTTGTCCGAACCGCTTCACCAAGCGTGAGTCGCCCCGTGTACAGGTGACGAGTGAGGTATCCATATCCCGGAGGCATAGGAGTCCCTCGGCTCGGTCAGCCTTGTTGTCCGAGGCTTCCCTTGCTTAGTTAGAGAAACCCCTCGGCCGCTCTTCGATGAGCCGAGGCCAGGGGTAGAGGTGTCAGCGCGAACAAAGGCAGAGTTGGCTCGAAAAGAAGACCAGGTCGGCCGGAGCCAGGCCGGGTCGTCCGTCAGCGGGACCGACGCCGGAGTTGTCCAGCCGAGCCGCCTGCTCGGGCCGGATTCCCGGAGAAGACCCTGGCGGCGATGGCCCGGGCGTGGCGATGACATCGTTCTTCAGAGTGGAGATCCTCGGACCGCGTCGCCGTCCGAGGCTAGGTCGGACCTCGCCGAAGGTGTCGTCGATGCCGAGGGTGCTGCTGCTCCCTTCCAGCGTCAAGACCCGAGCCTGCAGGATCGGATTGTCTTGTAGCGTGTGTTTCCTGCGGCCGCCGAGGCCAAAACACACCCTCGCCGTGTTGTAAAGCTGCGTCTCTTTTCCTCTTGTTTCGAGTATCTGGACTTTTTTGTCGGTAACAGAAATGTTCGTGCGAGCGAGAGTTGCTTCTTGCGGAAGGTGATGAGTGAGGTATCCGTATCCCGGAGGCGTAGGAGTCCCTCGGCTCGGTCGGCCTTGCCGCTTACGCGCACTCTTACCCATCCATGGGGCTCTGTCACCGACGCAGTCGAGAAGGCTCGAAGGATCGCTTCGGCAGAAGAGCTTTCGAACGTGAAGACTTGTTCGGTCCGCAGAATCACTTATCCGAACGTGAGTTACTTATCGCAGAAGGTGATGAGTGAGGTATCCGTATCCTAGAGGCGTAGGAGTCCCTCGGCTCGGTCAGCCTTGGCTGCTTACGTGTACTCCGTCGTTTTCAGGATCCACTTTCGAAGTAGCCAAAAAGTGCGAAAGACATTCTGGCAGAAAAGATCTTTTTTCGAGGAAAATTTCGACGCAGAGGGGGTTCCCCCCTTTTAGCCCCCGAGGGAGGGTCGGGCTTTGCCGAGGCGAGGCCGACCCTTCCTTGATGACTAAACTTTGCGTGGGTGCGAGGTATATGATCAACTTGAAAACATCTTAAGGGTAGAAGCGACGTAGCTGTTGGATGTTCCAGGCGTTGCCGTAGACCTCGCCTTGACTGTTGGCCAGCTTGTACGTTCCGGGCTTCAGAACCTTGGCGATGACGAATGGCCCCTCCTAGGGGGGCGTGAGCTTGTGCCGCCCGCGGGCGTCTTGTCACAGCCGAAGCACTAGGTCGCCCACCTAGAGGTCTCGGGACCGGACCCCTCGGGCGTGGTAGCGTCGCAGGGACTGCTGGTACCGCGCCGAGTGTAGCAAGGCCTTGTTGAAAGGGAAATGTGCCCTTGGGCCATTTCTAAGTATTTTGGTGATTTAGTGCTCAACACAGGTGCCTAATTGTAAAATGGAACAAGGTGCAAATCATGAAGTAAAGGTATGTTTCTAAGCCTTAGTACATTGGTTTTGTGGACTAACATGTTTGTCTAAGTGTTAGAAACAGCAAGAAGAAAAAGAGAAAAGGGGAGAGAATGACTTGGCTGTGTGCAGCCAAGTCCCTGCTCGGTCTGGAGCACCGGACTGTCCGGTGTGCACCGGACAGTGTCCGGTGCGCCAGGCCTCCTCGGCGCGAACTGGCCGCTCTCGGGAATTCGCCGACGGCGTACGGCTATAATTCACCGGACTGTCCGGTGTGCACCGGACTGTCCGGTGAGCCAACGGTCGGCCAGGGCCAACGGTCGGCCGCGCAATCCGCGCGAGACACGTGGCCGAGCCAACGGTCGGGAAGGAACACCGGACTGTCCGGTGTGCACCGGACATGTCCGGTGCGCCAACTAAGCGCAGATCTGAAGCAGCCAGCAACGGTCAGAAGTGCTGTTTTTGGAAACAAATCGGGCACCGGACAGTGTCCGGTGTGCACCGGACTGTCCGGTGCGCCACGAGACAGAAGGCAAAGATGGCCTTCCAGATTTGTTCCCAACGGCTCCTAGCTGCCTTGGGGCTATAAAAGGGACCCCTTGGCGCATGGAGGAAGTACCCAAGCATTCCTTGAGCACTCTTGATCACTCACACATCAATCTTGCGCACTTGTTTGAAATTCTAGTGATTTGAGCTCTGTTCTAGTGTGTTAGCCTCTTGAGCTCAAGTCTGGGTTTTGTGTGTGCGTATTCGCTGTGATCTTTGTGTTGTGTGTGAGTTGCTAATCCCTCCCTTACTCCGTGATTCTTTGTGAACATCTTTTGTAAGGGCGAGAGGCTCCAAGTTGTGGAGATTCCTCGCAAACGGGATTGAGATAAGAACAACAAAACACCGTGGTATTCAAGTGGGTCTTTGGACCGCTTGAGAGGGGTTGATTGCAACCCTCGTCCGTTGGGACGCCACAACGTGGAAGTAGGCAAGCATTGGCTTGGCCGAACCACGGGATAAACCACCGTGTCCCTCTGTGCTTGATTCTTGTGGTATTGTGTTTTGTTGAAGACTTCACCTTAGCCACTTGGCATTAACTGTGCTAACGCTTAACAAGTTTTTGTGGCTTAAGTTTGAAGTTTTTACAGGATCACCTATTCACCCCCCCCTCTAGGTGCTCTCAATTGGTATCGGAGCCGTTCTATTCACAAAGGGACTAACCGCCCGAATAGATGGATCCTAAGGGGAAGGGTATAGTGATCAACGACAAAGAGAAGGAGACCTTCGTCAACGAGCCGAAGGACGATAAGCCTACCGACTCCGGCTCGGGTCAAAGACGAAAGGATGGGAAGAAGAAGAAGACCAGGCGCATCAAGGAGATCATCTACTACGACAGCGACGAGTCTACTTCTTCCCAAAAGGATGAGGACCACAACGACTACGAGAGGAGAAAACCGGTTAATTCGAACTTTTCCTTTGATTACTCTCGTATTCCGCAAAGTTCACATTCTCATTTGCTCTCCATTCCACTTGGCAAGCCCCCACACTTTGATGGAGAGGACTACGGATTTTGGAGTCACAAAATGCGTAGTCACCTATTCTCTCTCCATCCTAGTATATGGGAGATTGTAGAGAGCGGAATGCACTTTGATAGTTCGGATAGTCCCATGTTCATTAATGAACAAATTCATAAAAATGCACAAGCTACTACTGTTCTTCTAGCTTCCTTGTGCAGGGATGAATACCATAAGGTGAGCGGCTTGGACAACGCCAAGCAAATCTGGGACACCCTCAAGATTTCTCATGAGGGGAACGACGTCACCTTACTCACCAAGATGGAGTTGGTGGAGGGCGAGCTTGGACGGTTCGCGATGATAAGGGGCGAGGAGCCAACGCAAACGTACAACCGGCTCAAGACCCTTATCAACAAGATAAGAAGCTACGGGAGCACGCGATGGACGGACCACGACGTCGTCCGCCTAATGCTCAGGTCCTTTACCGTACTTGATCCTCATCTCGTGAACAATATTCGTGAGAATCCCAGGTACACGATGATGACGCCCGAGGAAGTACTTGGAAAATTCGTGAGCGGGCGGATGATGATCAAGGAGGCAAGATACGTCGACGACGCGTTGAACGGACCACTCCACGAGCCTCAACCCATTGCTCTAAAGGCAACGAGGAGCAAGGAGTCGCTACCTAGCAAGGTGGTGCAAGTTGAGGCGGCTGGCCTTAATGATGAAGAGATGGCTCTCATCATTAAGAGATTCAAGACGGTGCTTAAAGGTCACAAGGGACAACCAAGCAAGACCAAAGCCAAGGGGAAGCGCTCATGCTTCAAATGCGGTAAGCTTGGTCATTTCATTGCTAATTGTCCCGATAATGAAAGTGACCAGGAAAAGGGGAACAAAAGAGAGAAGAAGAAGCAATACAAGAAGGCAAAAGGCGAGGCGCATCTAGGAAAGGAGTGGGACTCGGATTGCTCCTCCTCCGACTCCGACAACGAAGGACTCGCCGCCACTGCCTTCAACAAATCAGCTCTCTTCCCCAACGAGCATCTCACTTGCCTTATGGCAAGGGAGAAGAAGGTGAGTATTCAAGACTCCACTTATGCTTCATCTAGTGATAGTGAGTCTAGTGATGATGACATAGATTATTCTTGCTTGTTCAAGGGCTTAGATAGATCTAAGATAGAGAAAATCAATGAATTGATTAATGCATTGAATGAAAAGGATAGGCTTTTAGAAAAGCAAGAAGATTTATTGTATGATGAACATGATAAATTTGTAGAGGCACAAAAATCATATGCTTTAGAAGTGAAAAGAAATGAAATGCTTTCTAGTGAAATATCTTCCTGTCATGAAACCATTTCTACCTTAAGAAGTGTTAATATTGATTTAAGTGCTAAACTAGAAGTAGCTAGTAAATCAAATTCTTTTGTTGAACATATGGAAATTTGTACTAGGTGTAAGGATTTTGATGTTAATGCTTGTAGTGAACACCTAGTTCTAATTTCCAAATTAAATGATGAAGTGGCTAGTCTTAATGCCCAACTTAAGACTAGCAAGAATGAAGTTGATAAAATAAAATTTGCAAGGGATGCCTACACGGTTGGTAGACACCCCTCAATTAAGGATGGGCTTGGCTTCAAGAGAGAAGCCAAGAACTTAACAAGCCATAAGGCTCCTGTCTTCGTCAAGGAGAAAGGGAAGGCCCCTATGGCAAATAGTGCTAAAAAGAACCATGCTTTCTTATACCATGATAGGAGACATGCTAGAAATGTTCATAATGATTTTGATTCACATGTTTATGATTCTCATGCCATGTTTGCCTCTAGTTCCTCTCATAAACATGATAGAAATATGAGTAGGAGAAATGTTGCGCATATGCCTAGGAGAAATATTGCTCATGTACCTAGAAAGAATGTTAGTCATGCTCCTAGAAAATTAATGAATGAACCTTCTACCATTTATTATGTTTGTAATGCTCCCTTTGCTATTTGTAGAAAGGGAAAGAAGGTTGTTGCTAGGAAATTAGGGGCTAGATGCAAGGGAGATAAAACTTGCATCTGGGTCCCTAAGAATATTTGTGCTAACCTTGCAGGACCCAACATGAGTTGGGTACCTAAGACCCAAGCCTAAATTTGCCTTGCAGGTTTATGCATCCGGGGGTTCAAGCTGGATTATCGACAGCGGATGCACAAACCATATGACGGGGGAGAAGAAGATGTTCACCTCCTACGTCAAAAGTAAAGATTCCCAAGATTCAATTATATTCGGTGACGGGAATCAAGGCAAGGTAAAAGGGCTAGGTAAAATTGCAATTTCTAATGAGCATTCTATATCAAATGTATTCTTAGTGGAGAGTCTTGGATATAACTTGCTATCTGTTAGTCAATTATGTCAAATGGGATATAATTGCTTATTTACGAATGTAGATGTGTCTGTCTTTAGAAGATGTGATGGTTCACTAGCTTTTAAGGGTGTACTAGACGGCAAGCTTTATTTAGTTGATTTTGCAAAAGAAGAGGCCGGTCTAGATGCATGCTTAATGGCTAAGACTTGCATGGGCTGGCTGTGGCATCGCCGCTTAGCACATGTGGGGATGAAGAATCTCCACAAACTTCTAAAGGGAGAACACGTGATAGGTCTAACCAATGTTTATTTCGAAAAAGATAGACCTTGTGCAGCTTGTCAGGCAGGTAAACAAGTTGGAGGAGCACATCACAGCAAGAACGTGATGACCACGTCGAGACCCCTGGAGCTGCTGCATATGGACCTCTTCGGACCCGTCGCCTATCTAAGCATAGGAGGAAGTAAGTATGGTTTAGTTATTGTTGATGACTTTTCCCGCTTCACTTGGGTATTCTTTTTGCAGGATAAGTCTGAAACCCAAGGGACCATCAAGCGCTTCCTCAGGAGAGCTCAAAATGAGTTTGAGCTCAAGGTGAAGAAGATAAGGAGCGACAACGGGTCCGAGTTCAAGAACCTTCAAGTGGAGGAGTTTCTTGAGGAGGAAGGAATCAAGCACGAGTTCTCCGCTCCCTACACACCACAACAAAATGGTGTGGTAGAGAGGAAGAACAGGACGCTAATCGATATGGCGAGGACGATGCTTGGAGAGTTCAAGACCCCCGAGTGCTTTTGGTCGGAAGCCGTGAACACGGCTTGCCACGCCATCAACAGGGTCTACCTTCATCGACTCCTCAAGAAGACTTCGTATGAGCTACTAACCGGTAACAAACCCAATGTATCATACTTTCGTGTATTTGGGAGCAAGTGCTACATTCTAGTGAAGAAGGGTAGAAATTCTAAGTTTGCTCCCAAAGCTGTAGAAGGGTTTTTATTAGGTTATGATTCAAATACAAAGGCGTATAGAGTCTTCAACAAATCATCGGGTTTGGTTGAAGTCTCTAGCGACGTTGTATTTGATGAGACTAATGGCTCTCCAAGAGAGCAAGTTGTTGATTGTGATGATGTAGATGAAGAAGATGTTCCGACGGCCGCGATACGAACCATGGCGATTGGAGACGTTCGGCCACAGGAACAGGATGAACGTGATCAACCTTCTTCCTCATCGACGGTGCATCCCCCAACTCAAGACGATGAACAGGTTCATCAAAAGGAGGCGTGTGATCAAGGGGGAGCACAAGACGATCAAGTGATGGAGGAAGAAGCGCAACCGGCACCTCCAACCCAAGTTCGAGCGATGATTCAAAGGGATCATCCCGTCGACCAAATTTTGGGTGACATTAGCAAGGGAGTAACTACTCGATCTCGATTAGTTAATTTTTGTGAGCATTACTCTTTTGTCTCCTCTATTGAGCCTTTCAGGGTAGAGGAGGCCTTGCTAGATCCGGATTGGGTGTTGGCCATGCAGGAGGAACTCAATAACTTCAAGCGCAACGAAGTTTGGACGCTGGTGCCTCGTCCCAAGCAAAATGTTGTGGGAACCAAGTGGGTGTTCCGCAACAAACAGGACGAGCACGGGGTGGTGACGAGGAACAAGGCTCGACTTGTGGCAAAAGGTTATGCCCAAGTCGCAGGTTTGGACTTTGAGGAGACTTTTGCTCCTGTGGCTAGGCTAGAGTCCATTCGTATCTTGCTAGCATATGCCGCTCACCATTCTTTCAGGTTGTACCAAATGGATGTGAAGAGCGCGTTCCTCAACGGGCCAATAAAGGAGGAGGTGTACGTGGAGCAACCCCCTGGCTTCGAGGATGAGCGGTACCCCGACCACGTGTGTAAGCTCTCTAAGGCGCTCTATGGACTTAAACAAGCCCCAAGAGCATGGTATGAATGCCTTAGAGATTTTTTACTTGCTAATGCTTTCAAGGTTGGGAAAGCCGATCCAACTCTTTTTACAAAGACATGTGATGGTGATTTGTTTGTATGTCAAATTTATGTCGATGACATAATATTTGGTTCTACTAACCAAAAGTCTTGTGAAGAGTTTAGCAGGGTGATGACGCAGAAATTCGAGATGTCGATGATGGGCGAGTTGAACTACTTCCTTGGGTTCCAAGTGAAGCAACTCAAGGACGGCACCTTCATCTCCCAAACGAAGTACACGCAAGATTTGCTAAAGCGGTTTGGGATGAAGGACGCCAAGCCCGCAAAGACGCCGATGGGAACCGACGGACACACCGACCTCAACAAAGGAGGTAAGTCCGTTGATCAAAAAGCATACCGGTCAATGATAGGGTCTTTACTTTATTTATGTGCTAGTAGACCGGATATTATGCTTAGCGTATGCATGTGTGCTAGATTTCAATCAGATCCTAAGGAGTGTCACTTGGTGGCGGTGAAGCGAATTCTTAGATATTTAGTCGCTACGCCCTGCTTCGGGATCTGGTATCCAAAGGGGTCTAACTTTGACTTGATTGGGTACTCAGATTCCGACTATGCTGGATGTAAGGTCGATAGGAAGAGTACATCGGGGACGTGCCAATTCTTAGGAAGGTCCCTGGTGTCATGGAACTCTAAGAAACAAACCTCCGTTGCCCTATCCACCGCTGAGGCCGAGTACGTTGCCGCAGGACAGTGTTGTGCGCAACTACTTTGGATGAGGCAAACCCTCAGGGACTTTGGCTACAATCTGAGCAAAGTCCCACTCCTATGTGATAATGAGAGTGCTATCCGAATAGCGGAAAATCCTGTTGAGCACAGCCGCACAAAGCACATTGACATCCGGCATCACTTTTTGAGAGACCACCAGCAAAAGGGAGATATCGAAGTGTTTTATGTTAGCACCGAGAACCAGCTAGCCGATATCTTTACCAAGCCTTTAGATGAGAAGACCTTTTGCAGGCTGCGTAGTGAGCTAAATGTCTTAGATTCGCGGAACTTGGATTGAATTGTAGCATACATGTATTTATGCCTTTGATCATGTTCTTTCTGCATCTTGTTGCTTATTATGGTGCTCAAGTTGTACAAACACTCCCTGGACCTCACAAGTCCGTTGCAAAGTGATGCACATGTTTAGGGGGAGATGTGTTACAACTTGACCCTTTGAGACTAACCATATGTTTGAGTTTGCTTGTGTTAGTCACAAAGGAGAATGAAAGGGAAAAGGTGGACTTGGACCATGAAAGACTTCCACTGCACTCCGATGAGAGGGTAACTTATTCCAAGTCCATCTCATGAACTCTTATTGCCATTTGCTCTTAATTGAAGATTTTGGTGAGGCAATGGGGTTAAAGGGCCAAAATTGATCCCGTTTTGGTGCTTGATGCCAAAGGGGGAGAAAATAAAGGCCAAAGCAATAAATGGATCAGCTACCACTTGAGAGATTTTGAAAATAGTAGAATAGAGTCTTTGATTTGTCAAAATTCTTAAGTTGTCTCTCTTGTCAAAAGTTGGCTTCTTGTGGGGAGAAGTATTGATTATGGAAAAAGGGGGAGTTTTTGAAATCCTTGATCAATCTCTTTTTGAATGACTCTCTTTATGCTTAAACATGTGTGTTTAACTTAGAGATAGAGATTTGTGTTTGATTTGCAAAAACAAACCAAGTGGTGGCAAAGGATGATCCATATATGCCAAAATTGATTCAAAATAGATTTGAGTTATTATTTGAAGTATTTTTGTACTTGTTCAATTTGCTTTATGTTGTGTTGGCATAAATCACCAAAAAGGGGGAGATTGAAAGGGAAATGTGCCCTTGGGCCATTTCTAAGTATTTTGGTGATTTAGTGCTCAACACAGGTGCCTAATTGTAAAATGGAACAAGGTGCAAATCATGAAGTAAAGGTATGTTTCTAAGCCTTAGTACATTGGTTTTGTGGACTAACATGTTTGTCTAAGTGTTAGAAACAGCAAGAAGAAAAAGAGAAAAGGGGAGAGAATGACTTGGCTGTGTGCAGCCAAGTCCCTGCTCGGTCTGGAGCACCGGACTGTCCGGTGTGCACCGGACAGTGTCCGGTGCGCCAGGCCTCCTCGGCGCGAACTGGCCGCTCTCGGGAATTCGCCGACGGCGTACGGCTATAATTCACCGGACTGTCCGGTGTGCACCGGACTGTCCGGTGAGCCAACGGTCGGCCAGGGCCAACGGTCGGCCGCGCAATCCGCGCGAGACACGTGGCCGAGCCAACGGTCGGGAAGGAACACCGGACTGTCCGGTGTGCACCGGACATGTCCGGTGCGCCAACTAAGCGCAGATCTGAAGCAGCCAGCAACGGTCAGAAGTGCTGTTTTTGGAAACAAATCGGGCACCGGACAGTGTCCGGTGTGCACCGGACTGTCCGGTGCGCCACGAGACAGAAGGCAAAGATGGCCTTCCAGATTTGTTCCCAACGGCTCCTAGCTGCCTTGGGGCTATAAAAGGGACCCCTTGGCGCATGGAGGAAGTACCCAAGCATTCCTTGAGCACTCTTGATCACTCACACATCAATCTTGCGCACTTGTTTGAAATTCTAGTGATTTGAGCTCTGTTCTAGTGTGTTAGCCTCTTGAGCTCAAGTCTGGGTTTTGTGTGTGCGTATTCGCTGTGATCTTTGTGTTGTGTGTGAGTTGCTAATCCCTCCCTTACTCCGTGATTCTTTGTGAACATCTTTTGTAAGGGCGAGAGGCTCCAAGTTGTGGAGATTCCTCGCAAACGGGATTGAGATAAGAACAACAAAACACCGTGGTATTCAAGTGGGTCTTTGGACCGCTTGAGAGGGGTTGATTGCAACCCTCGTCCGTTGGGACGCCACAACGTGGAAGTAGGCAAGCATTGGCTTGGCCGAACCACGGGATAAACCACCGTGTCCCTCTGTGCTTGATTCTTGTGGTATTGTGTTTTGTTGAAGACTTCACCTTAGCCACTTGGCATTAACTGTGCTAACGCTTAACAAGTTTTTGTGGCTTAAGTTTGAAGTTTTTACAGGATCACCTATTCACCCCCCCCCTCTAGGTGCTCTCAATGACCTCGCCTTGACTGTTGGCCAGCTTGTACGTTCCGGGCTTCAGAACCTTGGCGATGACGAATGGCCCCTCCTAGGGGGGCGTGAGCTTGTGCCGCCCGCGGGCGTCTTGTCGCAGCCGAAGCACTAGGTCGCCCACCTAGAGGTCTCGGGACCGGACCCCTCGGGCGTGGTAGCGTCGCAGGGACTGCTGGTACCGCGCCGAGTGTAGCAAGGCCTTGTCCCGAGCCTCCTCCAGCTGGTCCAGCGAGTCTTCTCGGCTAACTTGGTTGCTTTGGTCGGTGTAGGCCCTCGTCCTCGGGGAACCGTATTCTAAGTCTATGGGCAAGATGGCTTCGGCCCCATAGACTAGAAAGAACGGCGTGAAGCCCGTGGCTCGGCTCGGCGTTGTCCTCAGACTCCAGACCACCGAGGGGAGTTCCTTCATCCACCGCTTGCCGAACTTGTTGAGGTCGTTGTAGATCCGAGGCTTGAGCCCTTGTAGAATCATGTCGTTGGCACGCTCTACCTGCCCATTCGTCATGGGATGAGCCACGGCGGCCCAGTCCACCCGGATGTGGTGATCCTCGCAGAAGTCCAGGAACTTTCTGCCGATGAACTGGGTGCCGTTGTCGGTGATGATGGAGTTCGGGACCCCGAAGCGATGGATGATGTTGGTGAAGAACGCCACCGCCTGCTCGGACCTGATGCTGTTCAGGGGTCGGACCTCGATCCACTTAGAGAATTTGTCGATGGCGACCAGCAGGTGCGTGTAGCCCCCGGGCGCCTTCTGCAAGGGGCCGACGAGATCCAGACCCCACACAGCAAAAGGCCAGGTGATGGGTATCGTCTGCAGAGCCTGAGCGGGCAGGTGGGTCTGCCTCGCGTAGAACTAACACCCTTCGCAGGTGCGGACAATTCTAGTGGCGTCGGCCACCGCCGTCGGCCAGTAGAAGCCTTGCCGGAAAGCATTCCCGACAAGGGCTCGAGGCGCTGCGTGATGGCCGCAAGCCCCCGATTGTATCTCTCCCAGGAGTTCCTGACCTTCGGCGATGGAGATGCATCGCTGGAGGATGCCGGAGGGGCTGCGGTGGTAGAGCTCCTTTCCATCTCCCAGCAAGACGAACGACTTGGCGCGCCGCGCCAACCGCCGAGCCTCGGCTCGGTTGAGGGGTAGCTCTCCTCGGTGGTGATATTGCAGGTACGGGGTCTGCCAGTTTCGATTAGGCGTGACCCCGCTTCGCTCCTCCTCGACGCGCAGTGCCTCACCCTCGGGGGCCGAGGGTACCTCGGACTGAACCGAGGGCGCCTCGGGCCGAGCTGAGGTTGCCTCGGGTTGAGCTGAGGGTGCCTTGGACTGAGCCGAGGGCGCCTCGGGTTGAGCCGAGGGTGCCTCGGACTGAGCGGAGGGTACCTCGGACTGAGCCGAGGGTACCTCGGGCTCGGACGTGTCGTCGATCTTGACGGAGGGTTGATGCAGGTCTCAGGAGAAGACGTCCGGGGGAACCGTTGTTCGCCCCGAGGCTATTTTAGCCAGCTCGTCCGCAGTCTCGTTGTAGCGCCGGGCGATGTGGTTGAGCTCGAGCCCGTAGAACTTGTCTTCCAGGTGCCGAACCTCATCGCAGTAGGCCTCCATCTTCGGGTCGCGGCAATGGGAGTTCTTCATGACTTGGTCGATGACGAGCTGCGAGTCACCGCGAGCGTCGAGGCGTCGGACCCCTAGCTCGATGGCGATCCGCAACCCGTTGACCAGAGCCTCATACTCGGCTACATTGTTGGACGCTGGGAAATGGAGGTGTAGCACGTAGCGTAGGTGCTTCCCGAGGGGCGAGATGAAGAGTAGGCCTGCGCCGGCTCCTGTCTTCATCAGCGACCCGTCGAAAAACATAGTCCAGAGTTCCGGCTAGATCGGAACTGTTGGGAGCTGGGTGTCGACCCATTCAGCAACGAAGTCCGCCAAGACCTGGGACTTGATGGCCTTCCGAGGAGCGAACGAGATTGTTTCGCCCATGATTTCCACCGCCCACTTTGCAATCCTACCCAAGGCCTCACGGCACTGGATGATCTCCCCCAGGGGGAAGGATGACACCACAGTTACCGGATGAGACTCGAAGTAATGTCGCAACTTTCGCTGTGTCAGGGTCACCGCATACAGCAGTTTCTGCACTTGTGGGTAGCGGATCTTGGTCTCGGACAGTACCTCGCTGACGAAGTAGACTGGCCTCTGAACGGGCAATGCATGCCCCTCTTCTTGCCTCTCGACCACAATCGCGGCGCTAACCACCTGAGTGGTCGCGGCGACGTAGACCAGGAGGGCTTCTCCGGCAGCTGGGGGCACCAAGATAGGCGCCTTTGTGAGGAGCGCCTTCAGGTTCCCGAGGGCTTCCTCGGCCTCAGGGGTCCAAGTGAAGCACTCGGCCTTCCTCAAGAGGCGATACAGAGGTAGACCTCTTTCGCCGAGGCGTGAGATGAAGCGGCTCAGAGCCGCGAGACATCCCATGACTCTCTGTACGCCTTTCAAGTCCTTGATGGGCCCCATGCTGGTGATGGCTACGATCTTCTCCGGGTTGGCTTCGATGCCCCGCTCGGAGACGATGAACCCCAAGAGCATGCCTCGGGGCACTCCGAAGACACACTTCTCGGGATTTAGCTTGACGCCTTTCGCCTTGAGACATCGGAATGTCGCTTCAAGGTCGGAAAGGAGGTCAGAGGCTTTCCTCATCTTGACTACGATGTCATCGACGTAGGCCTCGACCGTGCGGCCAATGTGTTCGCCGAACACATGGTTCATGCACCGTTGGTACGTCGCGCCCGCATTCCTCAAGCCGAACGGCATGGTGACATAGCAGTACATGCCGAAGGGTGTGATGAAAGAAGTCGCGAGCTGGTCGGACTCTTTCATCCTAATTTGATGATACCCTGAGTAGGCATCGAGGAAAGACAGGGTTTCGCACCCAGCAGTGGAATCCATGATTTGGTCGATGCGAGGCAGAGGGTAGGGAACCTTCGGACATGCTTTGTTGAGACCAGTGTAGTCTACACACATCCGCCATTTCCCCCCTTTCTTTCTCACAAGCACAGGGTTGGCAAGCCATTCGGGATGGAATACCTCTTTGATGAACCCTGCCGCCATTAGCTTGTGGATCTCCTCGCCTATGGCTCTGCGCTTCTCCTCGTCGAATCGGCGCAGTGGCTGCTTGACGGGTCGGGCTCCGGCTCGGATGTCCAGCGAGTGCTCGGCGACATCCCTCGGTATGCCGGGCATGTCCGAGGGACTCCACGCGAACACGTCGGCGTTCGCGCGGAGAAAGTCGACGAGCACTGCTTCCTATTTGGGATCGAGCCCGGAGCCGATCCGGATCTGCTTGGAGGCGTCGCCGCTGGGGTCGAGGGGGACGGACTTAACCGTCTCCGCTGGCTCAAAGTTGCCGGCATGACGCTTCACGTCTGGCACCTCCTTAGAGAGGCTCTCCAGGTCGGTGATGAGGGCCTCGGACTCGGCGAGGGCCTCGACATACTCCATGCACTCCACGTCGCATTCGAACGCGTGTTTGTACGTGGGGCCGACGGTGATGACCCCGTTGGGGCCCGGCATCTTGAGCTTCAGGTAGGTGTAGTTGGGGACGGCCATGAACTTCGCGTAGCATGGTCTTCCCAGTACCGTGTGGTAGGTTCCTCGGAACCCAACCACCTCGAACGTCAGGGTCTCCCTTCGGAAGTTGGAGGGTGTTCCGAAGCAGACGGGAAGGTCGAGTTGTCCGAGGGGCTGGACGCGCTTCCCGGGAATGATCCCATGGAAGGGCGCAGCGCCTGCTCGGACGGAGGACAGATCGACGCGCAGGAGTCCGAGGGTCTCGGTGTAGATGATGTTGAGGCTGCTGCCTCCGTCCATGAGGACCTTGGTGAGCCTGACGTCGCCGATGACGGGGTCGACGACGAGCGGGTATTTCCCCGGGCTCGGCACATGGTCGGGGTGATCGTCTCGGTCGAAGGTGATGGGCTTGTCGGACCAGTCTAGATAGACTGGCGCCGCCACCTTCACCGAGCAGACCTCCCGGCGCTCTTGCTTGCGGTGCCGAGCCGAGGCATTCGCCGCTTGCCCACCGTAGATCATGAAGCAGTCGCGGACCTCGGGGAACTCTCCTGCCTGGTGATCTTCCTTCTTGTCGTCGTCGCGGGCCTTGCCACCCTCCGCGGGTGGCCCGGCCCTGTGGAAGTGGCGCCAAAGCATGACGCACTCCTCAAGGGTGTGCTTGACGGGCCCCTGGTGATAGGGGCACGGCTCCTTGAGCATCTTGTCGAAGAGGTTGGCACCTCCGGGGGGCTTCCGAGGGTTCTTGTACTCGGCGGCGGCGACAAGGTCTGCGTCGGCAGCGTCGCGTTTCGCTTGCGACTTCTTCTTGCCCTTCTTCTTAGCGCCGCGCTGAGTTGACGCCTCGGGAGTATCTTCCGATGGGCGGCCCTAGGGCTGCTTGTCCTTTCGGAAGATAGCCTCGACCGCCTCCTGGCCGGAGGCGAACTTGGTGGCGATGTCCATCAGCTCGCTTGCCCTGGTGGGGGTCTTGCGACCCAGCTTGCTCACCAGGTCGCGGCAGGTGGTGCCAGCGAGGAACGCGCCGATGACATCCGAGTCGGTGATGTTGGGCAGCTCGGTGCGCTGCTTCGAGAATCGCCGAATGTAGTCCCGGAGAGACTCTCCCGGCTGCTGCCGGCAGCTTCGGAGGTCCCAGGAATTCCCGGGGCGCACGTAAGTGCCCTGGAAATTGCCGGCGAAAGCTTGGACTAGGTCGTCCCAGTTGGAGATCTGCCCCGGAGGCAGGTGCTCCAACCAGGCGCGAGCGGTGTCGGAGAGGAACAGGGGGAGGTTGCGGATGATGAGGTTGTCATCGTCCGTTCCACCCAGTTGGCAGGCCAGACGGTAGTCCGCGAGCCATAGTTCCGGTCTCGTCTCCCCCGAGTACTTTGTGATAGTAGTTGGGGGTCGGAACCGGGTCGGGAACGGCGCCCGTCGGATGGCTCGGCTGAAGGCTTGCGGACCGGGTGGTTCGGGCGAGGGACTCCGATCCTCCTCGCTGTCGTAGCGTCCCCCACGTCTGGGGTGGTAGCCTCGGCGCACCCTCTCATCGAGGTGGGCCCGACGGTCGCGGTGATGGTGCTCGTTGCCGAGGCGACCCGGGGCCGCAGGCGCGGTGTTGCGCGTGCGCCCGGGGTAGACCGAGGCTTCCCGCATGAATCGGGAAGTCGCGGCATGAGGTTCCGAGGGGTACCCCTGCCTTCGGGAGGCGGAGCTCTCAGCCCGTCGGACCGCGGCGCCCTCCAGGAGATTCTTGAGCTCTCCCTGGATTCGCCGCCCCTCGGTGGTTGATGGCTCCGGCATCGCGCGAAGAAGCATCGCTGCTGCAGCCAGGTCCCGGCCGACCCCACTAGATGCGGGTGGTGGCCTGACTCTGACGTTGTTGGCGACGCGGTGCTGGAAGCCCTAGGGTAGATGACGTATTTCTCCGGCCAGGGGTTGGCCCGCCCATGCCTGCCCGACGTCCCGACGGATCGGCTCAAGCGCTCCTGCTCCCTCGTCGAGCCTGGCCTGCACCCCGCGGATTTGCTCGAGCTGTGGGTCATGGCCCCCCGCCTGAACGGGGACCACAGCTAGCTCCCGTGGGATGTCAACGCGAGGCACCGGCCTAGGGAGGTCACCTTCCTCCGGCATGCCGAGATGGTTGCCTTTGGAGGGACCCCCTAGATCGACGTGGAAGCATTCGCGACTTGGGCCGCAGCCCTCGTCGCCGAGGCTACGGCTACCGTCGGAACAGTCGGAAAGGCAGTAGTCGCATGCGGTCATGAAGTCCCGCATGGCACTGGGGTTGCCAAGTCCAGAGAAATCCCAACAGATGCTGGGTTCGCCGTCTTCCTCGGACCTAGAGGGCCCGTAGGTCGAGACGTCCATCAGCCGGTCCCAAGGTGACCGCATACGAAACCCCAGAGGGTTTGGACTCGCCTCTACAAGAGTGCCCGCCAAAGCGAAGCCGCTAGGCGGGTCGAGGCTGAATCCGAAAGACGTGGGATGGGAATCGGTCGGTACCTTTTGGTCGACGAGCGGCGATAATGTCATGTCGGGGGCTGACTGCACCGTCGTCTCAGGTACGAGGGTGACGTCCAGCAAGCTTTTCGCGAGCGTGCTGGCGTCGTCCGCTTGCTCGGGATTGGCGTGTCGCAGGGAGATGGCGCTCGCCTTCGTCTCAAACGTGAGGTCGACGCCCGGTGCGCCCCCCGTTGGGGCGCTGGGGCCGTCGACTCGCTCGACAGCCGACGAGGCGCTGTCTCCTGCTTGGCCTTGGTTGCCCCGCCTCCTCCTCCGTCGGCGGGGGAGAGGACGGGGTGAGCTCGAAGGTCGTTCTTCCACCATGCGGGGAAGACGTCACCGATTCCGCCGCCGGCGGGCGGGTTGTCGACCGCCACTGTCGTTGTCGCACGGCGGTGGAAGGAGTATCACGTCGTAGCTGCCGTCGAGGGACATGAACTCAAGACTCCCGAAACGGAGCACCGTCCCGGGTTGGAGAGGTTGCTGGAGACTGCCCATCTGGAGCTTGATGGGAAGCTGTTCGTCAACACGCAGCATGCCCCTACCTGGCGCGCCAACTGTCGGCGTTCCGAGACCGGGGGGGGCCCTGAGCCGACGAGTGAATGTCGCCGCGTGCCCCAGCCCAGATGGGTCGAGCGCGAGGGCGAGCGCGAAGGGGAGAGAGCGAGGCGGCCGGAGACCGGCGTGAGAGAGGTGGGAATCCGCGGCCTTCGTGTTCGTCCCGCGCCCAGGTCGGGTGCGCTTGCAGTAGGGGGTTACAAGCGTCCACGTGGGAGAGGGAGCGAGCGGCCTCGAGCGAGCGCGTGTCTCGTCCTCGTCCCCGCGCGGCCAACCCTCTCTAAGAGGGCCCTGGTCCTCCCTTTTATAGGCGCAAGGAGAGGATCCAGGTGTACAATGGGGGGTGTAGCAGAGTGCTACGTGTCTAGCGGAGGAGAGCTAGCGCCCTAAGTACATGCCGTCGTGGCAGCCGAAGAGATTTTGGCACCCAGCTGGTGTGATGTCGTGGCCGTCGGAGGAGCGATGGAGCTTGGCGGAGGGACAGCTGTCGGAGCGGTTGAATCCTTGCTGACGTCCTCTTGCTTCCGTAAGGGGGCTGAGAGCCGCCGTCGTCACAGAGTATGCGGGGCGCCATCATTGCCTATCTAGCGGAGCAAGCCAGATGGGACGCCGGTCTTGTTCCCTGCGGCCCGAGTCAGCTCGGGGTAGGGTGATGATGGCGCCTCCTGTTGACGTGGCTGGTCTGCACCCTAGGTTGGGCGATGTGGA
Organism: Zea luxurians; assembly: GCA_029449295.1. NCBI lineage: Eukaryota > Viridiplantae > Streptophyta > Magnoliopsida > Poales > Poaceae > Zea > Zea luxurians. Next base: position 26,875,241 of record JAOPSE010000034.1, on the reverse strand, counting down.
AGCTCCTCCGAAGCCGAGGTCGAGTCTGTCTTCCGTGGCCGAGGTCGAGTCCGAGCCCCCGGGTCGGGCGAGGCGGAGACCGTCGGCTGAGGCCAGGGCGTAGTCCGAGCCCTGGGGTCGGGCGAAGCGGGGTTCGTCATCTTCCGGGATTTAGCCCGTGTCCGAGCCCTGGGTCGGGCGGAGCGGAGTTCGCCGTCTTCCGGGTCTTAGCCCGTGTCCGAGCCCTGGGTCGGGCGGAGCGGAGTTCGCCGTCTTCCGGGTCTTAGCCCGTGTCCGAGCCCTAGGTCGGGCGGAGCAGAGTTCGCTGTCTTCCGGGTCTTAGCCCGTGTCCGAGCCCTAGGTCGGGCGGAGCGGAGTTCGCCGTCTTCCGGGTCTTAGCCCGTGTCCGAGCCCTGGGTCGGGCGGAGCGGAGTTTCCTATGGAGCCTTCGGCCGAGCCTGACTGCCTGTCAATCTCACTCTGTCAAGTGGCACCACATCCGGAGTGGCGCAGGCGGCGCTGTCCTTCTGTCAGGCCGGTCAGTGGAGCGGCGAAGTGACGATGGTCACTTCGGCTCTGCCGGCTGGGGGCGCGTGTCAGGAAAAGGTGTCAGGCCACCTTTGCATTAAATGCTCCTGCGACTTGGTCGGTCGGTGCGGCGATTTGGTCAGGGTTGCTTCTTAGCGAAGGCAGGGCCTCGGGCGAGCCGGGAACACATTCGCCGTTGGAGGGGGGCCTCGGGCGAGACGGAGATCCTCCGGGGTCGGCTGCCCTTGTCCGAGGCTAGGCTCGGGCGAGGCGTGATCGAGTCCCTCGAATGGACTGATCCCTGACTTAATCGCACCCATCAGGCCTTTGCAGCTTTATGCTGATGGGGGTTACCAGCTGAGAATTAGGAGCCTTGAGGGTACCCCTAATTATGGTCCCCGACAGTACCCAAACTGAAACAGATCATGGTTCACCCCTCCTGCCCGTCGCCGGTGGCCCGTCGCCGTCGATTGCCGCTCGCCATGATTCGTGCATCGTGGTCATCGGATAAACATAGCTCGGTAAAAATCCCCGCTGCCGGTGGGCTGGACGCCACCCCGGCCAGCCACGGTACTTCTCCCCTTGCTCACCGCCCGGGAATAAGGATTTCACCGTCGTTGAGTCGTCGCCGTTGTCCGCCGCGTGGCTCTCACTTTCCACCGCATCGCCGTAAGCCTTAGCGGCTCCCCGTTGATCGCCAGAGCAACTGCCACGCCACTGGACACGTATTCACCGCGCCCAGGGTTCTTCCTCATCTCCGGCCGCCCACACTGTCCGCTCAAATTCAGCGCCACCGCCCCGTGGATCTATAAATTGACCCCACAGTGAGCTTCACAACATCATTGCGCACCCAGCCACCAAATATCGTCCTCAATCGTTCACCTGAGAGCTCAAATTTAAGATTTCCCCCAAATCCATTCTCCACCACCTGAAACTCAACCTCACCGCGGCCAGCCGTACTCCGGCCAGCTCATCTTCTTCTCTCCCTCGTTTAAGCCTTTTCATAGCTCTGTGATGCTCGACAACCCATTTAATTAAGCTAGAGGTCCTCTGGTCGCCGGGAACACGACGGTATTGCCGTGATGTTCACGGCCACCGTGGCCAGAGCTCCGTAGTTGATCATGAGCACAATTAAGTTGGGGAAAATGATCAAGGTAGCCCCGATTTCATGTCTGTTGCTCGGAGAGCCTAGCCGTTGCCCCAATCGGCCGGTACAGAGGCTCGCCGGACTTCGGCCGTGCGTGAACGCCGTTGTGGACCTTGGTCTGCGAAGGAATAGAAGTTTAAGGACCTATCTGCAATCTGTCAGTGACTCTGCGCAATAGTAAATGACCCCGCGTCAAGTTATTCGTTTGTTCAGGGCCCTTTTTGCAAAATCACCAGCGCGCGCTGGCGCGGGCGCACTTCTGTCCATTGTTGGGCTGCTTGGGCTGAAGCCAGCCCAATACTATTCACTCTTTCACCTTTTCTTTTTCAGAATAACTTTAGAAATCCCTGGAAAAATGTAGAAAAATCCTAAAATTGTGAGACCAATTTTCCTAGCCTTCTTATTTTCCCTAGAATTTAATAAAAATAGTTTCATGATTTTTAGGTTAAATTAGGAATTTTAAGGTATTTAAAATAGTTTAAGATAGTAGTTCTGGATTTTTAAAAGATAAATGGTAATCCCAAAAATGCTCAAAATTTTTATATGAGCTCATTATATTATTTAGAAGCCTTGGGTAGAATTTGGGTTGATTTGGACCTTGTTTAATCACCAAACCCCAAAACACCCCCTGCCCTATGAACTCCTTTACCGACTCCGGAAACCCTAAGTTCTCGGAGTACCGTGAAGGAAAGTTGTATTCAAGACTTAGATAATAAATTTGTATTATCTTCGCACCCTCATGAGCATTACATGACATTCATTCTTATACATATGTATGGTTATGATTAGAACACGAGGAAGAAGTGGAAGCCACTGAAGAGCAAATACCACCACCTTTGGAAACACAGGCTGAGAACTGTTTCTACTTCAATATTTGTGGATCTGAGCCTGACTCACCCATAAACAAAGGCAAGCCCCGGTGCATTTGCCACCCCCTTGTGTTTTAAAATCTTTCTCACTTGCTTGATGCACTAGGGATATGTGTTGATTGCTTAAACAATTCCTGCATTACTTTCCTTGAATTTGATTACCTTCCTTGGAACCCTGTTTTTACAAAAAGATTTTACTATGCTTAGTATTGCTCTAGAAAAGCAAAAGGATTTGTTTTACAAAAGATGTTTGGCAAAGTGGGAGGGTTGTTTTCAAAAATAAAACTTGACGGTGAATCCATCACGACCGTGATGGATTCGACATCAGAAAAGATGTACCTCTGCCAGGTACCAACCTTTGGGAATAAATGATTAAGCTGAGACCGGGCGGGTGACTTGCACGAGAAAGAGAGTCTCGGTGTAGTGTCTCCGTCTGAGTCGATTAAGGACCTTGTCGATGTAGGCTTGATGATCGAGGACCCTTTAACTGGTCACATGCCTCGTCATGGGTAAGCCTTGCCTCGGGCAGACTAAGGCCAGAATAAGATAACACGAAATGGGCGTGGAGCGGTGGCGAGAGTAGCGTGTACCCTCCGTGGCAAGAGGCTGGACGGTGGTGTATCTGTGCTCTCGGTTTGCGTGAACCTGATCTGGTCTTAAGAAACTCGGTGGCGGGTTGACATATGCAAGGGTTAAGTGCTACATATGTCGTGTGATCGGAGATCCTCAGCTGAGTATAATCGATTCGGATCGCCGTACCTTCGCGGTTATGAAGACTTGGTCACTGCCCTACACGTAGCAATCCAGTAAAGATGAAGGATGAATTAAGAACTTGGCTAGTTCAGGATAAGTGTTTGAACTAGGTTAGAGAGAACTCTAGAGATAAGTAAGTTTACTTAACTTGACCAATAAAACTGGATTTTAAGGATCCACTTTAGTAAGCATTTTTGCAAAACAGAGTCTTTGATTATTGAGAAGCCTTACCTTGACTTCCTTAAACCAGCATACCCTTGAGAGTCTTTTCCTTAGTCGGGTAAGACTTGCTGAGTAATTCCATACTCAGGGTTTATTCCCCCGTTGTTTTTAGGTGAGGAGACAACAAACTTTTGTTGTTTTTGTACCAAGGTGGTGAAAAATGAGGACAATCAGGAATGAAGCTGCTGGAGGACCGGGTCCTCCTTAAAAACTTTTATGTAAACAACTTAATGGGAGGAGTTTTTGCCTCCCAGGTACTGTAATAATACTTTTCAGCACTCGCTTTACACTCTGGTCTGTATTAAACGACTTACTCTTACTTTTCAATAAATGTAAGTTTATGTAATCACTTTCGCATTTCCGCATCTCCGATGAACATATTGTCTGTCAGACGGGTGAAACGTTCCTGGAAAGGTAAGAGAAAAGATACCGAACTTGTCAAGTGATTTAGGAACATCTACAGGGTTGTCTGATGTCTGTTGGACAAGGACAACTGTAGGTGGGCCTAATGACTTGGGAGGTTCCGTCACAGGTATATAACCAAACATGCCCTTTCTCTACTCCTTGAAAGCACAAGTTTCATGCATCGTGCGTCATGTGCGAAGCACGTAAATCAGTTCTCCTTCTCCACTTCTCGCCTACTAGTTACCAGATTGGCCATGAGAAACCACCTAAGACCAACACAATAGGAAGCTACACGCAGCGCAACGCTCTCATATAGTACACCTCTCTAGCCGAAGGAGGACTAGCGATCGAGCCAACTATAAGAAAAAGGATTGAGCTTGTTTTTTAACTTTACCTTTCTGGGCCTTTTGACTAAGATAAAGCATAATATTTGTTTTCATCAATTTAATATCTGATATGTGAACCATATATTCACTTTGCTGTTAAACTTATTTTTATGAGTATCAAATATGATTATGTACCGTCCCAATACAGGGACATTGAGTAATACTGAATCCACATCTTCCTCTCACAAGCTGTCTTGGAATCTATGAGTAACTCACTCTCAGCTAGGTATTAGTGACTAGCCCAATTCTCTTCTCTTCATGTACCTTTTTATAGCATCTCTAAGAAGGACTCTAAACACAGCCCTAACCATAAAATACTCTTCCAACCATGGTTCTATTTTATAAAATTTCATCAACGACTATAGTGATCGGTCTCTTGGGTCCTTAAATATAGTAACCATATGCTATAACCATATCCTCGTTTTATCTTATTTTCTAATAATATGATTTATTTCCTAAATAATATTATTTAAGACTCAACTGTTGAAGTGAAAACTTTTTTTAGGCTCTAAACACGTTAAATATGATACTATTTCAAAATTTAGGACTCTATTTTAGAGTTTATTGTTAGAGCTGCTTTTAGTGGTAGGATTAGTGGTATGAGAAGATAGATGGCAAAATAAAATGAAGAAAGAGAACATTAAAAAGAGGAAGCAATAGTAAATTTGTAAAACACGTGAAATCAGGAAAGGAAAGGAGCAACCGCCGCTCTCTCCATCCATCGCCTTCCCCATCTCCCCCAGTTCCCCTCGTCGTCGCTTCTTCCAAACCCTAGCGGCCTAGCCTGCCTCCTACCTCGCCCGCCGACCTGTCTCTGCCAGTCCTATTCCCCGCGGCAGCGCGGGATCTCCTCGCTCCCGTCGCGCCCTGCACCTACGGTACAACCGCTCCATCCAAACGAGATCCAGCGGATGGAACCCCCGGCGGCGAAGGAGGCGCCGCCGCTTCAGCCTGCGGCGGAGGAGGACGCGATGCTCTCTGCGACGGCGGCCATGGCGAAGGAAGCCGCTGTAGCGTTCCAGGGCTGCCGCTACGCGGACTGCGCCGCAGTGCTCACGAGGCTGCTGGACAAGAAAGAGGGCGATCTCAAGGTGCACTTGTAACTACTCTTTGTGTCTTTCCTAAAGAGGAGTTAGGAGCTCGTGCAGTTTAAGTTTGTGTGCGGAATCTATTGTTGGACACTAACATAGCAAATCAATGGGTTAGACACATCTGTGGTTATGTACAATTGGTCTGGTTTGGCTGTTTGGGTTCCAATCATGTATGTTTGAGTTCCAAGTTCCAACTGTGTAGTTCATAGTTGTTTGAGTTCTCATGGTTGTTTTGAGTTCCAACTGTACTGTCTGTTTGAGATGTCTGTTAGGCGAGGGGTTGAAGACAGGTTCAAGTTTGCTTATGAACTTTGCTGTATGGATTCATCTTCACCATATCTTGTTCTCTGTGCGTGTGCATGCAGCTGTTTCTTGAGCTGCCTTTTCGAACGCCACCACCCAGTTTTACTCAACATCCATGTTAGTATGTACGGTTCTGTTTTCTCAGAAATTGTGCCTAAGGTAACTTGTTCAGTGAAACTGTTTAATCTGGCCGCCTTATTATGCTATAAATTCAGAACATAATCTATCTGAATTCTGAAAACAGCAAGGTAAACAGTTACTTTGGAATGGTGGACAATATGGTTTTCCATTGTCTTTGTATAGGACAAGTGGACAACCATTAGCTTAGACCAATACACTTTCTTCTTTTGCTTTGAGAAGAAATAATTCTTCTATCAGAATTGTTTTCCTTGCATGTGATGTCACAATTTTGAAATTTCAGGTACACCATAACATGGCCATCACTGAATTCTTCTTGGATGATTGTCCTGATTCAAACAGGCTGCTTAAAATTCTTGGTGATTTTAAGGTTAGCGAATCTGCATTATTCATTGTGCTATCATTTTATTGACATGTTAATTTGTAGTGAAGTAACATAAATGACTGTATTTTATATAAGTAAATGTGTGGATGTTACAATTGTGTGTTGCTAGTTACAAAATTCTTTCATTTATAGATAGCGGATTCTGTTGTTTATTCTTGTACTATGTTCTGCATATCTGTATATTCCCTTAGTGTAGAATAGGATGCAGTGTTGTCAAGTCGTCCGACTAATCACGATTACTCGCGATAGTCGGCCTAATCAGTAGACTACATCCAACAAGACCCACCGATGCGATTAGTCCGACCAGAAAACTAGTCGTCTGATTAGTCGAAGATTAGTGTTTCGATCTGAACTGGGAAGACCAGATTAGACGACTTTGTAGATGGGCTGCTGCGTCTGTGGGCTGCAAATGTGGGCTTCTAGGTTTGGCCAACAAGCACAAGACAAAAGCTTGGTGCATCTGTGGGCTGCAAATGTGGGCTTCTAGGGTTGTCCAACAGGCAGGAGGCAAGCGTTGGACGCCGGACACCTGCTCATGCTTACGCGGTCCTTCACCAAGAGCGCAGTCGCCGCCGCTGTTCAAGGCCGTGCAACCGCTAACACCTCACAAGGCTTCGGCCGCCGCCGCCGCACAAGGACGCAGCTGTCGCCACTCAGCGTCGCCGTCGCCCCCTGCCTGCAAGTTCCGGGCGGGCACCTGTCTTGCTGCAGCTCCCCCCTCCCCTCGACTGCAAGTTCCAGTGCTTGCCCTCAAGATGAGCTCATCCTCAGATGGTGACTGTGTTTTTTGCTTCTTAGCTTTCGGTGTTGTGTGTGCTGTCTGTTTGATTGGATGTATGCCCTCTGCTTGTTGCGCGTGTAGATGTGGATGAGAGACGGGCAGTGGCTCGATTACTCGATCTGGTCAACGTCTAATCGCGACTAGTCGAGTGGTCGGTAGCTATACGACTAGGTTCGACCAGTGGCGGATCCAGAAATTATCGAAGCCCCAGGCCGCACTGACATCAATCAAAAGGAGTCGGATGTGTCAATTCAATCAGTTACTTTGCAAAGCAAAAGTGAACTATTTGCACCTAGTTAATAACCCATACCCAAAAATACTAGTTTGAGATATCTATATTCCCACTGCTTACTTGAAAAAGGGTACTCATTGTAACACAGATCTAGCAAAAGTTATCTATCACTCTATCTAAAGCTAATTTCCTTAATTTGTTGGCTTCCTTCTACTAAGCCAACTACAATCATATCTATTCTAAAGTCCACAAAAACTTAACCATTTTGCATTTGCAATACTAAGCTACAATTAAAAGATAATAATACAATATGGCTACCCGTTGTCAAAACAAACATAACTCACATGTACCCACGATTCTGATCGAAAAACTAGTAGCAGCAGCAAGACCACAATCATTTATCTTCTGATTGATCAGCACTACAAGCGCCTGCACGAGGTGAGCCATGAGCCCCGGCGGCAGCCCACACACGTTGGTGTCGAGCAAACCACCAGTCTGGTTGGGAAAATTGGCAAGGTCATTCAAGTAGAAAGGCGCGAGGTCATCCAGCCAGACCTGCCTGAAGCGGTGGTGGAGGCCGCCTCCGTCATGAACGCGGGTGCGTGCTTGTGTGGCATCGACGCCAAAGCTTGGAGGTTGGAGGGAGAGCCGGAGAGGGGCGAAGCGGTGATGACGAGCACTGCACTGGGCGCTGCGCGATGTACGGTGGCCGGAGGGGCGAGGGAGTCGGAGCCCAGAGCTAGAGGGACGAAGGAGCATTGCGAGCACGAGCAACACTGGGTGTTGGCCGGAACCCGGAGGGAGCAGCGCTGCAGGCTTGCAGCGGAGAGGGAGGCACGGAGCAGCGTTGGGCGAGTCGGCGTCGTGGCGAGGCGGCGGTCTGGCACTCCGGCTACGGGCTGACGACGACATGGTGCCCTAGCGTCTGGAGATTTGGCGAGTAGCGGCGGGGCTTCGAGGGCTTCGGGCGCGGACTGGAGTCTGGGGGAAACCGAGAAATGGAGAAGGCGAGGGGCAGCTGCCGGGAAATGAGAGAAAGGCCCAATGAAAATCGATGGGCCTATTTTAGTTACATGGGCTATGCCTTGGGCCGTGGACCGGGTGGCCTGGGGCCTAAATCCGCCCCTGGGTTCGACTAGATGACTTGAAAACATTGATAGGATGCACAAATTTTTTTTGCGATACTCAAAAGTTCATGATGTGCATATGTAGACAAAACAGATGTGCTTGTAGTACCAAAGGATACATCCGCATGTTGACAACTGTGACAACTATTCATCTTATTAACTCTCCTGCCAATTTGTGAGGACATTAAAAGGTCTCAAAAGTTCAAATTATAAAAATATTTAGATATAAGCCATTGTCCAGAAGTTATATGCCTAATCATTAAGATCATGTTTTGGCTTCATTGTCCATATTGTTGGAACTGGATGTGAAGCAATGCAATCCAATGAACATCTTTACTTTTGTTTTTCTGTAATAAGTGAGTTGCATTCGAGGATATTGTGCTTTTCTTGCACCAAATAAATTTACCCTTAGCAGTTTGGCCTATATGCCTTAAAGGTTTGCTTTAGCAACACTGAGGATGCTTCTGTTTGTCAAACAGACACTTGATTTTTTGAGCATGTTGTGATCCTGAGTTGTCAAGCTGCAGTTGGTTTAGTTTCTTTATGGTGTCTAGTGTAACCTACTGCTCTATTTTAGCTGCTATGATCTTGACAGAAATTGGCTGTGGTCAAATTACATTGCAGTAAGATATGTAATTATGGGACTTATTCAAACAACTAAGTGACCTAGTTGCTCCCAAATTTTAGGTGCCTTCAGTTTTTTTTTGAAGTTCTAAATTCGTAGTAGCCTATTAGGCAAACTTATTTCATCATGTTCTAAACTGGATGTAATAGAGTTTGAAACATTGTATAATGTATATCAAAACATATTAAAATTTACTAGTTAGTTGCCCGTGCATCGCTACGGTTTGTATATATGATATACAATTTCTTTGTACAACACAAACAAAACGAGTTGCAGTGGTTAGAGGCGAGTGCTCTCTTCCTAGAGACCATGGTTTGAATCCTGACAGCTGCACTTTTTTTTTTGATATTTTGCTGGCGCACGGGGAACGCTTGCTATGCGCATGGGGAGGGGGACGACACACGACGAAACTCACATTTTATATCAGTAAGGAGGTTCCTTTGTACAACATTGAGTTGCACTGGTTAGAGATGAGTGCTCTATTTCTAGAGACCACGGTACAAATTCTTACAATTACACTTTTTTTGATATTTCGCTGGCGCGTGGAGAACGCTCGCTATGCGCGTGGGGTGGGGGACGATGCACGACAAAACTCGTGCTTTATATTAGTACTAGAGTTATGGTCTGTGGGCGCCTGACCCGTGCCGGGTCGCCGTTTGACCATCCATAGGCGTGCAATGAATTAATTTAAAATAGCTGTGAGAGCTTATTTGTAAAAAGATGATGCGGGACGACCGTTGAAACTGGTGCTTTAAGTATAGTATAGATATAAGGAGGTTTCTTTGTACAACACAAACCAACATGAGCTGTAGTGGTTAGAGGCGAGTGCTCTCTTCCTAGAGACCACAGTTCGAATCATGGCAGCTGCACCTTTTGAGTACGCTCGCTACACGCGTGGGGAGGGGGCGACATACGACGAAACTCGTGCTTTAGGCTATCTCCAGCAGATCCCCTATCACATCCCCTATCTCATCCCCTATTTCAAACTCCACTCCGCAAACAATGTTAAACAGTGTCATCTACAGTTCCACGTCCTCTATTTTATCCTATCTACTGGAGTCAGTCTTATATTAGTAAGGATGACTAGTCATGTCATTCTGTGAAGGGCAGGCATGGGGTGAGAGCTATCTCACTGAGCCACCAAGTTGTGGGTTCGAAGCTGCCTCTCTGCATTTGCAGGGGCAAGGTTTGCCTCGGTTTATCCCATCCGTAGACCACTCATGTGGGAGCCTCTGGCACTAGGTCTGCCCTTTAGTCATGCCATTGTGGCATCTATTTCGTTTTACTATTTCGTTTTGTAATGTAATACTTTTGTGCAATAATCTTGATTTTAACCACTTCGCTATCATTTACAATTATTTCTAGTGCCCCATTGTCTTAGTGAACTTTCCCATCAAATGATCCTGCCATGTCTACCAAAACTCCTGCCACTTGTACCAATGGTTATTTGCCAAATTGCCATACTTTTCTTCATATATTCTTAGTATTTTGGGTCAACCATATCCTTCAATAATAAGGGAGATATTCAATGCCTAATGAGTGGAGCAGAAGTATATTGGTACTGATCTACAATAATAAGGGAGATATTCAAAGTTGTATCAATTACCAGGGCATTAAGTTGATGAGCCACACAATGAAGCTATGGTTGAGAGTTATCGAGAAATGTCTTAGATGAATAACGAGGATCTCTATAAACCAATTTGGTTTCATGTCCGGATGGTTAACCATGAAAGCCATTTTCTTAATAAGACAAGTGATGGTGCAATATAGGGAGCAAAAGAAGGACCACACATGGGGAAGGCTTATAACAAAATACCAAGGAATGTGTGTTGTGGGCTTTGGACAAACATGAAGTCCCTGTCTGGGACAACTCCAGCTCTAGAAAATTTGGTGGAGTTGGTGGAGCAGGTCATTAGGTGCTCCAGAAAATCGTGGAGCTGCTGTATAAGTCATTTTGTTTATTATTTAGATTAAAAATATTTTTAAATCTATTTAAATTAATATTATAAACTACAGCTCCACACTGGAGCTAGAACTCGGAGCCATCCCAAACACTCCCAAAGTTCCAATGAAGTATGTTGGACTCATTGAGGACACGTACAACAATGTTGTGACTAGTGTTTGAACAAGTGATGAGAATATTAATGACTTTTCAATTATAATAGGAAGGACTACATCAAGGGTTAGCTTTGAGCTTTTACCTTTTTGCCTTGATGATGGATGAGGTCACAAGGGACATGCAAGGGAATATCCCTTAGTATATGTTTTTTGCAGATGATGTAGTGCTAGTTGATGAAAGCTGATTAGGAGTAAGTAGGAAACCAGAGTTATGGTAGAAGACTCCAGAGTCCAAAGGTTTTAGACTCAGTAGATATAAAACTGAATACATGAGATGTGACTTCGACACTACTACACATGAGAAAGAAGGTGTTAGTTTGGAAGGTCAAGTAGTGCCTAGGAAGGATACCTTTCAACATTTAGAATCAATGTTACAGAGAGATGGGGTAATGCTGAAGGTGTTAACTGTAGAATCTAGAATCAAAGCAGGGTGGCGGTAGTGGCGCCAAACATCTGGCATTCTATGCGACAAGAGGGTACCACAGAAGCTAAAAAGGCAAGTTTTATAGGACGAGGATTAGACCTAAGTATGGTGCAGAATGTTGGTCTACATAAAGGTGCCATGTTTAACAAATAAGTATTAAAGAAATGTGTATGTTGTGTTGGGTTTGTGGCCATACAAGAAACGACCGAGTCTAGAACAATGATACATGATAGACTAGGAGTACCACCAACAGCTTGACCAACACCAATAAAGATGGTTTGGACATGTCCAACGGAGACCTCCAGAGGCACCAATGTGATTCTAAGGCGCGATAGTAATGGGAAGAGAGGCAGGGATGACTGAAGTTAATATTGAAAGAGGCAGTAAAAGGAGACTTGAAAAGATAGAATATACCTAAAGATTTAGTTTTGAATAGGAGCGAATGGAGAACAACTATCCATGTGCCTGAACCTTGGTTGTTGTTCTTAGTCTGTTGGGTAATTCGCTGCACTCTCATCTTTTCTTTTGTCATAGGAGCACAGGAATAGTGACAGCTCCACCCCCCTGTATGTAGGACAGCAGCTGTTGGGGATTATGGCTATAGTGACAGACGGACAGGTAATTGGTAGCATGACCATAGTAGCAAGCTGTGGGCAGCATAGCCCTTTGTTTGACTTTTGTAATGTTGCTTTTATGTGAAGGTGGTGGCTAGCTGCACCCAGTTCAGTTCATCAACACCATACATTTTATGTGCTTGCTCTGATATCCTCTTCATCCTCCAGTGCACGTGTGTGACTGTGTGGTCATACACACCTGAGTGACAAAAGCTGGCCAACGTAGAGAGTTCATTGTTGCCCTAGGGATTTGAAACCTGTTTTTTTGTGTGCTTTGGCCAAAACTGATGAATTTAGCAACTGCATTACATTACCATGTTCCGTTTACACTAATTTTCTTGGTCATTTCATTCAGTAATGTTCTATCGTTACATTTTTATTCAGAGAAGAAGTGAAGAGCTTGCATGTGCATCTAGAGAACAAGCTGATTCTGCTAATGGGGTAGGAAACAGCGCTCATTCAGGATCAAGAGGGAGTGGTGCTGTACTACCTTTTTCCTCTACACATAATGCGTCAACTTATGGGGATGAATTTGACACGACCATAATTACATTCAACATGGTATGTAGCAGTAACTACTTGATTGCCAAGTATTTCTGTTCTATAGTATCTGTATCAAATAGGTTGCAGTTTTATCCAATATATAAGCACTAAATATCGTTTCACTGATTTGTTCATGACCTCTATGGTTTTGTAGGCTGTCATCCTATATCATCTTCATGACTATGAATCTGCACTTTCTGTTTTGGACCCATTGTACCGAAACATTGAACCAATGGACGAGGTATTATTAGTGATTCCGTAGCTTTGTCATAAGAGAAAATTGTGTCAACACTATTTTTTCTCTCTTACAGCCAACTGCTCTTCATGTATGCTTTCTATTATTGGATATTACATTAGCTTTGCAAGATGCAACAAAGGCTGTGGTAAGTTCCTCTCGCTGTCTAAAATTTGCTCCCTTGGATATAGAAAACATTTTTCCAATTATATTATTTCTACATAATGATTATTCATGTCAATGACGGCCCCTGAAAATGTGCTGAGTGGCATTGACCATGACATAAAAATGGCATTTTGACCTTTATGTTGGTCTTATTATTGATTGTTTATATTCTATTTGTATTTGGCATGTTGGATCATTTTTCTGCCATAAGCTTCCTAGTGTCATATTCTGCTATTTTATTTTGGTGGTGTTGCTGCCAGTTGTTAGTGATCTTTAATATGAGAGAACGAATCATTGTGCAATCATCTGCAGTTCTGCACGATTATATAGTAAGGAGAAAAGGTCCAGGAGGACCACAAAATACAGATACATAAAGAGGCCCTCCTAAGGTGGATTGTCTATTAGATGTAGTTTGTTCGGTGATTATTAGGCTCCTAAAGTTTGGCATGATTTAGAACTTTGAGCTCTAAAAACTCGACCTTGGGGGGGGGGGGGGTACAGCCCCTCAACGTTCTGCTAAGAAGACCTCACGCAGGTTGACAAATCCCCCTAATCCCTGTCCCCACCCATGCACAACGGCTTCATAGCCCATGTGAGAATGACCATGATCTGGGTCGGATCTTAGACCCGTGCTTTGGTGTGGGACAGATGATGGTATTTTTTTAACCTCAATCTAAAATTTGCTTCTATGGGAAGTAGAACCTGAGGAGCGCTACTAGAGCCACCTAACCAACTTAGCTAAAGGCCTGTTCACAGAACTTTGAACACATGAGGTTAGCACTGTCAGATTTAACTGAGATCTTGGCCCTTGTATTTGTAGTGTTTGTTTGCTCTTTTCCCCGCTTTTATATTGGATGTACATCATTGATTTTTTTCCTCTGGTTGTATTTGCTATTTTATGGGACACTCCTGTCCCAAATGAATGATGTTTGGACATTGATTTGGTCTTTGAGACATATCTTTGGTTACTATTTTTTGTTGTGATGTCTATATATATATATACATATACATATATATATATATATATATATATATATATATATATATATATATATATATATATATATGAAAATTATAGTCCTATTGAACTTTTTGGGACAAATCTACTCGCACAATCATAAACATCCAAATTCATCTTAGAAAGTGATTCCTAGTCAAATATTGAAATGGTTGACTGCATGGAACCAAAAACACCACTTATGTGTTTGTATGAAGTATTTCTGATCTTATGTACTTTCTTTCCACATGTTTCCTAGTTTCATATCCTTTTATGACATTTATGTCACCGCAATTCCTTGCTATGTCATGATTCTTAATGAGCAGTCTAGGACTCTAGGGTGTGTTGATCTTTTGTAAGCATGGCAGCAGGTAAGATAGGCCATACCCATACCTACCAGAATAAAAATACCCCACTACTCGTCATGGGTATAAAATTACCCCATATCCATACCACAAACATTCCAGTAAACATGATCATTTTAATCGCAAAAGTAAGTACCAAATACAAATTATTGAAGCCCCATGCCTCATCAATAATGAAAGATACTAAAATAGCATATTATCTTTGTGTCCAGCATGACAAATTCATCGAACCTTAGCACTCATAGCCCAAAAGAGAGTTCTCAACGACAATATACAACATTAGGATAGTTATCTAATTGTTCAGCACACAATACTTAATATTTAAATATTTAAGTCGTGTAAGCTGCTGGAATTAGGGTTATGGTTTTAGCATTTTATTTTATATGAGACACTTCTAATAATCCGGATCCACATGTCATAGGTTAACAGGTATGTGACATGAGAGAACATACCCATTGCGATCTCTAATCTTGTGGTTCCTACATATTGCTCTATTGGAACCTTGAACTCTTTGTGTTAGTACTGTTGTATTTACTTGGGTCTTTCATGGTGTTCATTTGGTCTTGTTTCTTTTTTGGACCTAGAGTATTGACTTCACCTAGAGGAGACTTCGTTAATCTTGTTGAACTTTATGATTGTTTTTGGTTTACAGGATATAGTACAGTACTTGGAAAGGTCGTTTGGAGTAGCTAACACAATGAACCCGAATGAAAATGCAAGCATAGCTCAGCAGCAATTAGCTCAACCGAAGCCTCCTGTGAAAATTAGCATGCCTCCAGATTCCGATTCAAATGCTTATGCTGGTGGATATGAGAACCTTTCGTCGGGAATTTTCCCAGATGAGCAAATAGAATTTGAATCTCTATGCTCTAGTTTTGATGGACATCAGAATGTGGGCAGGCGTATCTTGAATGATTTCTCAAGGGCGTCTGCTGATCTTGCTGCTACTGCTGCTGATTTGAAAGTTAGACTTCAGATTTACAAGGTCCGTCTTCTACTGCTCACTAGGAACCTTAAGGTTGCGAAGCGAGAACTCAAAGTACTAATGAACATGGCACGTGGTAGGGATTCATCTACAGAGCTTCTCTTGAAATCTCAGCTGGAGTATGCCCGGGGGAATTATAGGAAGGCTGTGAAGCTATTGAGCACACCAAATAATCGGACTGAACCGGCAATGCTAGCCATTTTCCACAACAACATGGGATGTATACTCCACCAACAGAGATCGTATCACGCCTCTATATGGTGCTTCAGCAAAGCGCTGAAATACAGCTTATCATTTCGTTCAGAGAAACCAATGAAGCTGTCTACATTATCACAAGACAAGTCTTGCCTTATTTCATACAACTGTGGTATCCAACATTTGATGTGTGGGAAGCCTTTGTTAGCAGCTTCTTGTTTTCGTGAAGCCATGCCGCTCTTCTACAAGCGACCCCTTTTCTGGCTCCGTTTTTCTGAGTGCAGCCTGCTAGCTCTAGAAAAGGGTCTCCTGTGTGCAAATGGTGCTTCCTCATTCAACGATGAGATTGAAATCAATGTTGTGGGGTCAGGACAATGGAGGCAGTTGATTGTCAACCCAGTGAACTCGAGAAGTAATTTAGATTCTGCAGGTGTGACTTTAGGCGAACATAAAAATTTGGTTTCACTTGGATTTGCTAGACAGTGTCTACAAAATGCGCTGCTATTATTGGATGCTACTGAGCAGGAAAATTGGGTAATCGCATCTGATACAGAGGATTGGGACCAAGGAACCGTACATGGATATAAAAGCTCAGGCCAGAAGAATACTACAAGTACAGATTCTAAAACACCTTCAGGCCCAACTTCAGCTAATGTAAATGGAGAACAAAAGGGTACAAGCTTGAATGCTACCTTGCAGAGTTCTCTTGCTTTCTATGACGAGATCCGTAGAAAAGAGTACATCAAAATCAGACAGGCTGTCCTGGCGAACTTGGCATTTGTTGAATTGTGCCTTGATAATCCCTTGAAAGCTTTGACGTATGCAAAGTCAGTACTGCAG
Organism: Zea luxurians; assembly: GCA_029449295.1. NCBI lineage: Eukaryota > Viridiplantae > Streptophyta > Magnoliopsida > Poales > Poaceae > Zea > Zea luxurians. Next base: position 26,858,789 of record JAOPSE010000034.1, on the reverse strand, counting down.
GTGACAGACTGTTCCAGGATGTATGCGTTCCTCAGCCATGTATACGCAGCCGAAGCTCTATGTACTTTGAACAGAACAGAGGATGCCGCTGAGAATCTATCAGTTTATATAAGAGATGGTAATCATGTCGAGTTGCCTTATAGTGTGGAGAATTCTGAAAAGGCCTTGGTTGAGAAAGATAGTGATGGTGAAGACTTGGTTGCTCCTGCAGTGACAAAACTAGCCACAGAAGAACCTGAGCAGCTCAGGCCCGAGGAGGCCCGTGGTGTCCTGTATATCAACCTTGGCATGATTGCTTCAAGGCAGGGAGAAGTTGAAAAAGCCAACTACATGGTGAGCCGTGGCCTGGCGATGTTGCCCAACAACCCCCGGGCAGTGCTAGCATCGGTTTACTTAGACCTTTTGCAAGGGAAGTCCCAGGAAGCTGTCGCGAAGTTGAGACGGTGTAGGAATGTGAGATTTAGACCCGCTAGCATAGCAGCCAGCAGTCAGCAGTCGAGCTTAGAAAAGCCTCCCCTTTCATGATTTCTGTAGTTTACAATTACCGTTATAATCTTTTTTGGACCCTGACCCCAATGTGGATGATCAAAGATGGTAATGCTTCTCCTGTGTAACATATATAAGAAATGAACTCTAACTCCCCTTCTAGCTCCCTCCCAGATTCAGGGGTGGAATGTGTTGGAACTGTACCGTTTTAATTTGCCCTCTTTGGACTGAAGAGAGCCAAGTGATCAAAATAGTTTCCTATGTTTATTCAAGAATTTGGAAAATAATGTGCGGTCAGCAGCTGTTCATCTAAACTCCGAAGCGACCTAGTGCTGTATCAGTGTTCGTTTACGTATCTGTGGAAAAAGTGTGCGAAATAAATCATAGAATAAGCTAAAGCTTGCATTAGTCAATAAAAAACTAAAATATAATTGTGCTAGCGAACTAAAAAAACTACCAAGAATTGCTTAAAAATGTGAAACTTTTTCAGAACTTAACGTTGAACATTAACGTTGAACAAACTAACAAAGTTAAAAAGTTTAAAGATAGTGCAAATACCCATAACATATATAAAAAGAAATTCTCACTTTTTTAACTAAGTCTATCAGTTGGACCTGATTGAACACAATGCAATGAGTTAGCTATCATGTCTAATTGTTTCAACTATACCATTAGATGCGAGTGATAGACCATTGGGTTTATCGTCTAAGATGACAAATAGTAAATTTACAATTTGTCATCTTAGATGATAAATCCAACGGTCTATCACTCGCATCTGATGATGCAGTTGAACAAATTAGACACGTGTGGCTAACTCGATTAGATGTGCTAGATTGGGCTCAGGTGATAGACTATTGGTTTATCACCTTAGGTAACAAATAGACCTGTTTGAGGTGGTGTAGTTGAACTGAAAGTCACTATTGGATCAGACTTTCTTTAGTTATTCGGACGCCTATAAAGCATGTCCGACTACCCGCGACGTCACCATTTGCCCTCAACTCTAGCCACTGCCATCTGAAAGCACCTAGAGGGGGGGGGGGGGGTGAATAGGTGATCCTGTAAAAACTTCAAACTTAAGCCACACAAACTTGTTAAGTGTTAGCACGATTATTGCCAAGTGGCTAAGGTGAAGTCTCAACAAAACACAATACCACAAAAGATCAAGACAGAGGTGACACAGTGGTTTATCCCGTGGTTCGGCCAAGACCAACGCTTGCCTACTCCACGTTGTGGCGTCCCAACGGACGAGGGTTGCAATCAACCCCTCTCAAGCGGTCCAAAGACCCACTTGAATACCACGGTGATTTGTTGTTCCTTTCACTATCCCGTTTGCAAGGAATCTCCACAAATTGGAGTCTCTTGCCCTTACAAGTATATGATCACAAAGAAAGCACAGAGTAAGGGAGGGAAGCAACACACACAAATCCACAGCAAAAGCGCACACACACGGCCAAGAATCGAGCTCACAAGACTATCTTAGAGTTCTCACTTAGAACAGAGCTCGAATCACTTAGAAACACAAACGAATGCGCAGAGACTTAGTGTGGATGATCAAGAATGCTCAAAGGTTGCTTGTGTGACTCCTCCATGCGCCTAGGGGCTCCTTTTATAGCCCCAAGGCAGCTAGGAGCCGTTGAGAGCAAATCCGGAAGGCCATCCTTGCCTTCTGTCGTCGGGGGCACCGGACAGTCCGGTGCACACCGGACACTGTCCGGTGCCCGATTTCTTTCCATAACGGGCGCTTCTGACCGTTGCCGACCGTTGGAAGATCTGGCGCAGTTGGCGCACCGGACATGTCCGGTGCACACCGGACAGTCCGGTGCCGTCTTCCGACCGTTGGCTCCGCCACGTGTCCCGCGCAGATTGCGCGGCCGACCGTTGGCCCGGCAGACCGTTGGCTCACCGGACAGTCCGGTGCACACCGGACAGTCCGGTGAATTATAGCCGTACGCCGTCGGCCAGTTTCCCGAGAGCGGCCAGTTTGCTCCGAGCCAGCCTGGCGCACCGGACACTGTCCGGTGCACACCGGACAGTCCGGTGCTCCAGACCGAACTGAGTCTTGGCTGCACACAGCCAAGTCTTCTCTCCTCTTCTCTCTTCTTCTTCTTTCTGTTTCTAACACTTAGACAAATATATTAGTACGCAAAACCAATGTACTAAGGCTTAGAAACGTACCTTTACTTCATGATTCGCACCTTGTTCACCCATGTACATAAATTCACAATTAAGCACATGTGTTGGCACTCAATCACCAAAATACTTAGAAATGGCCCAAGGGCACATTTCCCTTTCAATCTCCCCCTTTTTGGTGATTTATGCCAACACAACATAAAGCAACTAGAACAAGTGCAAACTCACTTCAAATAAAACTTAAATTTATTTTGAATCAATTTTGGCATATATGGATCATCCTTTGCCACCACTTGGTTTGTTTTTGCAAATCAAACTCAAATCTCTATCTCTAAGTTAAACACACATGTTGAAGCATAAAGAGAGTCATTCCAAAAGAGATTGATCAAGGATTTCAAAAACTCCCCCTATTTCCCATAATCAATACTTCTCCCCACAAGAAGCCAATTTTTGACAAGAGAGACAACATAAGAATTTTGACAAACCAAAAACTCTATTCTACTATTTTCAAAATCTCTCAAGTGGTAGCTGATCCATTTATTGCTTTGGCCTTTATTTTCTCCCCCTTTGGCATCAAGCACCAAAACGGGATCAATTTTGGCCTATTAACCCCATTGCCTCACCAAAATCTTCAATAAAGAGCAAATGGCAATAAGAGTGAATGAGATGGACTTGGAATAAGTTACCCTCTCATCGGAGTGCAGTGGAAGTCTTGCATGTTCCAAGTCCACCTTTTCCCTTTCAATTCTTCATTGAGACTAAATCAAACAAACTCAAGCATATGGTTAGTCTCAAGGGATCAAGTTGTAACACATCTCCCCCTAAACATGTGCATCACTTTGCAACGGACTTGTGAGGTCCAGGGAGTGTTTGTACAACTTGAGCACCATAATAAGCAACAAGATGCAAAAAGGAACATGATCAAAAGCATGAATACATGTATGCTATAATTCAATCCAAGTTCCGCGAATCTAAGACATTTAGCTCACTACGCAACCTGCAAAAGGTCTTCTCATCTAAAGGCTTGGTAAAGATATCGGCTAGCTGGTTCTCGGTGCTAACATAAAACACTTCGATATCTCCCTTTTGCTGGTGGTCTCTCAAAAAGTGATGCCGGATGTCAATGTGCTTTGTGCGGCTGTGTTCAACAGGATTTTCCGCTATTCGGATAGCACTCTCATTATCACATAGGAGTGGGACTTTGCTCAGATTGTAGCCAAAGTCCCTGAGGGTTTGCCTCATCCAAAGTAGTTGCGCGCAACACTGACCTGCGGCAACATACTCGGCCTCAGCGGTGGATAGGGCAACGGAGGTTTGTTTCTTAGAGTTCCAAGACACCAGGTACCTTCCTAAGAATTGGCACGTCCCTGATGTACTCTTCCTATCGACCTTACATCCAGCATAGTCGGAATCTGAGTACCCAATCAAGTCAAAGTTAGACCCCTTTGGATACCAGATCCCGAAGCAAGGCGTAGCGACTAAATATCTAAGAATTCGCTTCACCGCCACCAAGTGACACTCCTTAGGATCGGATTGAAATCTAGCACACATGCATACGCTAAGCATAATATCCGGTCTACTAGCACATAAATAAAGTAAAGACCCTATCATTGACCGGTATGCTTTTTGATCAACGGACTTACCTCCTTTGTTGAGGTCGGTGTGTCCGTCGGTTCCCATCGGCGTCTTTGCGGGCTTGGCGTCCTTCATCCCAAACCTCTTTAGCAGATCTTGCGTGTACTTTGTTTGGGAGATGAAGGTGCCGTCCTTGAGTTGCTTCACTTGGAACCCAAGGAAGTAGTTCAACTCGCCCATCATCGACATCTCGAATTTCTGCGTCATCACCCTGCTAAACTCTTCACAAGACTTTTGATTAGTAGAACCAAATATTATGTCATCGACATAAATTTGGCATACAAACAAATCACCATCACATGTCTTTGTAAAAAGAGTTGGATCGGCTTTCCCAACCTTGAAAGCATTAGCAATTAAGAAATCTCTAAGGCATTCATACCATGCTCTTGGGGCTTGTTTAAGTCCATAGAGCGCCTTAGAGAGCTTACACACGTGGTCGGGGTACCGCTCATCCTCGAAGCCAGGGGGTTGCTCCACGTACACCTCCTCCTTTATTGGCCCGTTGAGGAAAGCGCTCTTCACATCCATTTGGTACAACCTGAAAGAATGGTGAGCGGCATATGCTAGCAAGATACGAATGGACTCTAGCCTAGCCACAGGAGCAAAAGTCTCCTCAAAGTCCAAACCTGCGACTTGGGCATAACCTTTTGCCACAAGTCGAGCCTTGTTCCTTGTCACCACTCCGTGCTCGTCTTGTTTGTTGCGGAACACCCACTTGGTTCCCACAACATTTTGCTTGGGACGAGGCACCAGCGTCCAAACTTCATTGCGCTTGAAATTGTTAAGTTCCTCCTGCATGGACAACACCCAATCCGGATCTAGCAAGGCCTCCTCTACCCTGAAAGGCTCAATAGAGGAGACAAAAGAGTAATGTTCACAAAAATTAACTAGACGAGACCGAGTAGTTACTCCCTTGCTAATGTCACCCAGAATTTGGTCGACGGGATGATCCCTTTGAATCATCGCTCGAACTTGGGTTGGAGGTGCCGGTTGCGCTTCTTCCTCCATCACATGATCATCTTGTGCTCCCCCTTGATCACACGCCTCCTTTTGATGAACCTGTTCATCGTCTTGAGTTGGGGGATGTACCGTCGTTGAGGAAGAAGGTTGATCTCGTTCATCTTGTTCCTGTGGCCGAACGTCTCCAATCGCCATGGTTCGTATAGCGGCCGTTGGAACATCTTCTTCATCTACATCATCACAATCAACAACTTGCTCTCTTGGAGAGCCATTAGTCTCATCAAATACAACGTCGCTAGAGACTTCAACCAAACCCGATGATTTGTTGAAGACCCTATACGCCTTTGTATTTGAATCATAACCTAATAAAAACCCTTCTACAGCTTTGGGAGCAAACTTAGAATTTCTACCCTTCTTCACTAGAATGTAGCACTTGCTCCCAAATACACGAAAGTAAGATACATTGGGTTTGTTACCGGTTAGTAGCTCATACGAAGTCTTCTTGAGGAGTCGATGAAGGTAGACCCTGTTGATGGCGTGGCAAGCCGTGTTCACAGCTTCCGACCAAAAGCACTCGGGGGTCTTGAACTCTCCAAGCATCGTCCTCGCCATATCAATTAGCGTCCTGTTCTTCCTCTCTACCACACCATTTTGCTGTGGTGTGTAGGGAGCGGAGAACTCGTGCTTGATCCCTTCCTCCTCAAGAAACTCCTCCACTTGAAGGTTCTTGAACTCGGACCCGTTGTCGCTCCTTATCTTCTTCACCTTGAGCTCAAACTCATTTTGAGCTCTCCTGAGGAAGCGCTTGAGGGTCCCTTGGGTTTCAGACTTATCCTGCAAAAAGAACACCCAAGTGAAGCGGGAAAAGTCATCAACAATAACTAAACCATACTTACTTCCTCCTATGCTTAGATAGGCGACGGGTCCGAAGAGGTCCATATGCAGCAGCTCCAGAGGTCTTGACGTGGTCATCACATTCTTGCTGTGATGCGCTCCTCCCACCTGTTTTCCTGCCTGACAAGCTGCACAAGGTCTATCTTTTTCGAAATGCACATTTGTTAGACCTATCACGTGTTCTCCCTTTAGAAGCTTGTGGAGGTTCTTCATCCCCACATGAGCTAAGCGGCGATGCCACAGCTAGCCCATGCAAGTCTTAGCCATTAAGCATGCATCTAGACCGGCCTCTTCTTTTGCAAAATCAACTAAATAAAGCTTGCCGTCTAGTACACCCTTAAAAGCTAGTGAACCATCACATCTTCTAAAGACAGACACATCTACATTTGTAAATAAACAATTATATCCCATTTGACATAATTGACTAACAGATAGCAAATTATATCCAAGACTCTCCACTAAGAATACATTTGAGATAGAATGCTCATTAGAAATTGCAATTTTACCTAACCCTTTTACCTTGCCTTGATTCCCATCACCGAATATAATTGAATCTTGGGAATCCTTATTCTTGACGTAGGAGATGAACATCTTCTTCTCCCCCGTCATATGGTTTGTGCATCCGCTGTCGATAATCCAGCTTGAACCCCCGGATGCATAAACCTGCAAGGCAAATTTAGGCTTGGGTCTTAGGTACCCAACTCATGTTGGGTCCTGCAAGGTTAGCACAAATATCTTTAGGGACCCAAATGCAAGATTTATCTCCCTTGCATCTTGCCCCTAACTTCCTAGCAACTATTTTCCTACCCTTTCTACAAATAGCAAAGGAAGTGTTTAAGGCACAATAAATTACAGAAGGTTCATTCACTACTTTCCTAGGAGCATGAATAACATTCTTTCTAGGTACATGAGCAATATTTCTCCTAGACTTATGTACAACATTTCTTCTACACATATCCCTATCATGCTTATAAGAAGAACTAGAAGCAAACATGGCATGAGAATCATAAACATGTGAATCAAAATCATTATAAGCATTTCTAGCATTTCTCCTATCATAATACATAAAAGCATGGTTCTTTTTAGCATTAATAGCCATAGGGGTCTTCCCTTTCTCCTTGACGAAGATGGGAGCCTTATGGCTTGTTAAGTTCTTGGCCTCTCTCTTGAAGCCAAGACCATCCTTAATTGAGGGGTGTCTACCAATCGTGTAGGCATCCCTTGCAAATTTTATTTTATCAACTTCATTCTTGCTAGTCTTAAGTTGGGCATTAAGACTAGCCAATTCCTCATTTAATTTGGAAATTAAAACTAGGTGCTCACTACAGGCATCAATATCGAAATCCTTACATCTAGTGCAAATCTTAACATGTTCTACACACGAATTAGATTTATTTGCTACTTCTAATTTAGCATTTAAATCATTGTTAACACCTTGTAAGGTAGAAATGGTTTCATGACAAGCAGATAGTTCACTAGAAAGCATTTCATTTCTTTTAATTTCTAAAGCATATGATTTTTGTGCCTCTACAAATTTATCATGTTCATCATACAATAAATCCTCCTGCTTTTCTAAAAGCCTATCCTTTTCATTCAATGCATCAATCAATTCATTGATTTTATCTATCTTAGATCTATCTAAGCCCTTGAACAAGCATGAATAATCTATGTCATTATCATCACTAGACTCACTATCACTAGAAGAAGCATAAGTGGAGTCTTGAGTACTCACCTTCTTCTCCCTTGCCATAAGGCAAGTGAGACGCTCGTTGGGGAAGAGAGCCGATTTGTTGAAGGCAGTGGCGGCGAGTCCTTCGTTGTCGGAGTCGGAGGAGGAGCAATCCGAGTCCCACTCCTTTCCTAGATGCGCCTCGCCCTTTGCCTTCTTGTATTGCTTCTTCTTCTCTCTTTTGTTCCCCTTTTCCTGGTCACTTTCATTATCGGGACAGTTAGCGATAAAATGACCAAGCTTACCGCATTTGAAGCATGAGCGCTTCCCCTTGGTCTTGGTCTTGCTTGGCTGCCCCTTGCGACCATTTAGCGCCGTCTTGAATCGCTTGATGATGAGAGCCATCTCTTCATCATTGAGTCCGGCCGCCTCAATCTGTGCCACCTTGCTGGGTAGCGCCTCCTTGCTTCGTGTTGCCTTGAGAGCAAGGGGTTGCGGCTCGTTGATCGGACCGTTCAACGCTTCATCGACGTATCTTGCCTCCTTGATCATCATCCGCCCGCTTACGAATTTTCCAAGCACTTCCTCGGGCGTCATCATCGTGTACCTGGGATTCTCACGAATATTGTTCACGAGAAGAGGATCAAGTACGGTAAAGGACCTGAGCATTAGGCGGACGACGTCGTGGTCCGTCCATCGCGTGCTCCCGTAGCTTCTTATCTTGTTGATAAGGGTCTTGAGCCGGTTGTACGTTTGCGTTGGCTCCTCGCCCCTTATCATCGCGAACCGTCCAAGCTCTCCCTCCACCAACTCCATCTTGGTGAGCAAGGTGACGTCGTTCCCCTCATGAGAAATCTTGAGGGTGTCCCAGATTTGCTTGGCGTTGTCCAAGCCGCTCACTTTATGGTATTCATCCCTGCACAAGGAAGCTAGAAGAACAGTAGTAGCTTGTGCATTCTTATGAATTTGTTCATTAATGAACATGGGACTATCCGAACTATCAAAGTGCATTCCACTCTCTACAATCTCCCATATACTCGGATGGAGAGAGAATAGGTGACTACGCATTTTGTGGCTCCAAAATCCGTAGTCCTCTCCATCAAAGTGTGGGGGCTTGCCGAGTGGAATGGAGAGCAAATGTGAATGTGAACTTTGCGGAATACGAGAGTAATCAAAAGAAAAGTTCGAATTAACCGGTTTTCTCCTCTCGTAGTCGTTGTGGTCCTCGTCCTTTTGGGAAGAAGTAGACTCATCGCTGTCGTAGTAGACGATCTCCTTGATGCGCCTTGTCTTCTTCTTCTTCCCTTCCTTCCGTCTTTGGCCCGAGCCGGAGTCGGTAGGCTTATCGTCCTTTGGCTCGTTGACGAAGGATTCCTTTTCTTTGTCGTTGATCACTATACCCTTCCCCTTAGGATCCATCTCTTCGGGCGGTTAGTCCCTTTGTGAAGAGAACGGCTTTGATACCAATTGAAAGCACCTAGAGGGGGGGGGTGAATAGGTGATCCTGTAAAAACTTCAAACTTAAGCCACACAAACTTGTTAAGTGTTAGCACGATTATTGCCAAGTGGCTAAGGTGAAGTCTCAACAAAACACAATACCACAAAAGATCAAGACAGAGGTGACACAGTGGTTTATCCCGTGGTTCGGCCAAGACCAACGCTTGCCTACTCCACGTCGTGGCGTCCCAACGGACGAGGGTTGCAATCAACCCCTCTCAAGCGGTCCAAAGACCCACTTGAATACCACGGTGATTTGTTGTTCCTTTCACTATCCCGTTTGCAAGGAATCTCCACAAATTGGAGTCTCTTGCCCTTACAAGTATATGATCACAAAGAAAGCACAGAGTAAGGGAGGGAAGCAACACACACAAATCCACAGCAAAAGCGCACACACACGGCCAAGAATCGAGCTCACAAGACTATCTCAGAGTTCTCACTTAGAACAGAGCTCGAATCACTTAGAAACACAAACGAATGCGCAGAGACTTAGTGTGGATGATCAAGAATGCTCAAAGGTTGCTTGTGTGACTCCTCCATGCGCCTAGGGGCTCCTTTTATAGCCCCAAGGCAGCTAGGAGCCGTTGAGAGCAAATTCGGAAGGCCATCCTTGCCTTCTGTCGTCGGGGGCACCGGACAGTCCGGTGCACACCGGACACTGTCCGGTGCCCGATTTCTTTCCATAACGGGCGCTTCTGACCGTTGCCGACCGTTGGAAGATCTGGCGCAGTTGGCGCACCGGACATGTCCGGTGCACACCGGACAGTCCGGTGCCGTCTTCCGACCGTTGGCTCCGCCACGTGTCCCGCGCAGATTGCACGGCCGACCGTTGGCCCGGCAGACCGTTGGCTCACCGGACAGTCCGGTGCACACCGGACAGTCCGGTGAATTATAGCCGTACGCCGTCGGCCAGTTTCCCGAGAGCGGCCAGTTTGCTCCGAGCCAGCCTGGCGCACCGGACACTGTCCGGTGCACACTGGACAGTCCGGTGCTCCAGACCGAACTGAGTCTTGGCTGCACACAGCCAAGTCTTCTCTCCTCTTCTCTCTTCTTCTTCTTTCTGTTTCTAACACTTAGACAAATATATTAGTACGCAAAACCAATGTACTAAGGCTTAGAAACGTACCTTTACTTCATGATTCGCACCTTGTTCACCCATGTACATAAATTCACAATTAAGCACATGTGTTGGCACTCAATCACCAAAATACTTAGAAATGGCCCAAGGGCACATTTCCCTTTCACCATCGCATCTCCATTGCCTTGCAACCACTTCTCCCCACCGTCGTACCAACCACATTGCATCGTGTCGTCGCAGGTTCTTCCCCACCCGCATGGTCGTGGCCCCCTCCACGTCGATCGGTCACGACAACTTCCCTAGTGGTCGTCGCGTCCACTGGAGGCCATCTTCATTGCCTCGGCTTGCACACCTTCCATATCGCACCTGCACATCTCCACCCTACTGGTGTAACACCCCAGGTGTTACTTAGGGTTTTCACTCAAGCCTACACTATTGAACCCATCATCACATGTGGTTTAGTTTGAGCAAAAGACACCAAACTTGAGGGTCAAGATCCTAAGTAGGTGTAACCCATCTTAGAAGTCATGCTTTGGCCTTATCATGCACCTAAAGAGGAGAGAATGACTCAAACCCTAATTCAACTCCCTTAGGCAAATGGAGCCCTAGAGGGGAGTTTAGTAAAAAGGCTATGTAAACCACATTGTCATGACTTGGGCTAATTATAAAAGTTATAGTACACTTAATACCCTACAAAACATAGAAAGAGTGTGACCCCAAAAAGATTTCAGAAAAGCCCCAAAAAGGTCACCAAAGAGAAGAGCATAAAAGAAAAATCAGATTTTTCTCAAGTTCAAAACCGACCCTCTTTCAAAGATCAAACATCTTCACCTTTTTCCAAACCTCAAAACCAAAGGGGCCAATTGACAAAATGACGCCTAAAGACCCCTAGAACACTCTGGAAAAATTTGAAAACAAACCCATTTGGTTTGACATGTTTTGGCGCCCATTTTCCACCAGACAAGTCTGGTCGGACAGACCCAACTTCATCTCCTCGTAACTTGCCAACCCAAGATCAAATCCACTTGAGCACTGCATGAGATACAAAGGGTATACAACAAGGAAGAAATCTTGTACAGGGATTTTGGATAGATACGAAGAGATCACGGGCCAATCGACACTTGAAGATGACCAGAACAAATGCTGCCACGTGCTCGATGCCTTGTCTGACCGGCCGAGCGCGCCCCCGCGTATGGTTGGCCACCCCCGTGCACACGCCCGTACCGTGCCCGCGAGCGGCTATAAAGCCCACCCTCGTGCACGAACATCTTCCCCGTTGCCTCCTCCGCACCCCGCCTAACTTTCCTGAGCTCACCCGCAGCTCCGGTGACCTCCCCGCGACCTGCCAGAGCCGCCCGAGGATGCCCGCCGTGGCCAAACCTTTCCCGCCCACCTCCGCTCGATCCGAGCCCTCGGATAGCTTCATCGTGAGGCCGTGAAGCTTGCCCGAGCTTGAGCCGAAGACCAGCCCCACCGGAATAGTGCAATCGCGCTCGCCGGAGTTCGTGAACCCGCCGGAGCACGTGGACCGGGTAATCCACTGAACCATTTCTCAATTCTTTGCGCACGTGGCCTCTACATCACCCAGTGAAGCTCCTCGTGCACTTTAATTGAACCCTACCGCCTAGTTTGCCCGGAGCAGGAGCCACCGCCGACCTCCGCCGCCTGCGCTCGTGGCCAGAGCAGCTCCGACCACCTCCGACGCCGACCCGCACACCGACATGACCGCCGTGACATCCCCAACATCACTGACCACCCCGTCGGACCTCTACTGCCGCCGGTAAGCCGCGCCGCCGTGATCCTTGCCCCGGTTACTGTTCCAGCCAGCTAGGGAGCGTGGGTTAGGTTTAGGTTAAGTCCAGGGGGTTTTGTGCAAGGTCAGTGACTCATGCAAATAGTAGACCGAGGGCTGATTTGTGAGAGAAAAGGGGGAAGAAACCCAGGGACTTCAGCGCAAACCTGTATTTCTTTTCCATTTCGAATTTACTTTTCTTTTAAATATTGCAGAGAACTTAATAAATGCATAACTTGAAGAATAATCATCCAAAATTAGTCAAACCAATTTTGCTAGACTTTGTGAAATATAAACTTTCAGGCAAAAATAATAAACCCCATAGTTCTTGTAATGTCTTATAGAGTTTTGAATTAAATAAGAAAACTGCCCAAAATTTATTAATGAAGGAAAAAATAGAAATATTGTTAGACCAGGGTTGAGAAAAATAGTGGGGACCCTAACCTAGTAGTTACACTGTTTTAAATTAATAAACACCCCAGTATACAAGGTTAAGGAAGGTTTATTCACTAAAGCTTATTTATGCTCAAACTTAGGAAAATTAAGAAAAGGGATTGAAAATGGAAACCAGAGGGCAACCATATTTTTCCTAGCATGCCTAAGTTATGTAGTTCACAAGAAAAATCTGTTGAACCATAGTCCTTTGAAAAGAAATTGCACTCACAATTATTCATGAAAAACAGAGAAAACTTTGAAAAGTCCTATGAAAATAATCCTAAAGAGAAAACACCCCTACCTTAGGAATGACTATTCTTGTGCTTAGAAGAACCTAGGAAAAATACAAGTTCTGTTGTTTGATATTTTTCAAATAACAAGTTAGTTATAAGTGTCTTTTTGGCTTTAAGCTTTAGAAAATCATAACTAAATAGCCACTAAGTAACCCTCTATGATTTTTTGGCATAGAAGCATGTTATTACCCAAAGATACCAGCAAAAATAACTCTTAGTACAGAACCCACACCTAGGTAAGAGTTGTAGTGCAAAGTAACCCCTCTGCCCCAACTTTTGTTATTTTTGTCCAGGGCATAATCTATTTATTTTTGACCTCAAATTTATAGGACAGACTACAGTGACCAATATTAACCCACTGTAATTTTTACAGAATTTTTGGAAATTTTTAAATCACTGTTGTAGTTCAAACCCACCTTAAAAGCATAAAAAGCAAATAAAGAGAGGAATTAGTAGTGGAGATTAATGTTACCTTGACCAAATCAGCAAAACCCTTGAGTACCTAATAGAACCTTTAAAGGGCAATCCAAGTCTTAATCCACTATGTTTGCCTCTAAGCAAAACCTCAAACCTAAATTACTAAGCATAAACCACTGAGAGCTTTTTATAACGAGAAAACCCTAAGTTATCAACTAACTTAGCCTTTTCTTCACTATGCATAATAGTTACTAAACTCTGCATATCATAGCATACATATATCTTATTCATTGCATTCGATAGATTGCAACCTCGCTGACGGAGAGTACATCCTCGTGCCGGAGCAAGGAGTTGCTTAGGAGGTAGCTCAGGATCCATCACCAGAGCCTGCCATCGAGGATCTGCCTGCCCCAGCTTTGGAAGGCAAGCCTCGGTTTTATGCATAACCGTTTATATATGCTATTTTACTACACTTAATGTTTGTAGGCTTGTACTGTGCACTTAAGTGTAGGAGTTGTCTGAAACCCTAGTTGCATGAACTCAGGAGTCCTTTTGAGATGGATACTAGTATGCTAGGTCGAGTAGCTGCTTTGCTAATTAAGGATCTCAGTAGAAGTCGAGTGATTTTCTAGCACTCGCGCGAGGTCAAGAATTGATTGTATCCACTTTGATAACAGAATGATGATGGTCTGTGGACACGGATCCATGGGGATGCGTTGTTTATGAGACGGAAAGTGGAATAAGGATTAACGTGCAGATACCTGTGTCAAGCGTTTGAACGTACTAAGCACATGCCGAGAAATATGGTAAATCGGTAAGCCTAGTACCTGATTGAACCTAGCAGCAGATTGCCCTCCTCACGCGACCTGAGACGTGGTCTCCCATTCTGGTTATGGTGGGTACAAGTGCGGTCACTGCACGACGGCAGTCGGGGTCAGTGAGGCATTGTACGCCAAGGCGGTGAGCCCCTCTCTGCTGATGGGGAATCGATGGGGACGGTTGATGTGTGTGGGGACAGAGTGCCTTGCCACGTTGTGTGTTTAGGTTTACCTTGCAAGGATAAAAACTCGATTCGAATCGTCTGCTTCTCGCAGCTAATGAGACTGCTTGATCCATTGTACTGCATTGAGTAATAAGTGGAAATGAGTTGACGTAACAAAAGATGTTGATTGCTAAATGTTTGATACCATGTATGATTATCTAGGTACACATTTAGTCTTAAGAGAGTCACACTAAAACTTGAAAAGCTAAAATTTGATAATAGACTCAGCTAGTGCTTTTGGCAAACCAAACCCCTCAGCCAAACAACTGCATGTCTAGAGGTAGAGGAGTAGACTCCCCACACCGGGTAAGTCTAGCTGAGTATTAGTATACTCAGCCTTGCTTGTGGCATAATTTTTACAGGTTCCCTGGAGGACATGGTTGCTGGAGTGACTTGGCCGTCCACCTTGCCACCGGGTTGGACAGTCGAGTGGGACCCTACCTTGGCTGAGGAGGAGCATGAGGAGTGATGGGGCAGGCTTCCCCCTCCCTCCATTTATTTATCGTTAGTTTTATTCCGCTGCATCCCGAATAATGATCATTACTTTTGCTAAAACTCTGATGATGTTGTAATAAATTTAATACTCCTTAATGTATGGTTTTATGTTTTATTGTATTTGCTCTGTGCCTCACCATCGAGTGAGTACGTGGTACTTGATCCTGTTAGTGGCCTCGTCAGACTAGATCCGAGGGACTGACATGTTATTCCTATTTAAGTGTCGTCTGGCCTCTAAGGTGGGACTTAGACACTTAAGTTGGAATAATTTGGGCGGTTCCGCCACAACTGGTGCGGTCGCTTGCCGTCGTATCTCGTACGCGGGAGCAACAACTTGTCCATGGGAGGAGGACCACCTTGTCCGCGGGATAACATCTTCGTCACCTCGGCTCGCCACGCCTCTGCCTGATCGCTTCGACCACCACGTCACCATGTTCTCCGCCATATGCCTTCAGCGAGAATCACCACATGGCTATTAGAAGTTAGTGGTAACGAGATTGAGACAAATGACAGAGACAATCACAGTTATCTTTATTGCAGAGAGGATTCTGATATATATACATGTGTAGGGGTGCATTCCCAAGGGGTGTGTCCCTTGGGAATTATCTGTCACACCCCTTGGATTGATCATAAATACAATATTTTGTAACACTCCCCCTTGATCAATCCAAATCCATTTGATCATCTGCAAGTTGTCTTTCAATATATTATCTCCTCAAAAACCCTGTGGAAAAAATAAGGAGTACACAATGTCTTTTGGATAATGAGAATAATCTCACTCAAACTTCAAAAGAAAATATGCTTGTAATCATCATTCGTAAAAACCCCTATGGAGAAAAGTCAATGATGAAGCATATATCTTAGTTGATATTACCTCGTTAAAAACTCTGAATGAGAAAACCTCAATAAGGCAAAACTCATACAAAGAAAAGAGTATAATATGATGGTTCAAAACATGTCAAAATATCATGGAGAATTACTCCCCTTGATCCTTGCAAGCACTTAAGTCTTCTCATACTAATCCCCTCAACATGTTTCTGAAACGTGGAGTATGGTAGAGATTTTGTGAATGGATCAACAAGATTATTGAAAGGGAAATGTGCCCTTGGGCCATTTCTAAGTATTTTGGTGATTGAGTGCCAACACATGTGCTTAATTGTGAATTTATGTACATGGATGAACAAGGTGCAAATCATGAAGTAAAGGTATGTTTCTAAGCCTTAGTACATTGGTTTTGTGTACTAATATATTTGTCTAAGTGTTAGAAACAGAAAGAAGAAGAAGAGAGAAGAGGAGAAAAGACTTGGCTGTGTGCTGCCAAGACCCAGCTCGGTCTGGAGCACCGGACTGTCCGGTGTGCACCGGACAGTGTCCGGTGCGCCAGACTGACTCGGCGCGAACAGGCCGCTCTCGGGAATTCGCCGACAGCGTACGACTAAAATTCACCGGACTGTCCGGTGTGCACCGGACTGTCCGGTGAGCCAACGGTCGGCGGGGCCAACGGTCGGCCGCGCAATCCGCGCGGGACACGTGGCCGAGCCAACGGTCGGAAGACGGCACCGGACTGTCCGGTGTGCACCGGACATGTCCGGTGCGCCAACGGCTCCAGATCTTCCAACGGTCGGCAACGGTCGGAAGCGCCAGTTATGGAAACAAATCGGGCACCGGACAGTGTCCGGTGTGCACCGGACTGTCCGGTGCCCCCGACGACAGAAGGCAAGGATGGCCTTCCGGATTTGCTCTCAACGGCTCCTAGCTGCCTTGGGGCTATAAAAGGAGCCCCTAGGCGCATGGAGGAGACACATAAGCAACCTTTGAGCATTCTTGATCATCCACACTCAGTCTCTGCGCATTTGTTTGTCATTCTAAGTGTTTCGAGCTCCGTTCTAGTGAGAACTTTGTGATACTCTTGTGAGCTCGATTCTTGGCCGTGTGTGTGCGCGTTTCGCTGTGGATTTGTGTGTGTTGCTTCCCTCCCTTACTCTGTGCTTCTTTGTGATCATATACTTGTAAGGGCAAGAGACTCCAATTTGTGGAGATTCCTTGCAAACGGGATAGTGAAAGGAAAAACAAAACACCGTGGTATTCAAGTGGGTCTTTGGACCGCTTGAGAGGGGTTGATTGCAACCCTCGTCCGTTGGGACGCCACAACGTGGAGTAGGCAAGCATTGGTCTTGGCCGAACCACGGGATAAACCACTGTGTCACCTCTGTGCTTGATCTCTTGTGGTATTGTGTTTTGTTGAGACTTCTCTTTAGCCACTTGGCAACTATTGTGCTAACACTTAACAAGTTTTTGTGGCTTAAGTTTAAAGTCTTCACAGGATCACCTATTCACCCCCCCTCTAGGTGCTCTCAATTGGTATCAGAGCCGTTCTCTTCACAAAGGGACTAACCGCCCGAAGAGATGGATCCTAAGGGGAAGGGTATCGTGATCAACGACAAAGAGAAGGAATCCTTCGTCAACGAGCCGAAGGACGACAAGCCTACCGACTCCGGCTCGGGTCATAGACGGAAGGAAGGGAAGAAGAAGAAGACAAGGCGCATCAAGGAGATCGTCTACTACGACAGCGATGAGTCTACTTCTTCCCAAAAGGACGAAGACCACAACGACTATGAGAGAAGGAAACCGGTTAATTCGAATTTTTCTTTTGATTACTCTCGTATTCCGCAAAGTTCACATTCACATTTGCTCTCCATTCCACTCGGCAAGCCCCCACACTTTGATGGAGAGGACTACGGATTTTGGAGCCACAAAATGCGTAGTCACCTATTCTCTCTCCATCCTAGTATATGGGAGATTGTAGAGAGTGGAATGCACTTTGATAGTTCGGATAGTCCCATGTTCATTAATGAACAAATTCATAAGAATGCACAAGCTACTACTGTTCTTCTAGCTTCCTTGTGCAGGGATGAATACCATAAAGTGAGCGGCTTGGATAACGCCAAGCAAATCTGGGACACCCTCAAGATTTCTCATGAGGGGAACGACGTCACCTTGCTCACCAAGATGGAGTTGGTGGAGGGTGAGCTTGGACGGTTCGCAATGATAAGGGGCGAGGAGCCGACGCAAACATACAACCGGCTCAAGACCCTTATCAACAAGATAAGGAGCTACGGAAGCACACGATGGACGGACCACGACGTCGTCCGCCTAATGCTCAGGTCATTTACCGTTCTTGATCCTCATTTGGTGAACAATATACGTGAAAATCCCAGGTACACCAAGATGTCGCCCGAAGAAGTTCTTGGGAAATTTGTTAGCGGGCGAATGATGATCAAGGAGGCGAGGTATGTGGACGACGCCTTGAATGGTCCGATCAACGAGCCGCAACCCCTTGCTCTCAAGGCAACACGAAGCAAGGAGGCGCTACCTAGCAAGGTGGCACAGATTGAGGCGACCGGACTCAATGATGAAGAGATGGCTCTCATCATCAAGAGATTCAAGACGGAGCTAAATGGTCGCAAGGGGCAGCCAAGCAAGACCAAGACAAAGGGGAAGCGCTCATGCTTCAAATGCGGTAAGCTTGGTCATTTTATCGCTAACTGTCCCGATAATGAAAATGACCAGGAAAAGGGGAACAAAAGAGAGAAGAAGAAGCAATACAAGAAGGCAAAGGGCGAGGCACATCTAGGAAAGGAGTGGGACTCGGATTGCTCCTCCTCCGACTCCGACAATGAAGGACTCGCTGCCACTGCCTTCAACAAGTCTTCCCTCTTCCCCAACGAGCGTCTCACATGCCTTATGGCAAGGGAGAAGAAGGTGAGTACTCAAGACTCCACTTATGCTTCTTCTAGTGATAATGAGTCTAGTGATGATGATGACATAGATTATTCATGCTTGTTCAAGGGCTTAGATAGATCTAAGATAGATAAAATCAATGAATTGATTGATGCATTGAATGAAAAGGATAGGCTTTTAGAAAAGCAGGAGGATTTATTGTATGATGAACATGATAAATTTGTAGAGGCACAAAAATCATATGCTTTAGAAGTGAAGAGAAATGAAATGCTTTCTTATGAACTATCTACTTGTCATGAAACCATTTCTACTTTACAAGGTGTTAACAATGATTTAAATGCTAAGTTAGAAGTAGCAAATAAATCTAATTCTTGTGTAGAACATGTTATGATTTGCACTAGGTGTAAGGATTTCGATGTTGATGCTTGTAGTGAACACCTAGTTTTAATTTCCAAATTAAATGAGGAATTGGCTAGTCTTAATGCCCAACTTAAGACTAGCAAGAGTGAAGTTGATAAAATAAAATTTGCAAGGGATGCCTACACGGTTGGTAGACACCCCTCAATTAAGGATGGTCTTGGCTTCAAGAGAGAGGCCAAGAACTTAACAAGCCATAAGGCTCCCATCTTCGTCAAGGAGAAGGGGAAGGCCCCTATGGCTAGTAGTGCGAAAAAGAACCATGCCTTTATGTATAATGATAGGAGAAATGCTAGAAATGCTTATAATGATTTTGATTCACATGTTTATGATTCTCATACCATGTTTGCTTCTAGTTCTTCTTATAAGCATGATAGAGATATGCGTAGGAGAAATGTTGTACATATGCCTAGGAGAAATATTGCTCATGTGCCTAGAAAGAATGTTATTCATGCTCCTAGGAAAGTAGTGAATGAACCTTCTATAATTTATTGTGCTTTAAACACTTCCTTTGCTATTTGTAGAAAGGATAGGAAAATAGTTGCTAGGAAGTTAGGGGCAAAATGCAAGGGAGACAGGACTTGCATTTGGGTCCCTAAGGACATTTGTGCTAACCTTGCAGGACCCAACATGAGTTGGGTACCTAAGACCCAAGCCTAAATTTGCCTTGCAGGTTTATGCATCCGGGGGTTCAAGCTGGATTATCGACAGCGGATGCACAAACCATATGACGGGGGAGAAGAAGATGTTCACCTCCTACGTCAAAAATAAGGATTCCCAAGATTCAATTATATTCGGTGATGGGAATCAAGGCAAGGTAAAAGGGTTAGGTAAAATTGCAATTTCTAATGAGCACTCAATTTCAAATGTGTTTTTAGTTGAGTCTCTTGGTTACAATTTGCTATCTGTTAGTCAACTATGCAACATGGGATATAATTGCCTTTTTACTAATGTAGATGTGTCTGTCTTTAGAAGATGTGATGGTTCACTAGCTTTTAAGGGTGTACTAGACGACAAGCTTTACTTAGTTGATTTTGCAAAAGAAGAGGCCGGTCTAGATGCATGCTTAATGGCTAAGACTTGCATGGGCTGGCTGTGGCATCGCCGCTTAGCACATGTGGGGATGAAGAACCTCCAAAAGCTTCTAAAGGGAGAACACGTGATAGGTCTAACGAATGTTTATTTCGAAAAAGATAGACCTTGTGCAGCTTGTCAAGCAGGTAAACAGGTGGGAGGAGCACATCACAGCAAGAATGTGATGACCACATCAAGACCTCTGGAGCTGCTACATATGGACCTCTTCGGACCCGTCGCCTATCTAAGCATAGGAGGAAGTAAGTATGGTTTAGTTATTGTTGATGACTTTTCCCGCTTCACTTGGGTGTTCTTTTTGCAGGATAAGTCTGAAACCCAAGGGACCCTCAAGCGCTTCCTCAGGAGAGCTCAAAATGAGTTTGAGCTCAAGGTGAAGAAGATTAGGAGCGACAACGGGTCTGAGTTCAAGAACCTTCAAGTGGAGGAGTTTCTTGAGGAGGAAGGGATCAAACACGAGTTCTCCGCTCCCTACACACCACAGCAAAATGGTGTAGTAGAGAGGAAGAACAGGACGCTAATCGATATGGCGAGGACGATGCTTGGAGAGTTCAAGACCCCCGAGTGCTTTTGGTCGGAAGCCGTGAACACGGCTTGCCACGCCATCAACAGGGTCTACCTTCACCGCCTCCTCAAGAAGACGTCATATGAGCTACTAACCGGTAACAAACCCAATGTATCTTACTTTCGTGTTTTTGGGAGCAAGTGCTACATTCTAGTGAAGAAGGGTAGAAATTCTAAGTTTGCTCCCAAAGCTGTAGAAGGGTTTTTATTAGGTTATGATTCAAATACAAAGGCGTATAGAGTCTTCAACAAATCATCGGGTTTGGTTGAAGTCTCTAGCGACATTGTATTTGATGAGACTAATGGCTCTCCAAGAGAGCAAGTTGTTGATTGTGATGATGTAGATGAAGAAGATGTTCCAACGGCCGCTATACGAACCATGGCGATTGGAGACGTTCGGCCACAGGAACAAGATGAACAAGGTCAACCTTCTTCCTCAACAACGGTGCATCCCCCAACTCAAGACGATGAACAGGTTCATCAAAAGGAGGCGTGTGATCAAGGGGGAGCACAAGATGATCATGTGATGGAGGAAGAAGCGCAACCAGCACCTCCAACCCAAGTTCGAGCGATGATTCAAAGGGATCATCCCGTCGACCAAATTCTGGGTGACATTAGCAAGGGAGTAACTACTCGATCTCGATTAGTTAATTTTTGTGAGCATTACTCCCTTGTCTCTTCTATTGAGCCTTTCAGGGTAGAGGAGGCCTTGCTAGATCCGGATTGGGTATTGGCCATGCAGGAGGAACTCAACAACTTCAAGCGCAATGAAGTTTGGACGCTGGTGCCTCGCCCCAAGCAAAATGTTGTGGGAACCAAGTGGGTTTTCCGCAACAAACAGGACGAGCACGGGGTGGTGACGAGGAACAAGGCTCGACTTGTGGCAAAAGGTTATGCCCAAGTCGCAGGTTTGGACTTTGAGGAGACTTTTGCTCCTGTGGCTAGGCTAGAATCAATTCGTATCTTGCTAGCATATGCCGCTCACCATTCTTTCAGGTTGTACCAAATGGATGTGAAGAGCGCTTTCCTCAACGGGCCAATAAAGGAGGAGGTGTACGTGGAGCAACCCCCTGGCTTCGAGGATGAGCGGTACCCCGACCACGTGTGTAAGCTCTCTAAGGCGCTCTATGGACTTAAACAAGCCCCAAGAGCATGGTATGAATGCCTTAGAGATTTCTTAATTGCTAATGCTTTCAAGGTTGGGAAAGCCGATCCAACTCTTTTCACTAAGACTTGTAATGGTGATTTGTTTGTGTGCCAAATTTATGTCGATGACATAATATTTGGTTCTACTAATCAAAAGTCTTGTGAAGAGTTTAGCAGGGTGATGACGCAGAAATTCGAGATGTCGATGATGGGCGAGTTGAACTACTTCCTTGGATTCCAAGTGAAGCAACTCAAGGATGGCACTTTCATCTCCCAAACGAAGTACACGCAAGATCTGCTAAAGAGGTTTGGGATGAAGGACGCCAAGCCCGCAAAGACGCCGATGGGAACCGACGGACACACCGACCTCAACAAAGGAGGTAAGTCCGTTGATCAAAAAGCATACCGGTCAATGATAGGTTCTTTGCTTTATTTATGTGCTAGTAGACCGGATATTATGCTTAGCATATGCATGTGTGCTAGATTTCAATCCGATCCTAAGGAGTGTCACTTGGTGGCGGTGAAGCGAATTCTTAGATATTTAGTCGCTACGCCTTGCTTCGGGATCTGGTATCCAAAGGGGTCTAACTTTGACTTGATTGGGTACTCAGATTCCGACTATGCTGGATGTAAGGTCGATAGGAAGAGTACATCGGGGACGTGCCAATTCTTAGGAAGGTCCCTGGTGTCATGGAACTCTAAGAAACAAACCTCCGTTGCCCTATCCACCGCTGAGGCCGAGTATGTTACCGCAGGACAGTGTTGCGTGCAACTACTTTGGATGAGGCAAACCCTCCGGGACTTTGGCTACAATCTGAGCAAAGTCCCACTCCTATGTGATAATGAGAGTGCTATCCGAATAGCGGAAAATCCTGTTGAGCACAGCCGCACAAAGCACATTGACATCCGGCATCACTTTTTGAGAGACCACCAGCAAAAGGGAGATATCGAAGTGTTTTATGTTAGCACCGAGAACCAGCTAGCCGATTTCTTTACCAAGCCTTTAGATGAGAAGACCTTTTGCAGGCTGCGTAGTGAGCTAAATGTCTTAGATTCGCGGAACTTGGATTGAATTGTAGCATACATGTGTTTATGCCTTTGATCATGTTCATTCTGCATTTTGTTGCTTATTATGGTGCTCGAGTTGTACAAACACTCCCTGGACCTCACAAGTCCGTTGCAAAGTGATGCACATGTTTAGGGGGAGATGTGTTACAACCTGATCCCTTGAGACTAACCATATGCTTGAGTTTGTTTGATTTAGTCTCAAAGGAGAATTGAAAGGGAAAAGGTGGACTTGGATCATGCAAGACTTCCACTGCACTCCGATGAGAGGGTAACTTATTCCAAGTCCATCTCATGAACTCGTATTGCCATTTGCTCTAAATTGAAGATTTTGGTGAGGCAATGGGGTTAAAGGGCCAAGATTGATCCCGTTTTGGTGCTTGATGCCAAAGGGGGAGAAAATAAAGGCCAAAGCGATAAATGGATCAGCTACCACTTGAGACATTTGAAAATAGTAGAGTAGAGTTTTTGGTTTGTCAAAACTCTTTTATTGTCTCTTTTGGCTTCTTGTGGGGAGAAGTAGTAATTATGGGAAAAAGGGGGAGTTTTTGAAATCTTTGATCAATCTCTTTTGGAATGACTCTCTTTATGCTTTAACATGTGTGTTTGACTTAGAGATAGAGATTTGAATTTGATTTGCAAAAACAAACCAAGTGGTGGCAAAGGATGATCCATATATGCCAAAATTGATTCAAAATAAATTTAAGTTTTATTTGAAGTGAGTTTGCACTTGTTCTAGTAGCTTTATGTTGTGTTGGCATAAATCACCAAAAAGGGGGAGATTGAAAGGGAAATGTGCCCTTGGGCCATTTCTAAGTATTTTGGTGATTGAGTGCCAACACATGTGCTTAATTGTGAATTTATGTACATGGATGAACAAGGTGCAAATCATGAAGTAAAGGTATGTTTCTAAGCCTTATTAGTACATTGGTTTTGTGTACTAATATATTTGTCTAAGTGTTAGAAACAGAAAGAAGAAGAAGAGAGAAGAGGAGAAAAGACTTGGCTGTGTGCTGCCAAGACCCAGCTCGGTCTGGAGCACCGGACTGTCCGGTGTGCACCGGACAGTGTCCGGTGCGCCAGACTGACTCGGCGCGAACAGGCCGCTCTCGGGAATTCGCCAACGGCGTACGGCTAAAATTCACCGGACTGTCCGGTGTGCACCGGACTGTCCGGTGAGCCAACGGTCGGCGGGGCCAACGGTCGGCCGCGCAATCCGCGCGGGACACGTGGCCGAGCCAACGGTCGGAAGACGGCACCGGACTGTCCGGTGTGCACCGGACATGTCCGGTGCGCCAACGGCTCCAGATCTTCCAACGGTCGGCAACGGTCGGAAGCGCCAGTTATGGAAACAAATCGGGCACCGGACAGTGTCCGGTGTGCACCGGACTGTCCGGTGCCCCCGACGACAGAAGGCAAGGATGGCCTTCCGGATTTGCTCTCAACGGCTCCTAGCTGCCTTGGGGCTATAAAAGGAGCCCCTAGGCGCATGGAGGAGACACATAAGCAACCTTTGAGCATTCTTGATCATCCACACTCAGTCTCTGCGCATTTGTTTGTCATTCTAAGTGTTTCGAGCTCCGTTCTAGTGAGAACTTTGTGATACTCTTGTGAGCTCGATTCTTGGCCGTGTGTGTGAGCGTTTCGCTGTGGATTTGTGTGTGTTGCTTCCCTCCCTTACTCTGTGCTTCTTTGTGATCATATACTTGTAAGGGCAAGAGACTCCAATTTGTGGAGATTCCTTGCAAACGGGATAGTGAAAGGAAAAACAAAACACCGTGGTATTCAAGTGGGTCTTTGGACCGCTTGAGAGGGGTTGATTGCAACCCTCGTTCGTTGGGACGCCACAACGTGGAGTAGGCAAGCGTTGGTCTTGGCCGAACCACGGGATAAACCACTGTGTCACCTCTGTGCTTGATCTCTTGTGGTATTGTGTTTTGTTGAGACTTCTCTTTAGCCACTTGGCAACTATTGTGCTAACACTTAACAAGTTTTTGTGGCTTAAGTTTAAAGTCTTCACAGGATCACCTATTCACCCCCCCCTCTAGGTGCTCTCAATTATCACAAGACTTTGTTTGCAAGATGTTAATATTTCTATTTTCCTATTTCCATCTGAACAACACAAGCTCAATTATCCTTATGGATAATTGTCGGTGATTCAATCGAATCATGGTATGTCATTGTTCTCCCATGGACCTTTAGCCCAAAGAACAATAATATGTCTACAATCATCATCTCAAAAACCCCAGTGGGGAAAATAAATGATGAGACATATAACTCAGGCAAATATTTCTCTAAGATAACCTTGTCAAAAAATTTGAGAAATCAACATATAAGCCGAGTCTCCTTAAAAACCCAATGGGAAAAATAAGGAGAGTAGTCATACTCTATTGTTGATCCATTTGAACTCTAAGGAGATAAACTCATAACCTAGTTCAAATACAACAATAGCTATGTCATAATGTATCATCCTCGAAAACCTCTACGGGAAAAATAGATGATACGACATAGGCCTTGTGTTGATGTTGCCTCGTTAAAAATTTTGAATGAGAAACCCAAATAGGTGAAAACTCATGTAAAGAAAAGAGTACAACATGATGTACATACAAGTTCTTCCGATCAAAAGGGAAACTCCCCCAGATCTTTACAAAACACTAAGTCATCCCATACCTACTCTCAAACACATTTAAATGTGGAGTAAGGTAGAGACTTAGTTCGTAACTTGTTTTACATCTAAACAACACAAAGTAATATTATCTTCATAGATAATAATGTCAGTGATAGAAAATCATGACCACCACATATCCTCTGTATGTAGTATATCATTCTGTATGTAAGTGACCAATAATCTCTGTTGATCGACATTTATCAAACAGTAGGTCCAACTTACCAGAAGCATGTCATTGATCTTGTACCTAGGGATCTGCTATAGATATCCAAGATCAATATATCCAACTGTAACCAGATCATGAGTACTCATAGAGAACATAATGTGATCTCATGTGCTGTTAGCTAGCAAATCATTGCTAAGCAATATCCGGCCAGATGTTTATGCAATATACAATAGCACATCTCATGATCCGAAAGAATCAAATAACAATGATTCTCTCATATTGAATTTCTTCAATATATGTTGGATACAGACAACTTTGTATCTAAGATACTCAAGATAGTTTACTTTGAATTGAAAATCTCTTACAATTCATATCCTCTATCTTGAACTCCGTCGATAAATAATGTATGTTTAAAATATGTTGCACATATTTACACCGAACATACCATTCTTCGTGTATCCCTTCGGAATGAAGGATTCACTAGGTCGAATGTAACATATTTGACCGGGATGCTCTAAGTCACAAAGACTTTCCAAGCACTGCAAATTTGTGATTGGTGATTATGTATTTGGAATCTTTCAAGACTCTAAAATACCATAATTCAGTGACCACATATGCATATGTTGTCACTACATCTATCAACTGCAAAGATAGATGATTTACTACCCATATTATTGTATCGGAATTTAACTATTCACAGTAGAGGAGAATTTATAGCATTAAAATAATGCTTGGGTTTGCGTACAAACCCAGTTGCTACTAGCCATGCTTTCTCACCAACTCATTCTTTCCAAGTCCATGAAAACAAACTTGTATCTACAGTAAGATACCTTGAAGTGGAAATAATTCAACACTTCTTTCCGATGAGCAAGGCTATCTCTGCAACATTATATCACTGAACAAGATCCAGTTTGAGCATACTCGTGCTCCGCTATGGCCATAGTCTTTTGGATCACTTGGAGCGCATATACAATTGCTGAGATGTATGTGTCGACACTTATAGCTTTTAAATAACATAATTCTCCAGTTGACATGAAGTCATTTTCTCATGTACCCTTATGATTCCTCGTGAAATCCCAAAACGAGAATAAAGGGCTTCCGATAACCTAGCCTCATTAGTGCGCATTGAGCTAGATTGTGAATGTCTTCCATCCACAGGATAATACATATCCTCTAGGTGTCCACCAACACTAGGTTAGTTACCAACGAATAGATGGTCTGCATTTACTATCTCAGAAGGTCTAGCCTTCAGTAGCTTGCAAGCATTTTAATCCCAATTTGTGACCATACTTCTCCCCCTCTTATTTACAACATCATTGTAATAGGGAGTTTAGTGGTGTTCCATTTAACCACTCTTTCTGGCACTTCCACATAGGATTAATTTTAGTGACACCTCATAGTAAATGCACATGGCAGTCAATTTGCAACTTCTTGCAAATCATTTGAACCTAAAGGTTCAGTTTTAGTACATGATCCTGAGCCTGAATGCTTACTGCATTCATTATAATTTCCTGGCATTCTTTTTGTACTTGAAATCTCCCCCTAATGCCTAGAAAAGCTCATGATTCAAGCAAGCGTATGGGCCGTAAATAGATTCTCATGAAGAGATTCTAAAACTTAATGATCGACGGAGAATGAATTCTCACATAGATCCCCAGCTTTCTGTGTGCCCATACATGTACGCTGCGGTGGTGAGATTGGGAACATATACCCAATGTACGCATGAGAAATCTTTCATGGATTCCCACGTACTAAAAACCATAGGGGAACTTGTACATACAGTACGTGCAGTTAATCACAAGTAAGGAGCATGCAAAACATCCTGACTCCAACCATAACTAGTTGGAAGTGACAATTCATTACTGATGGTCATTAACAATCTGAAATTTTCGAATCTATCATAGATTCATCATATCCTTTATGGATATCATTCTGAATACCAAGATAAACAATCATCATTGTAAGCACATTTGGTAAATTCAGTAGTGTGGAGGCTAATGTGCTCAAGCTAGAGACATTATTACTTAATGGTCACGAGTTGTCCGAAGGACACACTTCAGGTCATCATATAGATGCACCAAAGAACCATATAAAGCCTTCAATGTCCATACCATCTTTGTAATGGACTACACTCGTTCTTTTGAAACAATTCAAAGAACTTAACCAATTCAGATCAGATTTTAAGATAAGAGGGACTTAAAATCTCATTCACAATGATACACATCAAGTATCATTCTTATGGGAAAAACATGACCAATAGAATTGTTCATAAATTTTTGTTTCATCCTGATAATAGAATTACTAATTCAATCTTACCCAACATGGTAAGTATCATCACATGAAAAGTTTAACAAATGCAACACATTATATGAGAGGATGTATGTAGAATACAATCCATAAGAAATGTTTCCGAGAAACACATGCAATATCCATCACTATCACTTTGTGTTTCCACATGATAGAAATTTTATGGATATCTCTATAATTTGGTAAGATAAATTAGGATATATCAACACATCCTTGATACTTCCAATACCAAAGGGGATATGATAATAACATATCATTATATCGCACGAAGCGATTGCCAAAATATTCTTTCCTCTTTCCAAAGGAATATGAGAATATTTTGTTTCCCCATATATAGAGTTTGTGGTTCAATTCTCCACATTGCATGTTTCTTCCTCAATTGGAAGAATCCCCGTACAAGTTTGCACAACTCAAATCAATGAGTCTTCAACTCCCTTGATGAGTTCGTTCAACTCTAATCGATGAGTTTGTTCAACTCAAATCACATGAGTGATCAACTCCAATCGATGAGTTTGTTTAACTCAAATTCATATGAGTTTTTACACTCAAATCACATGAGTGTGTTCAACTCACATCGCATGAGTTGAACCTATCACAACATCAATTATGAGATTATACCAAATCTCATGCATCTTTTAAATAGTACTCAAAAGCAAATGATCTAACAAAGTGATCTTCTCTTAGAAAGAGAAGTGTTGTTACATGATTAGTCCAAATCACGATTTACACAACAAGCCACTATTATCATGTCAGATGGAAGATTGAAGTACACTTCATATCTTAGCTTTCATGAGTAGTATGCATCTATTGGGATTTCATATACAAGATTAGATGCTTAGGCATACAACACTATATCACGTATAGTGTAATAACAAATGAGTTTGCCATACTCATTGCCCTTCCCTTTTTAATGTGCTTATATATTTGCTTTCAAGCAAAATATATGAATACAAAGTGTTAGTCTACAACATAATGTAGACACATACTCATAAGTCCATAAGTCTTATGATTTTCTTTGCTATTCATTTTGGGCTTGCACATCAAGCCACAAAAGCACATTTGTTCTTTTCATAAGAACCGCAAGAAAAGGGAGCATCTCACTTCCTCCAAAGTGAAGAAGTGAATCCCCATATTATGCAAAAATGATCTTGATATCCAATGAACATATCCAATGAATATTGAGGATAATTAAGCCCATTAGGCGAGTTCACCAAACTATATTAAATAATTATCCTTGAAATAACATAACCATTTTCGTGTGTTGTTGCAACATTGCCACAAAATATATTATATCTTCATATGTTGGAGAATTCCATGTATCACATAAAGTGTACCAAAATATTTTTTTTTTGAAAATTGGTGGACACAATGTAGATAATCTCCATGTAATCAAACAATGGAGTAGATCTCCGAGTAGTGGGCAAAACTTTTGCTGCCTAAAAGCATGGTCTCTGGGCTGATATATTCAAAGAACATACCGCAGTCAATGCTTAGGACTCCACTACCCTGTGCTTGACCAAAATTTCAAAAATAAAATGAAAATCACCATAAAGGTGAATAACCAACATCACATCTCCAACATATCTACTTAGGAGAACACATAGGTAATCATCATGACCATATGATGTAGACCTCTTACTGATGGGCAAATAACATTTTACTGTCTAAAAGCTTGGTCTTAGGGCAAATAAATTCGAAGAACTTATTGCAGCCAAAGCCTAGATCTCCATCATGTGTTGAATAATCCCAAGTTAAATATATATGCCTCATATTTTGCAAGAATTCATCATTTAATTAAGTAGTTATCAGCACGTGCTCGCGAGACTAGAGAAGAGAACTAATTGCTCGCTGTTTTGGAAATGAAGTTGTTGTTGGAGAAAGAGGAACAGTGGAGGTCTCGACATCAAGAACAACACGAATGTATGATACCTATTGTTTTTCATCACATTCATTGCCTGCTCTGTCTTCTTCGTGTCTTCGTGCTGATAACGTATTAGAAGTCAGTGGTAACGAGATTGAGACAAATGACAGAGACAATCACAGTTATCTTTATTGCAGAGAGGATTCTGATATATATACATGTGTAGGGGTGCATTCCCAAGGGGTGTGTCCCTTGGGAATTATCTGTCACACCCCTTGGATTGATCATAAATACAATATTTTGTAACAATGGCGCCGTCGTCGCTGCTCTGCTTCCCTCATATAGACTGCCACCGTAGCCACATCTGGCTCATCGCCAGGTAGTGTCTTCCCTCTTCGGCGTGGATCTATGTCGTGTCTGTTCTTGCTAGTCGTCGTTAGCCTCTTCTTCCCCGTTGTTGAGGTCTTCTGCTGCTACTTTAGATAGAGACTCAATATTTACGCTATATCTGACACTATTTACTATCAAACTTGAGGATTTATGACCTCCTAGAGATATCCACGTACCTCACGATGGCTCGAAATTTACGGTAACCACCTGATTTTGCACACACCTGTTACACAGGGGTCATACAGGACATCCCGCTGACCATCATAACAATATTTATGCTATATCTGTCACTATTTACGCTCAAACTTGAGAATTTTATGATCATGAATACGACTTCACAGTATATCCACGTCTCTCATGTTGACTTGGTATTCACGATAACCACCGAGATTCATGCACCTCTGTTACGTGGGATGTCTTATGTGACATCACACTGACCATTGTAACAACATCTACATGAGGGTATTTATGGTAACCACCTAGTTTCACGCACATCTGTTACGCGAGGGTCATATGCGACATCTTGTTGATCATTGTAAAAACATTTACGCTATATATGATACTATTTATGCTCAAATTTGAGGATTTTTATGCTCAAATCTGGGTTTGCGCCCACCAGTGTCCCGTATGCCATATTTTTCGCATGCAACAAAAAGAAAAAATTGTAATTTATGGTATCTGTAATTGCCATAAAAACAAATTTCCTAATTAAAACCCTAATTTCCTCATGGACGTGGCCACATGTGTGAGATGGTTGGTTGTGCACGTGTGGGAGGAGAGGGAGCATTGAGGCTTTCTATAACTACTAGGTAGGTGCCCGTGCGTTGCGACGACACATAAATTGTTGAGGGAGATCTATGGCTACTCGTCCAGGTCGATGACAGACTATCATTGTTGCTAGGCACCATCATCCGGATAAGGATAGAAGTATCCGAAATAGGAATGAGCGTGAAGTTCTACACAAAACCGAACAGGGGCTTGGTGGCTCTCGTCTTGCGAAACACAATGGAGATCCTCTTGCATGGACGACAAAGATAACATTAAAAAAACTACAAGATTGATTAAGCTAAAGTAAATGCTAAACATACAAAAACAAGTATTGCAGTGCAGTGCATTTTAATACGCAAACGCTCCCACTGCTCACCTCCGCCTGCAGTTCATAACACCGCATGCAAATTCATCCCCTATTAAAGAACGTGCTGAAGTAAAAAAGTCTCGTATGATTCATCATCATTGACTTATCAGTTTTCATAACTACAGTGAAATTGTAGGCTCACGCCACACCATCTGCGATAGCATCATCGCTTGGTCATTCACACAAGTGGAAATTGGAATTGTGAGAGCAATAAAAATAGAAGTGAGCAGCCATCCATTTCATTGAAGGCTTCATTTTACCAAAAATGGTTCATCAGATAAGGAAACTAATGTGACCAACGAAGCCAGCATGGTGATAGTAGAACTAATGTGACCAATGAAGCAATCAAAATCATTTTAACAAGCTGCATATCCTAGAGATCGTCCACAGTAAAAGGACATTAGAACTTAAGCCAGACCAAACCTACACAAAAAGAACAGACTTCTACACAAATAAGGACGTGATTCTTGATCCATATTGTACACAAAACATTTATAGTTCTTGTTTAGATGAACAAGTTAACACAAGCATGCCTCACACCACAAACATCAGCCACCAACGACTAATTTGATGCACCCCTGCAATCTCTATATCATAAAAAGGTATATATATATATATGAATTTATGTATCAAATAATATGATTGATTGAATTTTAGATTTTCATGTCCTATATGTTGTACATGGACTTCTCTGTGTGTAATTTCATATTTTTTTCATTTACATACAACAAGACATGGACACTCCTTGGGCAAATTTTCCATTCCTAGTTCTAGATCAGAAAAGCATCCAACCAGCAGGTGCAACATCAGTTCTTGCCAAGCAGGCGGCATCTCCTGATCAACATTCTCTTCCCACCAAGTAGCATTCTGCAGCACAGAAAATTGATTATTGTAACTCGTATTGTCTCTATGATGTGCTATAATGAAATGTAGTTTATGCAAGCAGGCGCTTTGACATTCTCTTCCCACCAAGTAGCATTCTACAACACAGAAAATTGATTATTGTAACTCGTACTGTCTCTATGATGTGCTATAATGAAATGTAGTTTATGCAAGCAGGCACTTTGAAGCTGCAACCGGCTGTTTAGCTAGGATAAGATGAACCATGTATCCTCTTCTAAGAAATTCAAGGGTGCTTCCTTGTTCTTCTTGTAAACCAATAACTCTCAATGCATCTCTAACTGAATAAGTCCATACATGGACTACCTCATGGATTGGATAGAAACCCAGCTGGACGACGAAGCCATTTTCCCTCAACGCCTTGGTAATTTCTCTTTTACATTTTGGCTGACCAATGACCATGAGTCCATGACCATGACCATGTGCGTTTTGGTTTCCTGATTACATTCCCTCCCAACTTCCACGACGTTGTCAAGACGGTCCTGAAGCACCTCTTCAGGGTGTACGCGCACATCTACCACTCCCACTTCCATATGATCGTCAAGCTCAAGGAAGAGGTGCATCTCAACATTTGCTTCAAGCACTTTGTTCTCTTCACGCTGGTAATTCTCGCGGACACTTAGGTTTTCTTTCCCCAAGAAGATAACATATTATAAATGATTTTAACTGAACACACCTGCAGGAATTCAAGCTGATCGAGAGCACAGAGCTGGCTCCTCTCAGTGAGCTGTCAGTACTAAACTGGTGAGATAGTTCGAATAGGCGACACCAAGTGTTCAGTTTAATGTTCATTTGGTTTTTGATGGAACATCTCCATTTACACATTTGGTATCAGCCGTTGGCAACTCAGATGATCTCCGTATCAGTCGTTGATCTCTACCTGTTCTATTACTATATCCCTTCTCTTTATTTAAAAAGAAGGGTTGGATCCAAAGTTGTGCCTCTCAGAATCTTGGTTTAGTGCCATACCGCTGCTGTACTGGATGATTTTGGCACGAACCGAAGCTAATGTCAGTTCTAAATTCTTTTTTATAGAGGGAGAGCTATTTATTATTTAGAAGAAAAACTGAAATTGTTTTATATCTTTTTCAACATTTTTTATATAGTCAAGCTCTGTTTGATGCGGCTCCTTCAGTGATTTAGGAACTGTTTGAACTTGTTTTTATTTGTCAGATGAACAAAATAGATAGAGGTCCTTAAGATCCGAGCCTACCAGGAATCCATTGATCTGTGTAGCCCATACAGCTCCGAGCTGCACAGCAGTAAAGACGACCAACAATCGGACACGTTCCTTATTCGACACACTCGACGAGACAAAAGGAGTGGGATGTCTGCACAATGAAACCTCTTATAGTTATAGTTTTACTATTCATTTTAGGCGTGGTATTGGATTAATAGGCTGTTTGAATGCCATTTTTAAGCGTGAAAATGCCGGTGTAAATATGGGTTCTTTGGATTCTGACCTTACCCCCTCGCCCCACCTTCTAGCTTTTGTTGGTAAAATATGTGCATGATTTGTAGATAAAATCCATATCTATACTACTCCTATAAGACTCTAACGAGGGCGTCCACCGAGCATCACCATGCCCCCTCCAGCCCCCCCGCCCGTCCTCGGTGCGATGCTCACCCCTGCACTTGCCTCGCCCCCGCGATGCCCCCGGTCGCTCGTGATGCCTGCCCCTACGCTCGCCCTATCCCCACGATGCACGCCGCGGTTCCCCCACCCTCTTGTGATATCCCGCCATCACCGCGGGCATCCACATCCTCCGCTCACCCAGCGTGCTTGCCTAGCTCTATGTCAACAAAACCCACCTGCCCCGCTTGTGATGACCGAACCTCCCACCTCACCCGGATGCGGGCGTCCGCATCCTTCGCTCTCGCCCCACCTCCCTCGGACACGGTGGCGAGGCCGGAGAGGCGTACGCGGGAGTAGTAGGCGAGAGAGAGAGGGAAAGGCGTGCCGTGGAGGAGGATATGGAGGTCACCGAACAGGAAGAAAGGGGAGTCGTGGACTCTGATGTGGAGGGTTTCAGCATTGCTTTAGCAGACCTAGATCCAGTTCAAGGTGACCTTTTCTATTCTTTTATGCATTTCCAGAAAGGGTGAAATTTTTCCACATTCCACTACAAAGTTGAATTGTATTATTGCATAGTTTTTTTGGTTGATCCGTGCTCACACCGTTCCTAGCTCTAGACTTATAGCTCCCTCACTTTTCTGGCCGCTTGTACTCCACTCCACACCACTCCACTCCACTGTTTTTGTTTCACCAAAATCTAAACCTGATCGCCATGCCAAAGTAGAAATTAGCATAGCACTGAATTGCATCTGGCTACATTAAATAGCAATTTAGCCAACTGGTCAATGATCACAAGGCTCATGGGGAAGGAGCCACGAAGATCATCCATTCCAGTAACAACTAAAAATAAAGCAGTAACCAATCTTGGTCAGTTGTTTTCTCGGGCAAACAATTAACCGAGACATTGTGGAATTATAAAATTTCTTCTTTCTTGAGTAAACTTACATACTATAAACTTCTACTAATATGTTTTACCCTTGGCATAAGCTGGTTTGCCACTCGTACAACAATGCTTGTCTTAGTTTGAGAAATTAGTTATGGAGCTCATGCCAAAATACTGGGAATAGTGCATATGTTTCTTCAGTTCATGATTTGCTTGGTGATGAACCTATTGTTGATACAAGTGTCACTACTCAGCAAACTTATCCTACCATCAACGCCATACAGGTACCAATCTTATGAGCTGATCCATGCCAGATAGGCCATGCTTGGTGCCATTGGTGCTGTCATCCCAGAGGCTTGCAACAAGTTTGGCACTAACCGCGACCCTTAGGCTGTTTCGTTCAAGGTCCTAATCACCACCTCTCAGAATTATCATACCACTTCAGTAGCCTTTTTCCCTTTCTCAGATATATATAGGAGAATTGTATGTCATTGCGTTTATTTAAGAGCAAAATAGAAGACACCAAAGGTTTCATATTTTTTAATTGGTAGAGACAGTGTAGCAATACTGTAATATGAAAGTATGAACTAAAAGCTCATGGATGGTGTAAATATCCAGCATTGAGTTTCAGAAAAAAGAATTAGCATTATGGCCAAAAAAATTTGCGGTGCCTAATGAAGAAATAGAGGTTGTCATGGAATACTGCAGGGAAAGGAATATAATAATATTTTTTTTTCAAATATAACATTGCAGTAATTTGAAACACAAGAACTACAACCATGAATTTGTTTATATGAAGTGCAAGCAGAGAGTAAGAAACGACAAAAGTTTGCACATAGTATATGTCACTCTGTACTTTCTGCAGTCATAAAAGAACATACCGTTTAGGAGTTAGAACAAACTTCTATAGTCAAGCCATAAGATGTCTTCTAGCTTTTGTTGGTAAGGTCAGAATCCAAAGAACCCATATCTGAATTTGGAGTTGATTTGGTTTGATCATCACATATCTTTGATCCACTAAAATGATTGTGCGAAGGCAAAAGACCATGTTTCTTAAGCTTTATCTCATGTGTGAGATTAATTAATCTAGTTGCACCTGGTTGCTGTGAAAAAACAGAGCTTCATTCTGATCCGCTTTCTCCATTTTTGTTTCCAACTGGTGTTCCTGTGCTACCTGAAATGAAAATATAGTGATTAGTAATTAAACAATAAGCAAGGATAAATCCACAACATGACAGACTTCTGCAACTTATCATCAGCTAGAGCTCTCTCAAACAGGTTGTGTATTCTATTGATAGATCTAGCTTTACCCATTCAAAGGACAAAGCAAAGAGCAAGGTGATTACAAAAGGGTTCCTGTTACATTCAAATAAAAAAGCAGTCTCAATAGGCAGTTATACAACAATGTATAGCTTCAAGATATTTAGTGGAAGAAAATGCATGTACCACCCATGAAAACTACAAAACAAGGGTATGCACTAATGAAAGTTGCATATATAGAGAAAAGAAGTTTGAACTTAGAAATATTTTTTTGTGAAAAGGAGGATCATGTTCACCTTTATTTGCAGTATTATCATTTCTGAAAGCAAAACACTTCTTAAGAGTGGTAACATGAGTCAAGTAATGGCGATGATAAATAAAAAGAAAGAAGTTCCTTCAAAAGTTTGTAAGTCAGTGGTTACTGACTCAAGCTCAAAGTCATGTTCCTCCACGGTAGTGCAAGATGAAGATGCTGCTGAACTCAAATTGGAGCCTTCATGAGTAGGTGGTAAAAACATACGCCTCCTCCATAAAATCAAAGCACATGCTGTGAAAAAATGGAGCTTTCATGCTCTAGACACCATAAGATTGTGCTGCACGGCTAGTGTCCTTGTTGTGAAAAAATTGACGCGTCCTCCCTAAAAACAAAGCTCATACTATGAAAAACAAGCAAGGAAAACAATGATCTTTCCATAACCAGCAAGGACCCTCCTTGCATTTGAATTTTAAGAAGGACAAACAACCAGAAGGCCACAAGCGAGATCAGCAGTTAACATAAGAATGGACCAAAGGTCTCCACACAATTCACCTGGTATGCAGGCTACGACTGCAGTATCTGTTTCTGATGGTACCACAACAGGAGACGAACAATTGAGCCTGAAACCACCGAATCCATGTCCAAGTGACAAAACCAATGAACCATTGGATCTGACATAATACTAACCTGTCTCCGAACTCAGACAAATAGATCGCCGCATGACATCATGACAAACTCAGATCAGATCTATGAAAAACAAGCCGTCACTCAGCTAAGACTATACGACCACCATCAAAATGGATCTTGTAAAACAAGCAAGGAAATGATACCGCGCCCAGGCCCAGCAGCTGGCACACTGCCCCTGGTCCTTCACGGCGGTGACGGCTCCGTGGTCTCTCCAGTCTGCAATGCAGAATAAATTAACGACGTTCACGGCGGTGACGGCTCCATGGTCCTTCACGGCGGTGACGATGGCATTCACGGAGGAGGCGGCCAGTTGTGGCGGCGACTCGTCGCTGGACGACACGCACACTTCGCTGGCGAGCCTGGCAGCGGCAGCCTCGGAGTCGGGGTCGACAACCTTGGCGCCCGTGTACTTGCCGACAAACTCCTCCTGCGTTAGGTCCGCGAACTTGTTGAGGCCGAGCTTGTAGGGAATGTCTTTCCTCTTGTTGAACTCGCCGATGTGCCTAGAGTTCGCCTTGAACGTATCGAACCTGCTCTGCTTCTCCGTGAGGTCCTGCGACACGGTGTGCACGCTGCGCCACCGCTCGTATAGACACCACAGGCTCTCCTCCGACTCTAGGTCCTTGTCCGTTAGCAGTAGGGCACCCTTGGCCAGGTTGGTTCGCGAACGATGGGGCCACGCGCTGTCGACGCTGTCGGGACCGGCGGCGATGGTGTGGCGCCTCGATGTGGGGAAGCGCCGAACCGGGGCGGGATTTGGGGACACGAACGTCGACGCGCGGAAGCGCCGTCCACGAATAGGAAGGAAGAGAAACCGGGGATTTGGTGACGCGAACGTCGACGCGCGACGGCATCATCCGCGAATGGGAAGGGAGAGGAACTGGGGGTGGGATTTGGGGATGCCATGGGTCGAGGGCGCGCGTGTGGTTTGTGCCGGCGAGGAGCCGGAGCGAGATCTGCGCGCCGCGGTGCCGGCCCGCGCGGTGACGGGGGCGACGACATTTTCGGGAAGGTGGGCGGAGGACGCACTGCCGCGACAAGATTAGCGCGGGGGAGACGAAGACGGGGGCGTGCGCGGTGGCAGCGGGGGTGGGGAGGGCGGAGCCGCGGTGAAGGTGTGAACGCCCTCCTTACCCTCTTAAGGAGTAGTAGAGATTGGACGCTATGAGCTTCCAATATATATCCATCAATATATATGCGTGTTATTAGTGTAAATAAAATGGTCAGAGTATGTGCCACTTATTTATGGGACGAGCTGAAAATGGGCTGAAACTATATTAATCTTGGAGAGGCATGACAAATTTCTAGTTCCCTTTACCCTCGTGAAGCTTAATTAATCTTGGACGCTGACATATTTAGCAGACAAACTCCCCGTTATTGGACCTCCAACTTGTTCCCGGCTTCTCCTCCCAACCAGAGAGTCTTTCCCGGCCTACAAAAATGCAACCCCCACGATAATAACCCGGGCTGACCCCTCCTAGCTCCCTCCCTTGCACGTACGGCCTCAGCTCCTACCTCACCCGCCACCCGTCGACGCCGGCCTCTCTCCTCACCCGCTCGGAGAGTCGGAGCCCGGCGGCCGGAGGGCGACGTCCCTAAAAAATACTAATAATTTATCACTACACATAACCAATATATATATATAAGCCATGGGCAAGCGCAGCGTCCCTCGGTACCCTGAGGACGAGGACAAAGGCGGTTGCTGCGGCTGCCTGTGCTGGTGCTGCTGCTTCCTGTTGCTCATCGTGGCGGCGCTGGCCGGCACGGCCGCCTACTTCTTCTTCGTGTACAAGCCCAAGGCGCCGTCCTACTCCGTGAGCAACATGTCCGTCTCGCAGTTCGACTTCAGCACCTCCGACCTGACGCTCTACGTCAAGCTCACCGCCTCCGTGCGCGCCGAGAACCCCAACGAGATGATCGCCATCAGGTACGGCGAGGGCTCCCACACCGTGGTCTCCTACCGCGGCACGCCGCTGTGCTCCGGGAAGCTCCCGGCCTTCTTCCAGGGCTACAAGAACGTCACCGTCATGGACATCTCCATGGAGGGCCGCCACGGCTTCGGGTCGGGGCTCCAGCAGGCGCTAGAGGAGAGCGAGAAGGTCGGGGACATCCCGCTCGACATCTTCGTCAGCGTCCCCGTGGAGCTGCAGCTCGGCTCCGTCGATCTCCGCCAGATTAAAGTCAACGTGCACTGCGCGCTCGTCCTCGATAGCATCTCGCCCAAGAAGAAACCCAACATAAAGTCGGCAACCTACCAGGCCAACGTAGAGTTTTGATTCACAATTGGGTCGGAGTTGATCAGTCCAGGCCAGGGACATATGTATGCTTATTATTCGTCTGTATGTACTGATTGCTCGGTCGCTAATGTTGGAAAATTAACAGGGCCTAAGATTAATTTGATAATGCAGCATAAAACAAAAAACCTAGATCTACAAGTAGATAATATCCACGATATTAAAACAGAATAGATCTGAACTAAATCAACAAGATTAACGCATAAAATAAGAATCGACAACGGATCTAACCATAAAAC
This sequence comes from Zea luxurians, assembly GCA_029449295.1. Taxonomy (NCBI): domain Eukaryota; kingdom Viridiplantae; phylum Streptophyta; class Magnoliopsida; order Poales; family Poaceae; genus Zea; species Zea luxurians. Next base: position 26,819,319 of record JAOPSE010000034.1, on the reverse strand, counting down.
CGTCATTGCAATAAACTAAAACTGCAGAATTACTCACAGTGATTACCACGGGTTTTGTAGATGTAAGACCCAAAATTTATATAAATAATAAAATAAATAAATAAATAAATAAAATAGTAAAATCAGATATTTCAAATTATACTTGAGTATTGAAAATTGAGGACTGAATTTTAAAAACCAAGAATTATTTTAGAAAAAAAGTAATAGAAAATGTTTTTATTCAACTAAATGGTTATGCATTTCATTAAATGATGCACCATAAACATCTACTACATGAATATTTAAGTTTTAAGTAACTTTTAATTCTTGTCCCACAACCAAAATACTATTTTCCTAAAAAGAAAGGAACGATATGAGTGTGTTTCATATTTCAAACATTTATCGAACAAATAAATTAATTAGAATAAATAGATATCTACTACATCATGATTGATTTTGAGTATGTATTAAATTTGAATTCTTAAACTTTATATTGGATTAGAATTTGAATTTTGTAAATCAAAGAGGGAATGATATGGGAATATCTCATTTGACTAAGTAAATAATGGAGATATAAAATAAAATAACCCATGTATAACAAGTTGGAACTTTTGTTTGAGCACTCAAACATACTTTAAATTTGAACTCTATTTGCATTTAATTCAAAATTTAAATTTAAATTCAAAATGGCAATACAAAATATAAAAGAAAACAAGAGAAGAAAAAAAAGAGAAAAGGGGTAAACCTCTATATTGGGCCGCATAACAGGATTCTGGCCCATCTCTCCTTTCTTGCCCTGTTGGCCCATTGCGCGCACGACCGTTAGATCTGACACACAGGTGACCGTTGGCGCTGAGGCTTTTACACCAGACAGTCCGGACGTCATACCAGACAGTCCGGTGGCTTCTCTCCACTAGTGCCACCAGAAACTAGCTGTTGGGCTACAGTTCCTTGGTGCACCGGACAATCTGACGTGTGGCACCGGGACAGTCTAGTGCATTTAGCGGGACAGTCCGTCGTGGCAACACTATTCTTCGTTTCTTGGACTTTGCTTGATACTTGTTGATCTTCACTTGTGATCTTCATAATGTCTTCTTTTGAGGTGTTACTTTCCTCAATGCCTTAGTCCAAGTAACTTTAGCATCCTGTGAACTACAATCATAAACACTAGCAAACACATTAGTCCACATGTTATGTTGATCATCAAACACCAAAACCTATTGAGCCAAATGGCCCGGGGTCCATGTTCCTTACAATCTCCCCCTTTTTGATGATTGATGACAACACAACCAAAGCAAGCAAATATAACAAACATTTGAATGAAGATATGCAATCTACTTGCTAAAATGCATGAGTGTCGCCTTAAAGGGAGATTATGGACTTAAGCCTCCCCATAACTCCATAATTCACTTACTTCCTATTTTAGACCAAAGAGCTAAAACCACTTGAAGGATGAAATTTTTTAATTTGGTGGTGTTTGCTGTTTGATACAATTTTCATTGCTTTGTCCCTAAACTTCTCTCCCTTTGGCATTAATCATCGAAAAGGATTACCTTTAAATCATATAGGAAGTAGATAAGACTTGCTCTCATAAAAGATTTAACAATGATACCGATTGAAACAGTAAAAATTATTACTCCCCCTAAATGAGTGTTCTCCTTTTGGAAGAAACTTCTCCCCCTTTAGAGACGAAGAAATACTCCCCCTGATAGAGATCTTCTACTTAGAAAAAAGCATGTGAGAAATAGAGGTGCAAGATATGATTTGAATAAACTAACTTCCCTTATGCATAGGTAACAAAATATGAATTGACAACATATGCATTTTTAGCAACATGGGAAGTATAGGATGTGAAACATAGTCTAATCAAATATTGAAGAAGACATATAGATGATACCAAAATGTAGTCTCAAAGATACCAATTGAAGGCCAAATGAAGGCCAATTGTAGAGTTGTGAGACATAGGAATACTTGTAGATTTGCAGTGGAAGCTTATTGTCTTTCTCTTGGACTCCATTTTCCTTTCAATGAGACTACTACATAAAATAACCTTGAAAACAGGTATTAGTCTCAAAGACTTAGATTATAGAGTAACCTCCCCCTAAAAGTGTGCATACAAGTTTTGGATACTTGTAGGAGACATGCACTTTGATTTTGACATCAAGAGGGGCCGATTATCTATAGTCCGAGCTTTGGCACATATAAGTTAAATGATACTAATTGAAACACAATTCAAGTATTATACCACTTGTAGTATATGTCATATGAAAATATCAATTGATGTATCATTTTCTTATGAATTTTAAATAAGCTATGAGCCATGCTTAATATTTTAAACTATGTAGGTTTGCTCAAGAGTATGAATTTAAAGTGAGCAATCCTACTGTGGGGGACGGATATCCCCTGGGTCCACTAGAAGGCAAGAAGGCCTCACGGAAGACCCCAGACCTATTATTCCGCGAGGCCGTCCCTTCGTGGGCCAGGGGAGGAACTTTCAACAGAGCGGATCAACACAAGGACGGATCGACTTGAGCCCGTACGGTTTGCCAAGCTTAAACGCTATCTGCAGCATTGGTCCGACTTTCCCGCGCGGTGCCCTCAAACGTCGGAGCCGAAGGATTATGAGTCGGCGAGATTATAGGAAGATAAACTCAGTCGGTTCACTATTACTTAGCAATACGTGGTTATCATGTTCGCATGTAATGCCCTACGGTCGAATATATAAGGCCTAGGGAGCACCCCCTCAGAACGAATATGACCTTTCAGCCATACATCCAACTCTCTGGTATCCTTCATACTAGAGAACTCTCTTGTAATCCACCACATAAAGTACTCACGCCAGTACGTAGGGTGTTACACATCTCAAAGCGGCCCGAACCTGTACAAAATTGTCCACTGTCTCTCGTGCGTCAAGCGCGAACCATCGAGCTACAGTCGGTAACACCGTTCTACTCCAAAAAGCACCTCAAGGGGCAACCCCGGGTGCGCGGTAAGACCCAAAACACCGACAGCAGGCGCGCCAGGTAGGGGGTGTGTTACTGATCCAAGCTAGCTCAATGGCATCACTTTCCAGCACAAGATCAGCCTTCGCCCTGGGTCCACGTTCTGCTTTGGGACCATTTCATCCATAGCAGACGAGGAAGGAACTTTGCATCGCATCACGGATTTGCCAGAGAGAAAATCTTCCTCAACAATCTCTGGAAAAGTCGGAGTGAAGCAGGAAAAAGGGCAACCTCTGGCACTCCGAGCAAAGACCACTGTCGGGGACCATAATTAGGGGTACCCCCAAGACTCCTAAACTCGGCTGTAACCACCATCAGCACAAAGCTGCAAAGGCCTGATGGGCGCAATTCAGGTCAAGGCTCCGTCCACTCAAGGGACACGATCTCGCCTCGCCCGAGCCCAGCCTCGGGCAGGAATAGTAGACCAAGGCAGATTCATGCCTCGCCCGAGGGCATCCTCAAGTAACGGGCGCACCTTCGACTCGCCCGAGGCCCAGCTCGGGCAGGCTTCGCAGTGAAGCAACCTTGGCCAGATCGCCACACCAACCGTCCGCATCACATGAGCATTCAATGCAAGGATCGCCTGACACCTTATCCTGACGCGCGCTCCTCAGTCGACAAGGCCGAAGTGACCACAGTCACTTCGCCCCTCCACTGACTGACCTGACAGGAAAACAGCGCCGCCTGCACTACTCCGACTACTGTGCCACCCGCCCGAGTGAGGCTGACAGCAGCCAAGTCCACCCTCGGGCGCCATAGGAAGCTCCGCCTCGCCCGACCCCAGGGCTCGGACTCAACCTCGACCCCGGAAGACGGTCTCCGCCTCGCCCGACCCTAGGGCTCGGACTCAACCTCGACCTCGGACGATGGTCTCCACCTCGCCTGACCCCAGGGCTCGGACTCAACCTCGACCCCAGACGACGGTCTCCGCCTCGCCCGACCCCAGGGCTCGGACTCAGCCTCGACCTCGGAGGAGCCTCCGCCTCGCCCGACCTTGGGCTCGGGCCGACCACGTCACAGGGGGGTACATCATTACCCTACCCCTAGCTAGCTCAGGCTACGGGGAACAAGACCGGCATCCCATCTGGCTCGCCCCGGTAAAACAAGTAATGATGACACCCCGCGTGCTCCATGATGACGGCGGTTCTCAGCCCCCTACGGAAGCAAGGAGACGTCAGCAAGGTCCCGACAGCCCCGACAGCTGAGCTTCTACAGGGTTTACGCGCTCCTCCGACGGCCACGACATCACATGAACAGGGCACCAACACCTCTCCGACAGCCACGTCGGCATGTACATAGGACTCTGGCTCCTCTCTATCGGACACGTTAGCACACTGCTACACCCCCCATTGTACACCTGGGCCCTCTCCTTATGTCTATAAAAGGAAGGTCCAGGGCCCTCGTACGAAAACGTGGCAGCGCGGGAGGACGGGCTGACGAGCAGGCTCACTCTCTCCTCTCCCTCGCGAACGCTTGTAACCCCCTACTGCAAGCGCATCCGCCCTGGGCGCAGGACAACACGAGCCGCGGTTCCCCTTATTGTTTTCCCCCTTGTGTTCCATCTCGCGCCGACCCATCTGGGCTGGGACACGCAGCGACAATTTACTCGTCGGTCCAGGGACCCCCCGGGGTCGAAACGCCGACAGTTGGCGCGCCAGGTAGGGGCCTGCTGCGTGTTGACGAACAACTTCCCGTCAAGCTCCAGATGGGTAGTCTCCAGCAACCTCTCCAGCCTAGGACGCTGCTCCGTTTCGGGAGTCTCGAGTTCATGTCCCTCGACGGCAGCTACGACATGGTACTCCTTCCTCCGCCGCGCGACAATGACAATGGCGACCGTCAGCCCGCCCGCCGGCGGCGGAATCGACGACGTCTTCCCCGCATGGCGGAAGAACAGCATCCGAGTCTGTCCCGTCACCTTCCTCGCCGACGGAGGAGGAGGCGGGGCAACCATGGCCAAGCAGGAGGCGGCACCTCGTCGGCTGTCGAGCGAGTCGACGATGCCGGCGTCCCAGCGGGGGACACGTCGGGCGTCGACCCCTCGTCTGAGACGAAGACAGGCGTCGTTTCCCGCAACACGCCAACCCCAAGCGGACGAATGACGCCAGCACGCTCGCGAAGGACCTGCTGGGCGTTAGCCTCGTACTTGAGATAACGGTGCAGTCCGTCTCCGACGCGACTCCGTCACCATCCGCCGATCAAGAGGTACCGTCTGTTTTCCACCCTTTGCCTTTTAGATTCAGCTTCGACCCACCAAGCGACCCCGCTTCGGTGGACGCTTTCGTAAAGGCATATCCGAACCTTTCGGGGTATCATATGTGGTCAACCTGGGACCGATTGACGACCGTCTCGACCTACGGGCCCCCGGGTTCCGAGGAAGATGACGAGCCCGACTATGGTTGGGATTTCTCCGAGCTCGTGAACCCCAGTGCCATGCGGGACTTCATGACCGCATGTGACTACTGCCTCTCCGATTGCTCCGATGATAGCCACAGCCTCGGCGACGAGGACTGTGGCCCAAGTCGCGAATGTTTCCACGTCGATCTAGGGGGTCTCGATGAAGGCAACCACCTTGGTATGCCGGAGGACGGCGATCCACCTAGGCCTGCGCCTCGCGTTGACATCCTTTGGGAGCTAGCTATGGTCCCAGTCCCTACGGGGGGTCAGGACGCATAGCTCGAGCAAATCCATGAGATGCAGGCCAGGCTCGACGAGGAAGTAGGGCAACTTGTGCAGCTCCGGCAGAACATCGGGCAGGAGTGGGCAGGCCGAGCACCAGCCGGAGAAGCGCGTCATCTACCCCAGGACGTCCAACACCGCATCGCTGACGATGCCAGGGCAAGGCTGCCCCCGGCTCCCAGTGGGGTCAGCCAGAACCTGGATGCAGCAGCAATACTACTCCGAGTGATGCCGGAACCATCCACCACCGAGGGACGGCATATCTAGGGAGAACTCAAGAATCTCCTGGAGGATGCCGTGGTCCGACGGGCCGAAAGCTCTGCCTCCCGAAGGCAGGGGTACCCCCCAGAGCATCGCGCTGCGACTTCTCGATTCATGCGGGAAGCCTCGGTCCACACCGGGCGCACGCGGGACATAGCTCCTACGGCCCTGGGTCGCCTCGGCAACGAGCACCATCGCCGCGACCGTCGAGCCCACCTCGACGAGAAGGTGCGCCGAGGCTACCACCCCAGGTGTGGGGGACGCTACGACAGCGGGGAGGATCGGAACCCCTTGCCCGAACCACCCGGTCCGCAAGCTTTCAGCCGAGCCATACGATGGGCGCCGTTCCCGACCCGGTTCCGGACCCCGACTACCATCACCAAGTACTCGGGGGAAACAAGGCCGGAACTGTGGCTCGCGGACTACCGGCTGGCCTGCTAGCTGGGTGGAATGGACGATGTCAACCTCATCATCCACAACCTCCCCCTGTTCCTCTCCGACGCCGCCCGAGCCTGGCTCAAGCATCTGCCTCCTGCGCAGATCTCCAACTGGGACGACCTGGTCAAAGCCTTCGCCGAAAACTTCCAGGGCACATATGTGCGCCCTGGGAACTCCTGGGATCTCCGAAGCTGCCGCCAGCAGCCGGGAGAATCCCTGCGGGACTACATCCGGCGATTTTCGAAACAGCGCACCGAGCTGCCCAACATCACCGACTCAGATGTCATCGGCGCGTTCCTCGCTGGCACCACTTGCCGCGACCTGGTGAGCAAGTTGGGTCGCAAGACTCCCACCAGGGCTAGCGAGCTGATGGACATCGCCACCAAGTTCGCCTCTGCCAGGAGGCGGTCGAGGCCATCTTCCGGAAGGACAAGCAGCCTTAGGGACGCCAGCAGGAAGACATCCACGAGGCGTCCGCTCAACGCAGCACGAAGAAGAAGGGCAAGAAGAAGTCGCAAACGAAACGCGACGTCACCGTCGCAGATCTTGTCGCTGCTGCCGAACACAGGAACCCCCGGAAGCCTCCCGGAGGGGCCAACCTGTTCGACAAGATGCTCAAGGAGTCGTGCCCCTATCATCAGGGTCCCGTCAAGCACACCCTTGAGGAGTGCGTCATGCTTCGGCGCTACTTCCACAAGGCCGGGCCACCGGCGGAAGGTGGCAAAGCCCACAACAACGACAAGAAGGAAGGCCACAAGGCAGAGGAGTTCCCCGAGGTCAATGACTGCTTCATGATCTACGGTGGGCGGGTGGCGAACGCCTCGGCTCGGCACCGCAAGCAGGAGCGCCGGGAGGTCTGCTCGGTGAAGGTGGCGGCGCCAGTCTACCTAGACTGGTCTGACAAGCCCATCACCTTCGACCAAGGCGACCACCCCGACCGCGTGCCGAGCCCGGGGAAGTACCCGCTCGTTGTCGATCCCGTCATCAGCAACGTCAGGCTTACCAAGGTCCTCATGGACGGAGGCAGCAGCCTCAACATCATCTACGCCGAAACCCTCGGGCTCTTGCAGATCGATTTGTCCATGATCCGGGCCGGTGCGGCGCCCTTTCACGGGATCATCCCCGAGAAGCGCGTCCAACCCCTTGGGCAACTCGATCTGCCCGTCTGCTTCGGGACTCCCTCCAACTTCCGAAAGGAAACCCTCACGTTCGAGGTGGTCGGGTTCCAAGGAACCTACCACGCAGTGCTGGGGAGACCATGCTACGCCAAGTTCATGGCCGTCCCCAACTACACCTACCTCAAGCTCAAGATGCCGGGCCCCAACGGGGTCATCACCGTCGGATCCACATACCGACACGCGTACGAATGCGACATGGAGTGTGTGGAGTACGATGAGGCCCTCACCGAGTCCGAGGCCCTCATCGCCGACCTGGAGAGCCTCTCCAAGGAGGTGCCAGAGGCGAAACGCCACACCGGCAACTTCGAGCCAGCAGAGGCGGTTAAGTCCGTCCCTCTCGACCCCAGCAACGATGCCTCCAAGCAAGTATGGATCGGCTCCGAGCTCGACCCCAAATAGGAAGCAGTGCTCATCGACTTTCTTCATGCAAACGCCAAGGTTTTTGCGTGGAGTCCCTCGGACATGCCTGGCATACCAAGGGATGTCGCCGAGCACTCGCTGGATATCCGAGCTCGAGCCCGACCCGTGAAGCAGCCTCTGCACCGATTCGACGAAGAAAAGCGCAGAGCCATAGGTGAGGAGATCCACAAGCTAATAGCTGCAGGATTCATCAAAGAGGTATTCCACCCCGAATGGCTAGCCAACCCTGTGCTTGTGAAAAAGAAAGATGGGAAATGGCGGTTGTGTGTAGACTACACTGGTCTAAACAAAGCATGTCCGAAGGTTTCCTACCCTCTGCCTCGCGTCGATCAAATTGTGGATTCCACTGCTGGGTGCGAAACCCTGTCATTCCTTAATGCCTACTCAGGGTATCACCAAATCAGGATGAAAGAGTCCGACCAGCTCGCGACTTCTTTCATCACACCCTTTGGCATGTACTGCTATATTACTATGCCATTCGGTTTAAGGAATGCAGGCGCGACATACCAAAGGTGCATGAACCACGTGTTTGGACAACACATTGGCCGAACGGTCGAGGCTTATGTCGATGACATCATAGTCAAGACAAGGAAAGCCTCCGACCTCCTCTCCGACCTTGAAACGACATTCAAGTGTCTCAAAGCAAAAGGCGTAAAACTCAATCCCGAGAAGTGTGTCTTCGGAGTCCCCTGAGGCATGCTCCTGGGGTTCATCGTCTCCGAGCGGGGCATCGAGGCCAACCCAGAGAAAATCGCGGCCATCACCAACATGGGGCCTATCAAGGACTTGAAAGGAGTACAGAGGGTCATGGGATGCCTTGCGGCTCTGAGCCGCTTCATCTCGCGCCTCGGCGAAAGAGGCCTGCCCCTGTACCGCCTCTTAAGGAAGACCGAGCGCTTCACTTGGACCCCCGAGGCCGAGGAAGCCCTCGAGAACTTGAAGGCGCTCCTTACAAGCGCGCCCATCCTGATGCCCCCCGCTGCCGGAGAAGCTCTCCTGATCTACGTAGCCGCAACCACTCAGGTGGTCACCGCCGCGATCGTAGTCGAGAAACGAGAAGAAGGGCATGCATTGCTCGTCCAGAGGCTGGTCTACTTCATCAGTGAGGTACTGTCCGAGACCAAAATCCGCTACCCGCAAATTCAGAAGCTACTGTACGCGGTAATTCTGACGCGGCGAAAGTTGCGACACTACTTCGAGTCTCATCCGGTGACTGTGGTGTCATCCTTCCCCCTGGGGGAGATCATCCAGTGCCGAGAGGCCTCGGGTAGGATTGCAAAGTGGGCGGTGGAGATCATGGGCGAGACAATCTCGTTCGCCCCTCGGAAGGCCATCAAATCCCAAGTCTTGGCGGATTTCGTGGCAGAATGGGTCGACACCCAGCTTCCAGCAGCTCCGATCCAACCAAAACTCTGGACCATGTTTTTCGACGGGTCGCTGATGAAAATAGGAGCGGGCGCGGGCCTGCTCTTCATCTCACCCCTCGGGAAGCACCTCCGCTACGTGCTGCGCCTCCATTTCCCGGCGTCCAACAACATGGCCGAGTACGAGGCTCTGGTTAACGGGTTGCGCATCGCCATCGAGCTAGGGGTTCGGTGCCTCGACGCTCGTGGCGACTCACAGCTTGTCATCGACCAAGTCATGAAGAACTCTCACTGCCGCGACCCGAAGATGGAAGCCTACTGCGACGAGGTTCGGCGCCTAGAAGACAAGTTCTACGGGCTCGAGCTCAACCACGTCGCCCGACGGTACAAGGAGACTGCGGACGAGCTGGCTAAAATAGCCTCGGGGCGACAACGGTCCCCCCGGACGTCTTCTCCCGAGACCTACATCAACCCTCCGTCAAGACCGACGACACGCCCGAGCCTAAGAAGGCCTCGGCCCTGCCCGAGGCATCCTCGGCTCAGCCCGAGGCACCCTCGGTCGCCGAGGGTGAGGCACTGCCCGTTGAGGAGGAGTAGAATGGGGTCCCGCCTAATCGAAACTGGCAGACCCCGTACCTATAATATCTCCACCGAGGAGAGCTACCCCTCGACGGAATCGAGGCTCGGCGATTGGCGCGGCGCGCCAAGTCGTTCGTCTTGCTGGGTGACGGAAAGGAGCTCTACCACCGTAGCCCCTCAGGCATCCTCCAGCGATGCATATCCATCGCCGAAGGTCAGGAGTTATTGCAAGAAATACACTCGGGGGCTTGCGGTCACCACGCAGCGCCTCGAGCCCTCGTTGGAAACGCCTTCCGACAAGGTTTCTACTGGCCAACCGCGGTGGCCGACGCCACTAGGATTGTACGCACCTGCCAAGGGTGTCAATTCTATGCAAGGCAGACCCACCTGCCCGCTCAGGCTCTGCAAACAAAACCCATCACCTCGCCGTTTGCTGTGTGGGGTCTGGACCTCGTCGGTTCCTTGTAGAAGGCACCCAGGGGCTTGACGCACCTGCTGGTCGCTATCGACAAATTCTCCAAGTGGATTAAGGTCCGACCCCTAAACAGCATCAGGTCCGAACAGGCAGTGGCATTCTTCACCAACATCATCCATCGCTTTGGAGTCCCGAACTCCATCATCACCGACAACGGCACCCAGTTCATCGGCAGGAAGTTCCTGGACTTCTGCGAGGACCACCACATCCGGGTGGACTGGGCCGCCGTAGCTCACCCCATGACGAATGGGCAGGTAGAGCGTGCCAACGGCGTGGTTCTACAGGGACTCAAGCCGAGGATCTACAATGACCTCAACAAGTTCGGCAGGCGATGGATGAAGGAACTCCCCTCGGTGGTCTGGAGTCTGAGGACGACGGCAAGCCGAGCCACGGGCTTCACGCCATTTTTTCTAGTCTATGGGGCCGAGGCTATCTTGCCCACAGACTTAGAATACGGCTCCCCGAGGACGAGGGCATACGACGCCCGAAGCAACCAGACCAACCGAGAAGACTCATTGGACCAGCTGGAAGAGGCTCGGGACATGGCCTCACTACACTCGGCGCGGTATCAGCAGTCCCTGCGACGCTACCACGCCCAAGGGGTTCGGTCCCGAGACCTCCAGGTGGGCGACTTGGTGCTTCAGCTACGACAAGACGCCCGAGGGCGCCACAAGCTCACGCCTCCCTGGGAAGGGCCATTCATCATCGCCAAGACTTTGAAGCCCGGAACATACAAGCTGGCCAACAGTCAAGGCGAAGTCTACAACAACGCTTGGAACATCCGACAGCTACGTCGCTTCTACCCTTAAGATGTTTTCAAGTCGTTTATATACCTCGTTTACATACATAAGTAAAGTCTAACCATCAAGGAAGGGTCAGCCTTGCCTCGGCAATGCCCGACCCTCCCTCGGGGGCTAGAAGGGGGGAATCCCCTCTGCGTCAAAATTTTCCTCGAAAAAAGTCTTTCGGCCAGAACATCTTTCGCGATTTTCGACTATGTCGATAGTGGGATCCTGAAAACAATAGAGTACACGTAAGCAGCAAGGCCGACCGAGCCGAGGGACTCCTACGCCTTCGGGATACGGATACCTCACTCATCACCTTCTGCGATAAGTAACTCATGCTCGGATAAGCGATCCTGCTAACCAAACAAGTCTTAACGCTCGAAAACTTCTCTGCCGAAACGATTTTTCATGCCTTCTCGACTATATCGATAACAGAATCCCGCGGACGAGCAAGAGTACACGTAAGCGGCAAGGCCGACCGAGCTGAGGGACTCCTATGCCTTCGGGATACGAATACCTCACTCATCACCTTCTGCGATAAGTAACTCATGCTCGGATAAACGATTCTGCTACCGGCAAGCAAGTCCTGATACTCGAAACAAGAGGAAAAGAAACGCAACTTTATAACACGACAATGACATGTTTGGGCCTCGGCGGCCACAAAAAGCATGCGTACACTACAGACAAACTGTTCCTGCAGGTTCTGGCATCGGCAGGGGGAGCAGCAGCACCCTCGGCATCGTCTCCGCCTTCGGCGGAATCTGACCCAGCCTCGGACGGCAACACGGGCGAAGGATCTCCACCTCGAAGGGAGATGTCGTCACTGCGCCTGGGCCATCGCCGCCGGGGTCTCCTCCAGGAACTCTGCCCAAGCAGACGGCTTGTCCGGCCGCTCCGTGGCCTCAGCCAGCTGTCCCCCGAGGACACCAGCCCGGCTCATGGCCTCGGCAGCCCAACTCCGGGGTTGGTCCCGCCAGTAGACGACCCGGCCAGGCTCCGGCCACCGCTGCTACACCTCCCCGGCCTGGACCGACGAAGCCCCCTTTTCGAGCCAACTCTGCCTCTGTCCATGCTGACACCGCTGCCTCCAGCTCCGGCTCATCGCAGAGCGGCCAAGGGTTTCTTTAACTGGGCAAGAGAAGCCTTGAGTGGCAAGGCCAACCGAGCCGAGGGACTCCTACACCTCCGGGATACGGATACCTCACTCGTCACCTTCTGCGCAGGGCAACTCACACTTGGTTAAGCGGTTCAGCTAGCTGACAGGCAAGACCTGGTGCTCGAAATGGGGAAGAAACATGGCTTTACACCCAAGTACACAGATGTTTAGGCCCCGACAGCCGCAATGAACATACGCCGGCACTCAAGATGCCATTATAAACGGGACTCTGGTTCCGTTCCCGCGGGTATGAACAACCTCCATACCAGGAGGCCCGCGGGACGACGAACTCCAAGCGGCTCACCGGCAACCGCTCTAGCAGCAGCGACAACGACCTCCGCTCCGGGCGGCCAAACAGCAGCAGCGATGACCTCAGGGCAGACGCTGCTGCGACGAGGCCCTCGCCCACAAAGGACGAGAACCAGCCATTCAAGCCAGGGAGACGAAGGTCCAGGGGTGCGGGCGGAGTTGGCGATCTCATCGGTGGAGAAACCTTCTCCGGCTGCTGCCACCACAGCACCGACGGCGACGTCCACCTGTCCGCCAGCACCGCACCAGCAAGCGCTGGCCGCCCCAAAGCGCACCGGGAGGTCCTCACTCCCGCCCTCGCCGAGGCCGCCCCAGAACACGAGCACCGCCCTCGTGGCGTACGACGTGCTAGGCAACCCTCTTGCATGGCTGTCGGCGCGAGGAAGACCTAGACGTGGCCAGCCCGTACGCGGCGCGATCGCCGCCCAGACGAAGGATAGAACGCTGCACCTTGACTAGGAAGCAGCAGTTTGCCTTCCCCCGCATGGCTGAAGGAAGCCTCCGCAGGGCTGGAGGATGCCTTTCTCCCCCAAACGCTGGGGGAAGAAAAGGGTTACCGGCCCACGCGGAGGCAACCCCCCACTCGGTGTGCTCCTCCGCCTCAGCCCGGATGACGAAAATCCTTGAAGCTGAGGGCGGGGTGGAGGCCGCAGCCCGGTTTGCTTCTCCCCACCAAATTGGCCATTGGTGGGGGAATGCAGCCGGGCTGCACAATGAAAATCCTTGAAGCCGAACGATGGCTGAAAGGTACCGATCTCCACGACATCGCGCTCCTCCAACGGCAGCAAGAGCAAGGCGACGCTGGGGCACCCCATCCGGGGGCTCGGAAGGTGGAAGGGTGCAATGCATGAAGAGAATGCGGAGGCGTGACTGCCACCCAGGGAGCCTTTCCCTTTTTAAAGGCAACTCACCCCACTTGCGTCCTCAGGCGTCGCGGGCTAAGTCTTCACCATCGCGCTCAAAGATCCTCCCCCTACGACATGGGGGCTGGGCCCCACACGACATGCAAGCTGGCTCAGGACAGAAGAAGCCAAACCGCCGCGCACGGAGCGTGTAACCGCCCAGCTGTTACAAGCATTCCTCCGTCGTCACCTAAACCAGCGGGTGAAAGGGCAGACCGCCATGCAGGCAGCATGCAACCGCGCCATGGGGATGCACCCTTTTGACTTCAACGCGTCCAGCATGGAGTCCCAGGCCCACACGTCATGTAACCGGCGCGCCAGTTACTGCGTGCGAAAAACTGTAGCGCCACTTACGCCAGCGCCGCGCCTTCTCGACTGCGGAACCGGTGCCGCAATTTGAGGCAACCCTGCGCGTGGACCAGCAGTGCCAGCCAAACACGCCGATCATGGGTCAGTCAGCCGCGGGAGAAGGCGCGACGGTCAATATGCCCAGAAGTGGGCCGACAGTAATGGCGGCAGCAGGCGAGCGAAAGCGGCGGTCAAATCGTCTGCAGGCTCACGTCCCCTCCTGGAGTAGCAGGAGAGCCCTCTCCCACGGCGTGAAGACGACGCGCCCGTGTTCCGTTCCTCAAACGGCTCACGCATGCACAACGGCTGCCCCGCGAACCACTCGTCCCGTCGCATTAACTCCGCGGCAGGGCAGGCGATACCTTTGGCAGGCGAAGCGGGGGACGCTTCACCTTCGCCATAACGACCGCGTCAAAAAAAGGTGCGCCACGTCGTTCAATTTCGTATCCTTTTCCTCTCCCCCTTTCTCTCTCTTGCTACAGGAACCGGGAAAGGGGATACTCCGAAAGGGATCCTTCTCCGCGAAGGAAGCGGGCCCCGAGCCCTCCTACTGATCAGAGGTTCGAAGGCTGGCCCCTCAGAAGGATTCGACAGCCGCCTTAGAGCATTCGGGCTCCACACCCATTACTGGTCAGAGGTTCGAAGGCTAGCCCCTCGAAAGGGTTCAACAGCCGCCTCAGGCCACTTGGGCTCCGCGCCCACTACTGATCAGGGGTTCGTAGGCTGGCCCCCCGAAGGGTTCGACAGTCGCCCCAGAGCATGCAGAGTGAGGGATGGCTCTGGGTACGTTCGATACATAACCAAGGCTCGGGCTATGCTCTCGAGGTACCCTAGGACATTTCCGAGACCAGCAGGAGCGATTCTGTAACGGAATCCCACAAGAGGGAGGAATCGAGCCCTCGGACCCTATCAAATGGGACCGGGTCCGGCAAATCACCTGCAGGTACTTTTGGAGCGTGCCTCTGGGTCACTAGCCGACCCTTATCGAACGGGGCACGGGCGTCCACTCGGATCACCCGTTAGCAACTCACTGGAGACACCATGTTCGGCGCCCTCCGAGGGCAACATGGCGCTTTCCCCCCTCCTCCTTGCGGAAAGGCGACGAAGGGGCATATGAAAAAAGCCGAGTCAGTCCCTGACCGTCCTCTCGCCCTGTGCAGAGGCTCGGGGGCTGCTCTCGCGAACTCGGCTCTGGCCAAAATGTTAACAGCATCAACATACCAGCCCGAGAACTCGGAACCTGACCATGCACCCGAACTATGATCAGATCGCATGAGGGAACAACCAGACCGGCCGAGGCATCACGAAAGGCACTAAGACCTCGAAGGAGTCAAACCACTCCTTCGAGGCCTCGGGGGCTACACCCGGCGGGTGCGCTCGCGCGCACCCACCAGAACGAAGTGTGATCGAGAAAGGCCGGTTCCCTTGCAAAAAAGTGCAACAAAGCCTCCAAGCGAGTACCAACACTCCCTTTGAGGCTCGGGGGCTACTGTCAGGGACCATAATTAGGGGGTACCCCCAAGACTCCTAAACTCGGCTGGTAACCACCATCAGCACAAAGCTGCAAAGGCCTGATGGGCGCAATTCAGGTCAAGGCTCCGTCCACTCAAGGGACACGATCTCGCCTCGCCCGAGCCCAGCCTCGGGTAGGAACAGTAGACCAAGGCAGATTCACGCCTCGCCCGAGGGCATCTTCAAGTAACGGGCGCACCTTCGACTCGCCCGAGGCCCAGCTCGGGCAGGCTTCGCAGTGAAGCAACCTTGGCCAGATCGCCACGCCAACCGACCGCATCACAGGAGCATTCAATGCAAGGATCGCCTGACACCTTATCCTGACGCACGCTCCTCAGTCGACAAGGCCGAAGTGACCGCAGTCACTTCGCCCCTCCACTAACTAACCTGATAGGAAAACAGAGCCGCCTGCACTACTCCGACTGCTGTGCCACCTGCCCGGGTGAGGCTAACAGTAGCCAAGTCTAGCCTCAGGCGCCATAGGAAGCTCCGCCTCGCCCGACCCCAGGGCTCGGACTCAACCTCGATCCCGGAAGACGGTTTCCGCCTCGCCCGACCCCAGGGCTCGGACTCAACCTCGACCTCAGACAATGGTCTCTGCCTCGCCCGACCCTAAGGCTCGGACTCAACCTCGACCCCAGACGACGGTCTCCGCCTCGCCCGACCCCAGGGCTCGGACTCAGCCTCCACCTCGGAGGAGCCTCCGCCTCGCCCGACCTTGGTCTCGGGCTGACCACGTCGCAGGGGGGTACATCATTACCCTACCCCTAGCTAGCTCAGGCTACGGGGAACAAGACCGGCGTCCCATCTGGCTCGCCCCGGTAAAACAAGTAATGATGACACCCCGCGTGCTCCATGATGACGGTGGTTCTCAGCCCCCTACGGAAGCAAGGAGACGTCAGCAAGGTCCCGACAGCCCCAACAGCTGTGCTTCTATAGGGTTTACGCGCTCCTCCGACGGCCACGACATCACATGAACAGGGCACCAACACCTCTCCGACAGCCACGTCGGCATGTACATAGGACTCTGGCTCCTCTCTGCCGGACACGTTAGCACACTGCTACACCCCCATTGTACACCTGGGCCCTCTCCTTATGTCTATAAAAGGAAGGTCCAGGGCCCTCGTATGAAAAGGTGGCCGCGTGGGAGGATGGGCTGACGAGCAGGCTCACTCTCTCCTCTCCCTCGCGAACGCTTGTAACCCCCTACTGCAAGCGCATCCGCCCTGGGTGCAGGACAACACGAGCCGCGGTTCCCCTTATTGTTTTCCCCCTTGTGTTCCGTCTCGCGCCGACCCATCTGGGCTGGGACACGCAGCGACAATTTACTCGTCGGTCCAGGGACCCCCCGGGGTCAAAACACCGACAACCACCTTTAGCAAGCTAGGAGCTGAGGGTCCGTCTACCCAGAGAACTCTGCTGTCCACCTCTTCGATGGAAAAATGGATACGGATCACAAGGAAAAATGAGGCAAACAAGGTGAAGGATTGTCAAATTGCTCTTCTGGAACCTCCGCCCTCAAAGGAGAACAGGAAGAAGCTCGTCACAACGACGGTTCCATTTTATCCCGACGTCCTCTTCATCGGGAGAGTAGAGTCGTCTCCCGTCTCCGACGATGAGCCAACTGTGCTCGGGGAAGAACCTCCTCAACGAGAAGCCCGCCGACGCAAGAATCGGCGCCGAAATATCCAACGACATCATGCGGCTGGAGAGAGTGATCCAGCACAGCCCGTATCGCGAGATGAAATCTCAGAGGTAGGAGAAACTCCGGACGAACGGGTCTTCAGGGAAAGGAGGAATTCCCGACGACGTGACCGTCGGTAAGCTCAAGAGCAAGCTGAGCAGGAAGCAAGACAACGCCGGGAGAACCCTCTTCTCGGACGGAACCTGAACCCCGACTTCGCCCGAGCCATGAACACGCCGAGTGAAGTTGGCAGAGTGTTAGCTCAGATAGCCGACGGCCTCCTCCAAACTCCGGACGCCGAGGGCTATCGGCGGCTGCTCACTCGAGCGGCGAATCATCTTCTACCTCTCGCTCATCCGCCGAGTGACCTACGGCACGCCATCAACAGTCGGCGAGACGCGCGGAGCTCCATTAATGCTTTGCGCGAGCGACAGCACAAGCCGACGCCGAGAAGAATACGATCGGGATCATGGTGTCCCTGCGCGGAGTCAGGCTACCAGAGTTGAGTCGGCAACAGCTTCAACCAGCGGCACAACCCAGGGATGGTCGAGGCACCACGACAACAACTCCCCTCCCTGGGACAGACATCATCATCACCGACAGGAGGACACATGTGGGGTATCGACGCTCACTCCACGTCTTAGGGCCATTCAGTGGCCCCCTAACTTCAAGGTCTCCAACGTCGACAAGTACAAGCCTAAGCAGGATCCGGGAGGCTGGCTGGCTGTCTACACCACCGCTGCCCGGGCCGCTGGGGCGACTGAAGACGTGATGACCACGTACCTGCCCATTGTCCTCGGGCAAGATGCACTGCAATGGCTACGACACCTACCCCGACACCGCATCAACGACTGGAGCGACTTCAGCTGGCGCTTCACCGCCAACTTCCAATCCCTCTCCGACAAGCCGGCGCAGCCATGGGACCTCAAGACCATCAAGCGCCGAGGGGATGAGGCTCTTCGATCATACCTCAAAAGATTTCAGACCATGAGGAATCGAATCCTCGAGGTTGTGGAAGCAGCAGTGATCGAGGACTTCTACCGGGGATCTAATGACTCGGCTTTCGTCCGAACCATACTGTAGAAGGCGCCGACTACCTCCGAGCAGCTGTTTCGGAAAGCCGACCTCTACATTACCACCGACGAACGGGCCCAGGACCTCATCGGAGGAGCAAAGCCTACACCGGCGGCACCGCGACGCGACACAAACCAAGAACCCGACAAACGGTGGGAGAAGATGCCTTGAGAGGAAGTCCACACCGCCAGACCACCCGCCTTTCGCGCTCGAGGAGGACCACGTGGGGGCGAACGAAAACTGGACTACATCCTCGACGCCCAGTGCCCATACCACAAGGACATGCGCCACACCCTCCGGAACTGCAGGGATTTCAAGCATTCCGTTTGGCACGGACGACCCTTCCAACCTCTACCACCCCCACCTCGAGGAGCGCCTGGAGAACCTCGACAGCCCCAACAACCGGAAGGGGGAGGAGGCGGAGCGTTTCCGTGCGTCGACGGGGAAGTCAACGTCATCTTCGGCGGACATGGGTCACAAGAAAGCAAGAGGCAACAGAAACTCAACGACCGTAAGATACTAGTGGCGACCACTGGTCCTCCCGCTCTATATCGATGGTCCGAGCACCCAATCACCTTCACTCGGGTGGATCAGTGGCTCAACTTCAATCACCCGGGCAAGTACCCGCTCCTCGTCGATCTGGTGATCCGAGAAAGCAGGGTAAAAAAGGTACTAGTGGACGGGGGAAGCAGCATCAACGTCACCTTCCCCCGGACGCTCCAAGGCTTGGGAGTTCCCCTCAAAGAGCTCCATGAGTCAGACACTCCTTTCTTTCGCATCGTGCCGACTGAAGGAGAATATCCACTGGGACACATCTACATGCCGGTCACCTTCGGAACTCCGGAAAATTACAGAACCGAGTTCCTGAGGTTCGAGGTGGCAAACTTCGACTGCGGGTACAACACCATCATCGGTAGGCCAGGATTGGCAAAGTTCATGGCCATTCCACATTATACGTACATGATATTGAAGATGCCAGGACCGCAAGTAATCATAATTGTGCGCGCTGACTTCCAAGGCGCCGCAGAATGTTTCCGAGTGGCCATTCAGGCGGCCCTCACCACCAAACCGTCAGTGACTTCTTCTACGCAGGCGATCTCAAAGCCTGAGGAAGACCTCACGGTGCCTGCGAACGAGACTCAATCCATGACCTCTATGCGACCGACCGAAGAAACCAAGAGAATCAACCTCGGTGTTGGGGGCCTTCGGCTTCCGAAGGTCCTCAAAAACAAGATTTAACAATGTTTCTGGAAGTATAATGCATGAACAGGTATCTTCGGACTTGAGTTAAAGCCACAGTGTGAAGAAGCACAAAAGGAGTACAAAGGATGGCGCAGAGCCGAAGCTGTGCGCAGAAGAGCTTCGGCATGATAATAGAAAAGGAAACCGACTTAAAGATGAAAAGGCTATTTAGACCTCGACGGATTAATATAGAGTTATTAGCAAATGTAAAGGACATGGGTGTAATTTTACATGGGCTGCGCCCCGTGCCTATAAATAGATGAACAGTGCTCCCATACTGTTCACGTGAACTGTGTATTTGCTTTCGCGCTACGCTTGTATTTTTACCTTCTTTCAAGCCGAAGGTACACTCGTAATTTGTTACCATTTCTATTTTCCCATAGTGATAAAATAGAAATGAGTTAATAATAACATATGACTGTTTATATTATCTTTCATGTTTTATATGATTCTTTCTTCACCATTATATGTTGCATCGATGAAGGTATGCCCTTCATAACCTTCGTCCGAATATCATTATATCTCAAGGGAAATAATGCTTCAAAGGACGAAGGACTGTAACGTTTAACATTTTCTGTGTTGCCTTGTTCTGAACTTATAGCATTTGAGAACAAGTTCCCAACATTGGCGCCCACCTCTGGTGAACCCTTTTCGACCACCTTCGGCAAGCATCGACCTTCGTCATGCCGCCAAAGAAAGCTTCAGCGACAGGGGCTGCCGCTCTGCAGCCGCTGGACCCGAACCAGGACACCCTTTCTCTTCGGGAGGCCCGAAGCCAGAAGAGAAAGGCCACCAGTCCAACGCCCCAGGAGGATGACTTGGACCAAGAGATCAGGAATATGGAGATGCTCCATCAGCAAGTGCAAAGGAAGAAGGAAAAGATGGCTCGGCTAGCTGACCTACAAAGGCAGATAGACGAAGCCACTGAAGAAGTTCGTCATCTTGCTCAAGATGAGCAAAACCGAAGGCCCCAGCATAGAGAGCTTCATCAAGAGGGCTACTTCAACGAGGATGACTGGTATGAGGATTTCCATCATGGAAATTTTGCTTTTGATGATGCTTCTCCTCTGTCAGCAGAACTACAGGCTACACCTTGGCCCCCGTATTACAAGCCACCTCAGCTCCCCATGTATGACGGATACTCAGATCCGAAGCAGTTTCTGATGAGCTACGAAGCGACCATATCTTCGTATGGTGGTAATACTGCAGTCATGGCGAAGTCTTTCGTCATGGCAGTTAATAATGTTGCACAAACCTGGTACTCCTCTCTTCGGCCAGGAACAATCACATCATGGCAGAAGCTGAAGGACATGCTGATCACCAGTTTCTAAGGGTTTCAGACGAAGCCGGTCACCGCTCAAGCTTTGTTCCAGTGCACCCAAGATCACGAAGAATACATTCAGGCGTATGTTCGAAGGTTCTTGCGTCTGAGGGCACAGGCGCCAACTGTGCCCATTGAAATTGTCATTGATGCCATGATCAAGGGGCTTCGGCCAGGACCTACGGCCCAATACTTCGCCAAGAAACCCCCTCAGACTCTGGAGAAGCTGCTCCAAAAGATGGATGAATACATTCACGCTGATAATGACTTTCGTCAGATAAGGGAGGAAGCTTATAGGTTCTCCAAAATGACCAGGGGCTTCGGAGGGAGAATCCACCCAAGGCACATCAGGTCGATCCACTCCGCTCAGAATGACGATAGAGGAAGTCAGCAACAGAGGCCGCAATATTCTTCCCAAGCTTCGGGACAGCAACAAAGCTATCCTTGGCCTTTAGCTCCAAGGGGCAGAGGCGCCAGGGGCTTCGGTGGAAGGTTTGGGGATCAGCCTAGGAAAATTTATTGTCTATTCTGCGGTGAGGACAAGGGCCATACTACAAGGATGTGCCATGTCACCATCCAGAAATAGAAGGAGATAGCAGAAGCTGCAGCCCAACAGAACCAGCCGAAGCAAGTTATGCATACTGCTTCGTATCATTCACCGTACATCCCAGAGTATGTGGGTAACCATCCTGCAGCTTCTGTTGCTTCGGCAAGTCAACCTCAGGCATCTTGGCAACAACCTCCACCTCCACCACCAATGCAACGAGGCCAGCAGCCAGAAGGGAGCCAGCACACTCACCAGCAACGAGACTTCAGAGAGGAGTCCGAAGCTCGCACAGTCAACAGCACTGTGCCAGAATCGAAGCACATCTACTAGAAGATATCCTACCTCTGCAACAGTTTTTTGCATTGGCCATCATTTTCTTTTTAATAAGGGGCAATCATTGAAAGCATAATTCCTTTTGTTGTTTTTAGATTCTTGTAATAGCTTCGTTATTGTCATGATATAATATACCTTCTTCACAGACTCACGGAGTCCGAAAGTTGCCGAAGCATGAAAATTCGTTCCTAAGAGAACTTGTGGCTACAAAAAACATCTTCGAAGCTACAAAAAGTCGTTCTACGGAACGCAGCGTAAGTTTGCCGAAGCTACAAAAAGTCGTTCCTAAGGGAGCGCAACGTAAGTTTTCTGCTCAAAAGTCGTTCCAAAGGGAATGCAGAGCTTACAGCGAAAAATAAACGCTGATTCCGCCGAAATATAAGGCAAAGCGCGAAAAGTCAACGCGAATACCGCCGAAATAGAAGGCGAAGAAGTTCAAAAGACGTTCCTAAGGGGATGCGGAACTTACAGCGAAAAGTCAACGCTGATACACCGAAAAATAAGCGGTGAAGCCGAAAAATAAATGGCAAAGTGATTGTGTATACCACTGAGGGAATGTGTGTGTATCTTCGGCACGAATATCATTTGCATAGCATAACATCATCACATCATTCGCATAACATAACATCATACATCATATCGCATCAATGGCACAAGAAGGGGATATAATATTGATCTTCGGAAATTGCTTCGAAGAAGTTGTGCCAAGGCACAAAATGTTTTGAAGAAGTGCAGCTTCATCAATTTTAATGTGGAAAGAAATCTATTGCTCATGAAGCTTAATGTTTTTATGGAATATGGATTTTCTTTACGAAGCATGAAAAGAAGGGAAGGTGTTTTTCGCCGAAGGCTAAAAAATGGTATGTACGTAAAGTTTCATGCATCATAAAGAATTAAGTCACAAATAGCTTATATATTACATTCAAGACTACAAGATGTTACACACTTTGTTCAGCAAATATTACATTCCAAATGTTTTTACAAAAAACAGTTATTCTTCTTTTAAAACTGCTTCTGCAGTTTCGTTTAACAGTTGAGCAACAACTTCGTCCAAAATAGTTTCGACCATTTTAATGACCTCATCTTCTTTCTTTGCTTCTGGGTCGACCGTTGACTCGAAGAGCTCCGGGGAAGGAGATAGTTCAGCTGTGGTAGTAAACATAAATAAGTTCGAAGTCACAAAATTAGAAAATAAAGTTAAAAGTTATTAAACAATACCTATCCGCCTCTCGAGTTCCGCAACCTTCTCAGCTGCCTTTGTTGCTTCTTTTGCATCGTGAGAATCTTTCTCGCTCTTTTTTATTATCTCGTGGGCCATCCCTCGGCCACCATTCTCCCAGATGTCAGTGAAGAATTTTCCGCCAACCAAGCTTGCTTCGGCCGAGGGGTCTTTTGTATCTTCAATAGACAAACTAGTTTCGGCTTGGGCCATGGCTTTCACATGCTCGCAACCGGACTTCTCCAAAATAGCCGCAATCTCTCTGGCACCTGAGAAGGCGCAGACATCCCCACGACCGCTCAAAATTTCCTCAAAAGCTTCGGCCTCATTGCTGATCCAGTCAATCGGGCCCTCAGGATCGCCTCTTACGAAGTTATCCTCGCTAGAGTATGCGCCAACTTTGGCGAAGCTAGTTTTTATTTTATCTACACATTCTATAGATTTTTCATAACATTTCTCTTTCGAAGAGCGAATTTCTACAACTATCTTCTCCCAATAATTTTTCCAATAGTTACTGGCGTCTCGGTCAGCTTCGGCGATAGCACATTTCAAATTTGCCTCGGCCAGCTGTTTCCGAAGATCTTCAATTTCGCATTTCTGGGCTTCAGATTGGGCTTTGGAAGTAGCTTCGTATTCTTTTATCTTATTCACTAATGAGTTTAATACTTTATCTTTTTCAAGACCTTCGTTCCTTAGTTCAATTACTTCGGAACGAAGGTTGCTCAAAGCTATGGCATATCCTTCGTCTTCGGCACTTTTTTGCGCCCTGAGGGCGTTGCTAAGAATAAGGCCCTACAAAAGGAGTGCGGTGTTAAGTATAAGCAAATGGAAAATTTTGTTTTTAAGTACAAGAAGCTAATTCTCTCACCTTTAAGCTATTGTATGCTAAGCTGTCGGCCAGTTCATCTTTTGATAGCACCGAGAGCCCCTCTTCTAGTGTCGAGAATCCAAAGCTCCTGCTCATCTCCCGGTAGACAGAAATCTCTTTGTTGTCCGGGAGACAATACAAGAAGTCTTCTTCTCCGCTGCCGTTGAATATCAATGCCCCCTTCGGATATTTCAATCTCTGGGCATAACATTGGGCTTCTCGCTTCTCTTCTGCAGATAACTTCTTTCCCGAAGCATGTCGTATAATATAATCGAGAGCTTCGGAAGATGCTTCGGGAATAGGAATAGCAGTTTTTTCAGACACAATTTCTTCTGCAGCCTCCTTTTCCATTTCTTCTTCTATTTCCAAGGATTTCTCCTTGGCAGGCTCTGAGGGCCCAGCTTCGGTCTTGGCTTGGCTCTTGGCAGCTTCGGCTTTGGATAGTTTTGCCTCAATTTGTGGTTTCAAAGTTTTGACAGTCTTCTTTAGAGTAGAACTTGAAGTTTTTATTGTTTCCAGCACATCTAGTACGTTCACCATCCTCCTCCTCTTCGGAGTCGTTGTAAGATCCTTTTGTGCCTTCAGCATTGTCACCTCTGCCGAAGGGCTTATAACTTCTAATGTCTTTGTTTTCTCGACTGTTATCTCTTCAATATTAGTGGCCTTTGACTCATCTGATTTGGCTGATGACGCCTTCGGCATTGCAGTCGGCTCTTCAGTTTTCTGTGTAATCACAGGTTCTTTGGCTTCGGTCGCCGAAGATGTTTCACCGCCAAATTCGGGCACTATGGCCGGTTCGATGAAGCGCGGTCGGTGAATAAGGACTTTCACCTTTTTACTCTTCGGCGTGGGCTCGCTTGGAGCAGCTGAAGCATCGTCTTTCCTGGAAGTTGCATTCTTCCTTTTTTGCCCCCGCATCGGGTAGCGGTAGTCAGGGTACATGAACCCAATAGCATCAAAAACTCTATTTAGTCTCTTCTTTTTCTGGCCTCCGAAAGCCATAGATAGCGCATTGTCTTCCGCTTTGGAATACAGCCCAAGCAGGTCATCACTTGTAGCTTCGACGCTTTTCAGCCAGTCGTCGTCTGGCTCGATAAACTGGTCTCTAAACCTGAAGGTATATTTTAGTCGAACCAAACCACCTTCGTGGGGATTGCTGATGGATTCTTTTGGCATCTCCCAGTTGGCTACCAATGGCCCTATCCTGTAGGCCACATGTTCTTGAACTAAGTCCCTTGTCCCGATGAAAGAGCAGACTAAGCTGAAGGCCTTACGACATTCTTCGCCCGCTTCGTCAATTTCTACCTTCGATTTCCGGAGGCCGAAGCGTTGCCAGATAGGGCGCATGATAATCCCTTTAATATCCTCTCGTGCCTTTAAATCATTTTTCACGTAGAACCATTCTTTCATCTAATCTCCAGGCCATCTTTTCCGAAAGGTTGGCACGGGGCAGCTTGACCCAGAGCGAGCAACGAAGCTATAACAACCAAAATTGTTATGATACTGCTCTTTACCCTAGGGTTTTGTCTCATATAATAGTTCGTGCATACTGCAAAAACTTTTTGCATTTGGCTCCAAGCCTTGACTCCTTACAGCCCATACGAAGATCCCCATTCTTATGATCGCTTCGGGCGTAATTTGATGAAGGTAAACCTGGTATGTCTTCAGAACTTCCACCACAAAGCTGCTTAGGGGGAACCGAAGTCCAGCCTTGAAGAAGCTTCGGAAGATCACGACTTCGTTCTCTTTGGGAGTAGGAGAAGTCTTGTCTCCGTTGTAAGCCCTCACAATAGACACATCTCGAAAATACCTTCCCCTCATATTGTCGAGATGACTCTGTTTAATAGTTGATTTTCCGAAAACTGTATGACTTGGTCGCCAGGGTCGATCTTCGGAGTCTTCGCCACCACTTTCCACATCATAACTGTCACTATCACCAGTGTCTTCAGATAAACCTTCCAAAATTTCCCTTGTAATCTTCTTTGTATTTGTCTTCGCTATTGATTCAAGAAAGCCAAGATTCTTCTCCTCAGAAAGGCTCAGCTTTGTTTCAGCAACAACTTTTTTATCTTGAGACATCTTCGGAAATGCTGAAAAAGTACTCTCAATGCCGAAGCTTTAATTTTTTTAAAAAAGTCAAGCAAATGTTGGTGCGCAAGAGCTAGAAATTGAGTAAGCAAGAGCAGATGGCAAGAAAGCGTGCCAAATGAGCTCGTGGTGCGCTCTTATTTATACGCCTAGTGCGTTGAAAACTGGAAGGACCCGCTTGTCAGTGACTGTTGCTATTCTAGCAAAGGGAAGGTGTTTTTTCGGACCTTCGACTTAGGGCCTTTGTCCATATCGCAATCTGAATTTATCATTCTAACAAATTAATATTGCGAGGGGCTACTGTTGGGGGCCTTCGGCTTCCGAAGGTCCTCAAAAACATGATTTAACAATGTTTCTGGAAGTATAATGCATGAACAGGTATCTTCGGACTTGAGTTAAAGCCACAGTGTGAAGAAGCACAAAAGGAGTACGAAGGATGGCACAGAGCCGAAGCTATGCGCAGAAGAGCTTCAGCATGATAACAGAAAAGGAAACCGACTTAAAGATGAAAAGGTTATTTAGACCTCGACGGATTAATATAGAGTTATTAGCAAATGTAAAGGACATGAGTGTAATTTTACATGGGCTGCGCCTCGTGCCTATAAATAGATGAATAGTGCTCCCGTACTGTTCACGTGAACTGTGTATTTGCTTTCGCGCTAACGCTTGTATTTTTACCTTCTTTCAAGCCAAAGGTACACTCGTAATTTGTTACCATTTCTATTTTCCCATAGTGCTAAAATAGAAATGAGTTAATAATAACATATGACTGTTTATATTATCTTTCATGTTTTATATGATTCTTTCTTCACCATTATATGTTGCATCGATGAAGGTATGCCCTTCACAACCTTCGTCCGAAGATCATTATATCTCAAGGGAAATAATGCTTAGAAGGACGAAGGACTGTAACATTTAACATTTTATGTGTTGCCTTGTTCTGAACTTATAGCATTTGAGAACAAGTTCCCAACACTCGGGTTCGCCGATGAGCGCAAGACTGCCATCATCAGTTCCAGCCTGGATGATAAATAGGAAAGCGCGCTCATCCAGTTCCTGCAAGATAAACGAGACGTATTCGCATGGCAACCTGCGGATATGCCAGGAGTCCCGAGAGAACTGGCCGAACACAAATTGAAGGTCTACCCCCAGGCGAGGCCGATTCGACAAAAATTACGTCGCTTCATGCCCGACAAGAGAGAAGCCATCCGTGCGGAGTTGGCTCGCTTGGTCGTGGCCGGATTCATTAGATAAGTGTTACACCTTGAGTGGTTAGCAAACCCTGTTCTTGTACTAAAAAAGAATAGAGTGGATTGGCGCATGTGCGTCGACTATACGGATCTCAACAAACACTGTCCGAAGGATCCCTTCGGACTTCCCAGAATAGATCAGGTGGTAGACTCGACCGCCGGATGTTCTATGTTGTCTTTCTTGGATTGCTACTCCGGGTATCATCAGATCAGCCTGGCAAAAGAAGACGAAGAAAAAATAGCATTCATCATCCCGTTCGGAGCCTTCTGTTATACCTCCACGCTGTTTGGCCTCAAAAACGCTGGAGCGACTTACCAGAGGGCTATTCAGACATGCTTAGCTGACCACTGGGGCAAGCGTGTGGAAGCCTATGTGGATGATGTGGTGATCAAGACAGAAAACTCAGAAAATTTCATTGAAGATTTACAGATGGTCGTTAATAGTCTACGACGATATTGATGGAAGCTTAATCCTGAAAAATGCGTCTTCGGAGTACCAGCAGGAAAATTGCTGTAACACCCCTAGTGTTACTGCAACTAAAACTTGAGCATGACATCATAAAAATTGGCATTGCATATGTTTGACCTACCTAGAGTGCATTCACTAGGTAAAAATTTCAAACAAGTTGTATTGTTCTAGTGTTCTGCAAATAGGACCCTGGATAGGGAATTTAACCCTAAAGAGGGATTAAAGGGGTAAGACATAACCCAAATTGAGAAAACCTAAAAGCCTTAGGGGAATAGTCATAAAAGGTTCCCAAGAATAAAGTTGAATCACATTTAGATCCCTGGGATACCAGAAACCCTAATTGGAACCCTGGAAAACCCTAAAACCAAACCCTAGGGACCTATGTGCAAAATTAGTCCACTTTTGGACTAAAGTGCAAAAACCAAGTCAAATAAATATCTTAAGTCATTTGGGCCACTCATATGTGAATTCACAAGCCAAACCCTGAGTTTTGGACTTAATTGCAAAATAGACCTCAATTGAGTTCTATACTAAGTGTGAAAAACAGTGCTATGGGCTCAACTTTTGAGCTTTGTAACCTTCAAACCATAAGGTTTTTGCCCTAGGTCACCACACCAAAGTTGTAGACCAAATTAAGGAGAACAACTTTGTTTAAGGGTGTGAGCATAGTTGTTAAGAGAAATCTGGAGAAAATCATGCTCAAAATCTGGCTGTCAGGCTGTGATGGTCTGAATTTTCAGACTAACAGTGGACTGACATCAACTTCAAGCTCAATTCTAAGCATGGTCCAGTGCTTAACTAAGTTCAACTCCTATAGTCGAATTTTAGATGGTTTATAGCTCTACAACTTTGCTGTGGATCATTGGATATGTTGCCATTGGAAAATAGGAGAAAATTTAGCTTCAAAGTTGGTTGTCAGGCACACTGATGAACATAGTCCATGGTACAGTTGCCTGCTCGAATTCAGAAAACCTCACCGCCGTCGATCACTCCTCCGCCGCGATTCGTGTCGCCAGTGTTAGGATTCGCGCCCGCAGTGAGTGGATAATGTCGCGTGGTGAAAGATTTTTGCCGCCAGTGAGCTGGAGGACACTCCGGTGACTCACCGTCACCTTCTCCTTTCTGTATTGCGGCTGAGCAGATAAGCACGCCGGTGATCGCCGTCGCTCGGCCCTACACCACGTATCCGAGCACCTCTGTCGCGTCACTATGACTCTTTACGGCCGTTAAATCATCGCTGGTGAACTCGCCACGACTGGGGACACGCATCCACGGCGCCAGAGTTCTTCCTTATCTCCGGCCGTCGCGTCGTTCGATTAAATTGAGTGCCACCAATGAAGCTTCCTATAAATTGATGGCTCGGGTAGCTGCGCTATGTCATCGTGAAGATATAGTACCCACCCCCATCCTCGATCATCCACCAGCACGCGCGAATTTCTAATTGCCCCCAATCTCGGTCTCCGCCACCGTGAAGAACAGCTCGCCGCGGCCAGCTTAATTCCGGTTAGCTCGCGTCCCCCTGTTGCTTGTTCTAGCATCCTTAGGTACCCCGCAAACTCCTCGACCCCTTTGATTGAACCGGATCGCCAGGGATCGCCGGGAACACGGTTGTCTCGCCGTGAGGTTCGCGGCCACCATGGACAGAGCAAGCCAGTGGGCCATAGATGGAATTAGGTTTGGGGAAATGCTCGGGCTAGGTCCAATTCGAGGTCCGCTACTCGGGAACCCTAGCCGTTGCTCCATTCGGCCGGTGTAGACGCTCGCCGGAGCTCGGCTGTGCTTGAACGCCGTCGAGGACTTCCCTCTGCGAAGAGTTTAGAACTGCAGGGGCTTCCCTGTAATCTGTCAGCGACACAGGGTAATAGTAATTGAAGCCAGTTCTGATTAGTAAAACCCCGAGGACCTCTATGCAAAGTTGCCAGGGCACGGGCGCACGCGCGTGCTTTTCTCCTCTGGACTGGGTTAATGGGCCGAAACCAGCCCACTACTGTTGCTGCCTTTCTCCTTTTCTTTTACTTCAGAACCAAATAACTTGTAGAAAATTGTAGAAAAATCCTAAAATTGTGAAACTAATTTTCCTAGGCTTCTTATTTTTCCTAGAATTTAATAAAAATAGTTTTATGATTTTTAGAGGAAATAAGGAATTTAAGGCATTTAAAGTAGTTTAAGGTAATGGTTCTGGATTTTTAGAAAATAAATGGTAATTCCAAAAATGTCCAAACTTTTTATATGAGTCTTATACATTATTTAGAAGCCTTAGGTAGAATTTGGGTTGATTTGGACCTTGTATGATAACTAGAACCCAAAACCCCCACCCCTGCTCTATGAACTCCATTACTAACTCCGGAAACCCTAAGTTCTCGGAGTTCCGTGAAGGAAAGTTGTATTCAAGACTTTGATAATAAGTTTCTATTATCTTTGCACTCTCATGAGCATTACATGGCATTCATTCTTATACATATATGTGGTTATGTTTAGAAAAAGAAGAAGAAGTTGAAGTGAGTAAAAAAAAGGCCCCACCACCTTCGGACTCTCAGGCAGAATCTTGTCTTTATTTGACATCTGCGGGCCTGAGCCAGACTCACCTACTAACGAAGGCAAGCCCCGGTGCATGCAACCCCCTTTCCTTGTGTTTTTAAATAATTTTCGCACACTTTAAGTCTAGTGAATATGCATTAGGTTTATAGGAGTTGCTTGGAACCCCTTTGATGCATTGTTTCCTTGATATCCATACCTTTATAGATACTTCTGGTGAAGTATCAAAAACATGATTTACAAAAATGCTTAGCCCTGCTTAGATCTTGTGGATAGAGGTTGTCCTTAGCCTAGCTCGAGAAAGGATGGCTTCTACCTGCAAGAATATTTTCTTTTGAGGAGCAATGGTGGGATCTTACTGCAAAGTTCCCTGTGACGCTCTTTTCATCCTAAGGAACAGAAACAATCCTGAGGATGAGAGTACTTAAATCGAAACTTGGGTTAGGAACAGGTGATGTTCTACCCAAGTTGGTTAAGGATTGAATGCGTATGTAGGCGTGCTGATCGAGGACCCTTTAACTGGTCACATGCCTCGTCATGGGTAAGCCTTGCCTCGGGCAGACTAAGGCCAGAATAAGATAACACGAAATGGGCGTGGAGCGGTGGCGGGAGTAGCATGTACCCATCGTCGCAAGAGGCTGGACGGTGGTGTATCTGTGCTCTCGGTTTGCGTGAACCTTATCTGGTCTTAAGAACCCCGGTGGCGGGTTGACATATGCAAGGGTTAAGTGCTACATATGTCATGTGATTGGAGATCCTCAGCTGAGTATAATCGATTCGGATCGCCGTACCTTCGCGGTTATGAAGACTTGGTCACTTCCCTACAACCTAAGTCAGGATGCGAACTTCGTGAATAAAAATGATATTGTATTAATGAAATGATAAAATTAGACTAGAGGCAAACAGAGTCTAGTAATATTTAATCTGGCGTTAAAATGTTAAAAGTAAGGACTCACTTTAGTAAGCTATTTCTGCAAAAGTATCTAAGTTGATTTTTTGCTAAAGCCTCTCCTTGATTCCTATTTATCCAGCATACCCTTGAGAGTCTTTTCTTTAGTCGGGTAAGACTTGCTGAGTAATTCCATACTCAGGGTTTATTCCCTCGTTGTTTTTAGGTGAGGAAGCAACAGATTTCTGTTGCTTCTGTACCAAGGTGGTTCCTCAGGAGGAAAAGCAAGAGTGAAGATGCGGGAGGACTTGGTCCTCCATAAGAAAACTTTTATGAAAAACTTACCGGGAGGAGTTTTTGCCTCCCTTGGTTATGTAATAATACTACTCTGCACTCGTTTATATTTCTGGTCTGTAATAAACTACTTGATCTTACTTTTTAATAAATGTAAGTTTATGTAATCACTTTCGCATTTCGATATCTCCGATGTTCTGTAATGTCTGCAAGACGGGTGAAACGTTCCTGGAAAGGTAAGAAAAGATACCGAACTTGTCAAGTGGTTCAGGAACATCTACATGGTTGTTTTGATGTCTGTTAGACAAGGACAACTGTAGGTGGGCCTAATGACTTGGGAGGTTCCGTCACAGCTGGTATCGGAGCGTGGCCTTTCTTCGCAGATATTATAAGGCATTTTCAAAAGGATTTTCTAAAAACTCACCTAGAAAAAATTTCTTCTATTCTTATCCCCTATATTTGAAGAATCTGTATGAAAGACCAGATAGGAGGAGTGCAATGTATAGAAGGTATGAATCAACTAGGTTGATTCTGTAATTACACATGCATCATGCTAAGAATTATACTAATAAAATTTTCCCCCTAGAGAAATGCCGCCGCGCACGAGGAAGACCGCGCGTAAGTCAACAGCCCAATTGGAGTACCTCGTCATCAACTTGCCCCGCGAGATGAGGATAGTAGTAGCGGAAGCAACGATCCAATTGGGGATCTCGAAGCCCGCGTGAATCAACTTCAAACGGAACTGCAACGCAGGACCAGTATGTGGGTCGCGGATGGCGATAGGATAACGAATTAAGGAGTTATATCCACCGTCTGCAGGATCAGCTTGCTGATCGGGATTTAGCGCTCGACTAGGCGGTACAGTCTCGTTCAGTGGCTTGGGCTAAGGCAGCAAAGGCTCGAGCCCGAGTCGAGGAACTTAGTTCTGCTATTGATAACCTGCAGGCGTATTGCAATACCCTACATGAGGAAGTCCATGTACTGTATTCGCAACTACATCCCAGTGCCCCTATGGATCCTATCGGGTCGGAAGCCGGACCCTCGCACGTTGTGGGAGAAGCGCTTGGTGGTGAGCTAGACCTTTTTAAGCCCCCTCCTTCGATGAGGCTGGTCGATGAATGGTCTCCCACACCCGACGACGAGGCTGCCAGGAACAACCAGAAGCGAGAATAGTAGTATAGTTGTAGAAATAGAAATAGTATATTGTAGGTTGTACTATTGTATAATAGGTAATGCTATTGTATACTGAGTAATATCCTGTTGTAAAATCGAGTCTGTACATTACTCTTTTTGATAATGTAAATCGGATGGTTTTATCTTTGGCATATATTTGTTTCCAAATGTTTGTTGCCACAGATGCCGTCCAAGACCCGATCCCAGGATGCAGCGGGACCCTCTAGGGAAGGGAATCTACACCGAATCCACCTCCTGTTCCTCCCACACTGGCTGAGGCGATTGCCGCCTTAATGAACGCGACTGCTGATAATACCCGCTTTCTGAGAGAAATGGCGGGCCAACAATTCCAGCAGCAAGGTGGGCGGGGTTATCAACAGGGCCCCCGCGAAACTTCTTACTTGGACTTCTCGGAGACACGTCCACCCTTGTTTGTTAAAGCTGAAGATCCATTGGAAGCTGATGAATGGCTTCGAGTGATTGAACAAAAATTCGGACTTCTACGCTGCTCGGAGACCCAGAAGCCATTATTTGCAACACAACAACTACGCGGCCCTGCCAGCACTTGGTGGGAAAATTTCGTGGCCGTTCAACCGGCCAATCATCAAATAACCTGGGAAGAATTCAAAGTGGCCTTCCGCGAGCATTATATACCGAAGGTGTTCTACATATGAAGCAAGAAGAATTCATGAAGCAAAAGCAAGGAGGAGATACTGTTAATCAGTATCTCAATAAGTTCAATCATCTATCACAATATGCAATCGATCAAGTGAACACTGATTTGAAAAAGAAAAATTGCTTTATGAGAGGTCTAAATGATCGACTGCAAAGAAAAATGGCAACCTGCATAGATCTTACGTATGGAAGGGCTGTCAGTACAGCCTTGGCTGTGGAAGCAAAGTATGCAGGTGTCGGAAAATCTAAGGGATTTGGAGGTGATAGGCCTAGTCAGGGCCCGGTAAAAAGGCAACGGTTTATTCTCCGGCCTTCTAACCAGAATCGTTCACGTGCACCTTCCTTCCCTTTCAAGCAGCCAATAATTATTCGTCCCAATAATGCCCCCACTACCCCAAGTCAGCCGGGTGTCCCAGGCACTCGATTCCCTACTTTGCCCAGCTCTTCAACCGGATGTTCAATTGTGGCAAGTCTGGGCATTTCATCAAAGATTGC